>JAUTXW010002645.1:0-7500 GCA_030620095.1 Kuschelorhynchus macadamiae | reverse complement strand
GAACATATTAGTGTTCGGCTGCTCAAAGATTTGCATGATTCCAAGTTGCGAATTGTGATGTATAATAATGAATCATCGTTTCGCGCAATTAAATTATTTGTTATTGAAAGAATGTGGTGAAGGCCTGTTCGATTATCCAAAATTGGTATTGGATATAAGTGAAAGAGAATATATTTTTCTGGATCTACTAATGGGATTTCGAGAACAAAAATTACTTTTGAATCATATTGATATGCCTTTAGTTCTATGATTTCGAGATATTGAGCCACACTTGAAGGGTGAATTAGCAAAGGTAAATTATTTCTCTGCAATGATTGAGATATGTGCTTTAGTGATTCTATTAGGTCAAAAGGTGTAATAATCGAACTGTGTAAAATTCGTAAACGGGCGAAAACAATTGAATTTATAATATCATTCAAGGAATTTTCAAGAAATGAATAGCTTTCCATTAATAGTTCGCAAATATTTAATATTTCTATTTGAGAGGAATAATATTTCAGATCGTCAGAAATATCCAGTATTGATTTTCGTATTTCTATTATGTCATTATTGAATGTTTCTTCGTCAATTTTAAGTTTCTGAATAGTTGAATTAAATTCTTTTATTACTGAGGTAGTTACTGAAATTTGATTTTTAAGAAGATTTTCGATTTGATATTCATCATGTGTTATTTTTTCTATACAGTCATTAAAATATTCGCCATCGGAAGCATCTAAGTTTCCTGTAATTGCTTTCCAAAATGTTCCTATACCATTAAAAATTCCACGTTTTTCTCTAAAAATATATTTTTTAGTATCTGCCATTATTTCTGTATATTTTTGATTTACAGCTCCTGATATTTGTCTAAGGAGACTAATATGTGTTAGTACTTCAGATTTAAATGCTTTCATTCGTGGTACGTCTTCATTAATATTATTAATAAGGTTTTCTAAAATTCTATCATTATTTACAATTGTATCCTTAATTGGTTCTAAATCTTTATATACAAGTAATGTCCATTTATCATTAGATATTCTTATTTTTGCTTCTTCATGAAAGAAGACTCCTATCGTGTTGTTAATTGGACTTATGGAGTATTGGGACTGGACGACTGATGACAGTCCGAGGATGGTCCTGGAAGAGAAATTTGCTCGTAGTATGGTTTTAATCTATCAAAATTTATTTTAGATTTTTGTTTAGAATTGGGATTTAATAAAAGGGCTGAGTTTTGATAAATTTCGAGAATTTCGAAAGGGCCATTAAATTTGTTTTGAGCCTTATCTTTAATTTGGGATTCACGTACATATACTTTTTCACCTATTTTATAATCATAAGGATGTTTGGCAACATGTTGATCGAAACGTTCTTTTGCTTTTTCTTTTTGTTGTTTCGTTTTATTACGAGCAGATTTATAAAGGAATTGCATACGATTGTTTAAATCACGTATGTATTTTGATATGAGGTTTTTCTCATTATATAGGGTTTCAGGGGTCTAGAAGAAGTATGTCCGAAAATTAGTTCAAAGGGCGTAAAACCGTGGGTTTTATTTTTCGTGTTATTGTAACAAATAACAGCATACGGAAGTACGTTGAACGGATGTTCATGTGGGTTTTCGGTTTGATTAGCTCTTATCATTTCGCTAAGTGTAGCGTGAAATCTTTCTAAAGAGCCGTTTGATTGGGGATGACCTACACTTGAAAATGTTATTTTTATGTCGTATAGTTCACATAGGTCTTTCATTAATGTATTATTAAATTCACGGCCATAATCACAATGGATTCGTAGTGGGGTACCATAATGTTGGAAAAATAAAATAATAGTATTAACGATAGTTTTTGCCGTTTTATCTTCAATTGGATAAGCTTGGGTAAATTTAGTAAGTTCGTCTCGTATTGTCAAAGCATAGTTTTTAGATGGATATTCAAATATATCAATATTTATTCGTTCAAATGGTGTTTTCGGTGTTTCTGTTAGCACTAAAGGGTTGCTTAAATTTTTTCGGCATATTTTAATTTTTTGACATGTTTCACAACTTTTTATAAAGTTTTCTACATCTTTAATCATTTTGGGCCAATTATATTTTTCTTTGATGCGTCTTAAAGTTTCATTAATTCCGCGGTGTAAATTACTTTTGCCTAAATGGTATTGTTCCAATATAATTGGTATTTGGTCTTTATCTGGGATGGTTACAATATTTTGACAAATACATATTTTAATATCTTTGTCTGCAAAGATAAAAGAAAATATTTCAAGAATAGGAAGGTCTATTTTATTTTCGAGAAAATATGTTGACAAAAGGTCAAATTCGTTTTGTCCTGTATAAATAACACACACACACACACACAACACACACACACACACACACACACACACACACACACACACACATTGAAAAATCTGCATTTTCTTCAAACACACACACATTTCACACACACACACACACACACACACACACACACACACACACACACACACACACACACACACACACACACACACACACACACACACACACACACACACACACACACACACACACACACACACACACACACACACACACACACACACACACACACACACACACACACACACACACACACACACACACACACACACACACACACACACACAAATATAGAAAAGATGTTGGACTATATTTTCTGGGTCGAGTAACAAAGGAATTATGTAATATTTCCGATTTTTGACTGTTTTACTAGAGAAAATATTTAGTCTTTGCATTGAAAAATCTGCATTTTCTTCAAAAATGTCTTCTAATATTTCATGTTGTAATTCTCCTAAATTCTTTTGTTGAAAAAAGGTTATTATGTTTTTATGTGATTTATTTAGAAGTTGTTCATTTGAAGTTTCAATTTTTGAATAATCAATTAAAGATTTTGTTTCGTACATATTAGCAAATGTGTTGTAATCTTCGGTTATTTTTTCATCATCGAAATTTAAATTTGAGTTATTATAATTTTCGTCATCGTCTTGATTTGTCGCAAAAATAGAAAGTTTTGATTGGAATTTTGCGCATTGATTAAAATGATTAATTTTAATTCTTGATAATGCGTCTGCGTTTTTATTAATCTTACCGGGTTTGTAAATTATTTCATACTCATATTCTTCGAGTTTAAGTCTCCAGCGTGCGAGTCTACTACCTGGGTCTTTAATTGAAAAAAGCCAAGTAAGAGGGCGGTGGTCTGTAATTAGTTTAAATTTTCTGCCAAAAAGATACGGGCGAAAATGTTTTACTGCCCATACAATTGCAAGGAGTTCACGTTCAATAGTTGAATAATTTGTTTCGGCTTTACATAAGGTTCTAGATGCATAGCCAATTGGTAAATCTTTTCCTACAGGTCCTTGTGATAACACAGCGCCTATTGCAAAAGCACTAGCATCTGTGGTTAAAAGAAATGGTTCGTTAAAATTTGGGTATATAAGAATTGGGTCAGAAATTAGCAATTTTTTCAGTTCATCAAAAGATTCTTTGCAATCAGAATCAAAGTCAAATTTTATTTCTTTTTTGAGTAGACGAGTAAGTGGTTTAGAAATTTTCGCAAAATTAGGAATGAATCGTCGATAATAGCCTGCTAAGCCAAGGAAAGATTTTATATCCTTAGGATTTTTTGGTTGGGAAAATTTTGGATACATTCAATTTTTGTTGGATTCGTTTTGACACCGTCTTTAGTTATTACGTGTCCAAGATATGCTACTTCTTTGCGTAAAAATTCGCATTTGTCTGGTTGTATTTTAAGATTAGCTTTTCTTAGTCTTTTGAAAACTTCGCGTAATCGTTGGATATGTTCATCAATTGTAGCGGAATAGACTATAATATCGTCCATATAGACAAGACATCGTTCATTTAAGATTCCTAAAAGAATATTGTCCATTACACGTTGGAATGTAGATGGGGCATTCTTTAGTCCGAAGGGCATTCGTTTAAATTCATAATGACCGTTTTTCTACTGAGAACGCTGTTTTTGAAATATCTTTGGGATCTATCTCTATCTGATGGAAACCAGAAGCGAGATCAAGAGTCGTGAAATATTGACACTGTCCAAGTTGGTCAAGTAAATCTGAGATATTAGGAAGTGGATATTTATCATTAACAGTGGATTCGTTCAGTTTTCTATAATCTATTACGATTCTCCATTTTTGTTTATTACTAGAGTCGATTTTTTTCGGTACAACCCAAACGGGAGATGACCAGGGAGAAATTGATGGTCTAATTATACCTTGTTGTAACATATTGTTTACTTGCGTTTTAACCTCTTGTTTATGTATTTGGGGATATCTATAAGATTTAGTAAAAATGGGTTTTGTATTATTCGTGTCTATCTTATGTTTAATTTCACTTGTGAAGGAAAGGTTGTCACCTTCTAGATAAAAAATGTCTTCAAAATTGACACAAAGATTTGTGATTAATTCTTTTTCTTCTTCGTTTAAATGGTCAAGTCTAAGCTGGGATCTAATAGTCGGGATTCTATTTAAAGTTTGAAATTCGGAAGATTCGGGAAAATTGAAATTAAGAAGTGTGTGTATCGAAAATGGTTCTATTTCGATATTTGAGAAATCAATTGTTTTTGGAATTGCATTCGCATTGATAATTGTTGTCAAAAATTCACCGTTTTGATTGACATGGACAAGGGCATTTGGGATATGTACTTTTTCTATTTCTTTTCGGTATAAAATAGCATCAGTATTGATTAGATGACATTTTAATTTAAAAACTTGTTCCGTTCTACCTTGTATAGTTATTTTATTTTTATTTGCCTCGTATGTTTCGAGTTTTGTTGAAGAATAATTGTCTTCAACTTTATACAATGGTAGTGTTTTAAAATTGGTAATAAGTTGTTTATTTTTTAAATCGATTGTACATTCGTAGTGTTCTAGGAAGTAAGACCTAGAATTCCGTCAAAATCAATGTCTAAATTATAAATATAGACTTTGTGAGGGTCACCGTTGTTAAAATTTATCAAAGTTGATTCAGTTATTAAAAGTTTTTGTTCGGTAATGCCTTGAATTGTTGCATTTTCGGGGAAACGATTTGGAAAGTTCCTTACTGTATTTTCTTTGAAAATTGAAATACCTGCACCAGAATCTATGAGTAGTTTGAAAGTATTTGTTGCGTCTTTGATATAGTAAAGATTTTTAGGATTTATCGCAAGAAAAGGATTTAAAGAAATCGTTGTAGGGGAAATTGAGTGAGGGATTCATATCGTCTAGCGTGAGAGTTTCTATTTGGGCTTGTATTTGATCTATTTCTTGATTGGGTGGATGGTTTTGATCTGGGGATAAAAGAAAATTTTGATTTTCCTCGATTGGAAAATTTTGATCGTTTTCGATTGATTCGTTAAAGTTTAAATTGGGATCTGGATTCTCATAAAAATTGTCGTATTCATTTTCGAATAAAGTAGAGGTGTCTTCATAAGAAAAGTATGAGGGATCTTGGTAATCTTGTTGATAATCTTGTTGATAGTCTTGATAATAGTCATTAAAATATTTTTCTTGATTATTATCTGTGCTAACTAAGTGAGCTTTAAAATTGGGATTTTTGTGAATTACTGAGGGTCGAGAATAATTAGAATTCGGTTGACGTTGGAAATTATTTTGATTTGATTGATTATTTATCATATTTGGGGTTTGCGTATTTGGGCTTCTTTGTTGTTGCATGTTTGGTCTTTGTGACTGAAGAGAATTTGTTTGCGGGGCAAACTGGGGTGAGCTGAAAATTTGAGCTTTGGAAAAAATTGGGACGTGGTTGTCCGTTATTGGCATGGCATTGATTTGCTGAATGACCAGTACGTCCGCATTTAAAACATTTTTGTGTTTGAAAGTTTGTTTTTTTCAAAGATTGGTTGAATGGCTTTGGTGGGTTCGGTTTTGAAACTTTTTGAGATTCAAAATAAGACAATTGAAGTTCACGTCGAATACGTATTTGAGCTTCAAGAAGATCTCTTGGGTTACTGGCACGAATTATGTGTCCAATACGGGGTTCAAGACCAGTTAAGAGGGTACTCAGAGACATGGATTCGATTAGAGTTATTTGAGCTTGTTTTTGTTGTGGGGTGAGATTAGACTTTTGTATATTAGCGTGCATTTTTGCATTTAGCACTTGAAGTCGGTTGAGAAAGGTTAAAGGACTTTCATTTGGTAATTGTTTAATACGTTGTAAGTCTTGTATTATAAGAAGACAAGTCTCGCGTATCTCCAAAGTGAGAATTTAAAAGTTGTTTTATTTCTAAATAAGAAATAGGGTTGCGAGAGCTTATTAGCTGCGCTGCTCTTGCACGTAATTTATTTTTTATGTGGATTACTAATAAATCTTTTTGATCGCGTGTAGACATATTGTAAGCACAATCACAAGCATTGAGAAATGTTTGGAGAAAAATTTGATCACCATCGTATTCAGGAATTATTGAAAATATTTCAGATAGTTTATATGGTTCAATTTCGGGTGTCTCAGGGACATTTTGTATTCCGTTATCAGTCATGGTTGCTCAATATATCAATATATCAAAATAAAATAATATAGGCACACAATATTATCAAATATAGGCACACAATATTATATAAAGGATACGAACTTAAAATTAAGAATTTAGGTTGATTGGCAGTACGTAAAGTAGTACACAAATCAACGTAAATTAAAGCAATACTAAAATCTACAAAATTCAAGTGGTTTTGTTTTGTTTGTCTGAAAATTAATAACTGTATAATCAAAATTTGAAATTAAAATATTCTTTTGTATTTGAAACTTGTTTTTGAATTCAGTTTTTCGTTAACTAAATATCAAAATTGAAAAATCGAACAATTTCCTTAAATTTAAATAAAAAAAATTCAATATTTTGGAAAATTGAAAAATATAAAGAAAATTAATAACGAGATGATTCAGTCTTACGTTACTAGTAGAAACATCAGACTTCGTCGTGTCTGCAGCAAATTCTACCAGGGGTTTCACTAGGTGTTCCTAATCCGTAGATTGACTGCGAGTTGGTGACGTCGGGTCGTGATTTTCTTTTCTTGAGTTTCAGTACTACTTGTATTTTTCTTGGTTTTCACAGGTTCTTCTGAACAATGGATTGGGATCCTCCGTCGACAGTGAGAGTGCACAAGGGCTTCGTGTTCTGTTAGACGTTTTCAGATCCTACCGACTGCGCCAGTTTGTTAAATCACTTTCTTGCGAAATTACTTTTTAAAAAATTATTTTATTACTTGAAAAATACAAATTAAAATATATACATTTGAACTTGCAAAATTACAGCGTGACGTTTAACAAATGAGAAGCTAGACCGAACTTAACTTTATACAAAGAAAATAACTATTTATATGTTTCGTTATGCTGACTCAGTGGGAACGTTTACTTCTTTCTTGAACACTTGGGTCAGGACGTGGGTTCTGCTGATGAAGCTTTCTTGGTATAGACTTGTTTTCGTAAACAAGTGGCACCTGCTGATATATGATACTTTTGTTATTGAGATAAGCTCGGCTTCTGAATACTGCGTTGGCGGGTGATAT
>JAUTXW010002644.1:0-477304 GCA_030620095.1 Kuschelorhynchus macadamiae | reverse complement strand
TATACACACCTATGCTGTGTGTCTTAGATATTTAAACACAGATACATGAAATATACAGTTCGTCGACGAACGACACAATTTGGGAGGTGATTTTGCCACATTACTCATGGAGCGTCCAGAAATTTAATTAAGCAAAATTGAGGGGAAAGAGACCGCACACACAACCGCTGAGCCATGCTCATCAATGAACTTCGTTAACCATCGTGCCACGCATATTAAATGTTATTATCTCATAACTGTTATTATTTGCTTAGTAAAAAAGAATTATTCAAATTCGGGTCATCTCTTATATTTTGCACCCTCCCGTATCTCCATTATTTAAGAAGATGGCAAAAAATTTTACAATACAAAAGTTCTAAGGTTTTTACAGAAGTTTTATAACATGATTCACAAAAAACAATTGAACATAACAAACCTTACTTATTTACCAAACTTTTGTTTTTTCTTATGGAATACCCTGTATATTATATGCTCATCAAGTGAGTCACTTCTAGCTGGTTATAAATATACCAGGTTTAATAGCTCTAAAGATGCCTGAGCAATTTGAGGAAAACCTTACCATAAGAGGCAATGTATTCCATTTGACTCTCTATATAGTGGAGCCTTCTCCCTCTCTCTCTCATACACATTGCCTCTTATAGCAAGGTTTTTCTTAAATTTCTCGGGTATTTCTAGAGAAAAAGGTATCAAACCTAGTATATTTATAATCAGCTAGAAGAGACCCATTTCATAATAATATAATATAGAGGGCGTTGCATAAGAAAAAACAAAAGTTTGGTAACTATGTTTGATTTTTTATGTTCAATTGTTTTTTCTGATCGTATTATAAAAATTCTGTAAAAACCTTGTAACTTTTGTATTTAAAGTTTTTTGCTATTTTCTTAAATAACCGAGATAGGGGGGGGGTGCCAATATAAGAGATTATCCTGTACTTTTTCTAACAAACAATTACTAAATCCTACCTTCTATTAAACGAGATATCCGCTCCTCACACTCTCCGTACATGCTTGCTCTATACATTGCACTCCTTCTGTGAAAGCCCTCACCAAATCCGGATTCGGACAGTTCCAACTCACTGGGAGGTTTGCTGCTCCTCCGTTCTCTTCTTCTAACTGGAGTGTTGTCTAAAATACATATAATTATTTTATTCTCTGTTGGTGGCTCGAAATACGAGCCTTCATAGATTATCTAGGTCAAGGCCCCCAGAGGCTAAATAAAACATTATTTCGCGCCGCACCAGCTAATGTCTCTCCGAGGATGCTAGCGCCACCTAGTTAGAAGAGATCCACTCTGTGAAATCGCGATCACAACTACCCAAAAGGCCACTAGATATATCTTTTTAATCTTTCTAATGATTCTAGAAATTATTACTACTAGAGGGACCTACTACGCCAGTCTCGTAGATGCTCGAAATTTTGGGAGAATCAAAGTTGGCGCGCTCGGACTATATAAAGCCAACATCACACGGCAGCGGCCAGTTCTAATTCCAAGAGCAAACGAGGCGACAGAAGCGAAAGAGCAGTCAAGTTGCTACCTGTGCGATAAGTGATTTTAGTGAGTTGAGTGTAGTGTGTTTTGACGCGTATAAGCCGGACACTGTATTGTGGCGTGCAGTCGCGCAAGTTCAGTTTTGTCGTGAACAGTTTTATCGGAAAACTAAACTCGTTTCTTGTATCTTGAGATTAAAAATGGCTTCTACTTCGAGTAAAAAAACAAAAAATTAGTACAGAAAAGCCCATATTTCAAGAAAAATGGACTGAGTTGTACTTGTTCGTTAGTGTTAATCAAGCACGTTACAAAGTTTGAGACATTCAAAAGACAATTACGGCAAGATAAAGTGAGAGCCCTAAAAAGTTAGCTTCAACGACAGCAAGATAGTTTTCAGAAGCAGAACATTGAAAATGAAGCAAGCGTGAAGGTTAGCTACATTATATCCGAAAAAATAGCTTTAAAATCAAAATCTTTTACTGATAGTGAATTTATCAAGGAATGTATGTAGTTTGGCCTGTGTTAGTGTAGCTAGAAAAATCGAAGAGTTAGAGGCAGACGTTGAAAATTCACTAAAAGAACGTGCATCGAAGTTGGTATACTATTTTGTTGCGCTCGACGAAAGCACATATTTAACCGATACCGCTCAATTAGCTATATTTATTCAGGGCATTGATAACAATTTTGAAATCACTGAAGAGATGGCAGCCCTTTTTCCGATTAAAGGAACTAGAAAAGGATATGATATTTATAAGCGTTTAATGACAGTACTAAGACGACATAATTTAGAATTGACAAACCTTTTTGCAGTTGTAACAGACGGTGTACCATCCATGGTAGAAAAAAATGAAGGACTCGTGGGGTTGATGAAAAAATAGCAGAAATATCTTTATTTGATGCATTACCATTATATCGTTCTTCAACAAAATCTTTGCGCAAAATCCACAAATGTTGATAAGGTGATGAAAGTGGTCGTAAAAACTGTGAACTTCGTTAAACCACGCTGCTCAACCATAGAGAATTCCAAAATCTTTTATACGAAATTATTGCCGAGTATTCTGATGTTCGTTGGCTGAGCAGAGGAAAAATGCCAAAAACGCGTTTTTGAACTCGAGAAAGAAATCGCCTCCTTCATGGAAACTAAAGGGAAACCAGTTCCTCAGTTTAGTGAACCCGACTGGCTGCGCGACTTTGGATTTCTCACGGACATCACGCTGCACCGCAATGACTTGACACCAAATTACAAAGGAAAGAAATCTCATCAACAACCTACTTGACACTGTGAAGGCATTTGGACGATAATGAGAGAGAATTGGAGAGATAATGAAAATTACACTTGTCAAAAATCGCATTGATTGATTGAACTTTTTAACCAATAAAGATTATTACACATCGAAATTATATGTTTTTTATTTTATTGATATGGTGGTAAAGTGACGTGGGCCATTGTGGCCCTTTGGAGGATGTGAAGTCGATTTTTGGCCCTTGCACTAAAAAAGGTTGAAGACCCTCGATCTAGGTAGTCATTGCTTTGAATAAATAAGTACCTAAGATTGAATCTTACAGAAAACAGCTTAACATTTTTGCCAAAACGTCGGTAAGTGATTTCATTATGATATGACCAAAATATATTTTTAATTGTTTTGTTACCATTTTAAGGTTTAAGATTTAATTACACACATTTTGTTACTGTAGATTTATACAAGTAATAAAAGGAAATTGCATCAAATAAGGTGAAATTATCACCAATATTTATTAGAATTTTTTGCTAGTTACTAAAAAAAATGGGTAAAAATATGAGGGGGTATTTATGAGCACTCTCACTTTACACAACTTAAATGTTACAAGGCTCGAGAGAACATATGTGGGCTACAGATGAACGTGATCTAACATTTTCACATTGAGCAGTTTTCCACACATTTACTATTGCAAATATTTGATATTTTTAAGTATAACAGTTACAATAATACTTACTTGATGATTTTTTGCAGGCAATAACAGATGCTGTAATTACAACTGCTAAAATCAGTAAAACTGCAATAGCCGATACTCCTGCAATTATAATAGTCAGATTTTGATTTGAGGATGATCCCATGTTTGTCTTGGTATTTGGAATGTTTGAAACTTCATTTACTTGGAATCCTAAAAACCCCATTTTTTCTAAATATTCTTTTATGAAAAGGAACACCCACAAACCTTGTGAAAGACCGGCTTCAGTGAAATTGGATGTTTTTTTATACGTTGTCGCCTTTCACATTCTGAACAAATGGCACCCTGAGCGGGTCAAAATCGTACGAACCAATTCGAAAATATAGGTCCTTCCTTAGAGAAGCTCAGCAATTAACAAATTACGGTTCTTCGGAATAGACCGTGTCATAATAGAGTCATTATCCGACGTTTCGTCACTCGGTTGCGTGAGACAACTTCAGGGATCTTTACTTTATGAGGTCGGAAGACTGGATGACCTCAGAGAAATTTAGGCCAGACCTCTAGATCCGACCTCTCTTTACCGAACCGTGAGCAGATGTAACGGTCGCTTTCCACGAATTATGTAGACTGTAGCCCGTACCTCTATTAAAATTGCGACATGTCTACATTGTTGATGCTGAGCTACATCAGATTGTACAGTTTGTTTCTTTCTAATACGTTGTTCATGTTGCGTAAGTCTAGTGTGGATAGTCCAATTTCTCCAATCTAGACCTCGCCATAGGCTCAAGAAATTGTGTATACTTCTTCCGTCTGCCAAACATTTTCCAATTCTCTGTTGAAGGTTGTAAGTATGTTGGACCGGCGAAGAAACCTCTTGTATGTATTTCCGTGTATAAACAGAAGAACTACACTTCCTATCGGTAAATCTTTATTAGTTTCCTGTCACTTAGTGGATTATTATATTTTATAATTGACCATTTAATAGCCTCAATGCAAAATTCATTCCCTATTAAAGCTTCAATCAGTTTCTCTGTTTCCGATTGATAACTGACTGCTTCTGTTCCGGATAATGAGGTGAATATGTATTTAGGTAACTGTTCGTATATGATGATTTTCTATATACACAGTGACCATCCTCTTTCCTGTGTACAGGGTCAACATTTATATTTTGCCACCCATTTTCATGGGAATGGTAATAGTTTCTGACTCACCCTGTATATACAAAATTATTTTCTCTAGTAAGTTCCCTGAAATCCATACAACTTGTATTTATTATTTTTTCTAACTACAAAAACAAACCCTGAAAATGGGTAGTGAAATATAAATGATGATCCTCTGCAAGAATATCTAGAAAAGGAATTGTGTGCTCTGATTCCTGGCTATATTCCTAGAATGGCTCAAACGCAGGGGCGTGCAGTCCATGGAAGCAATGGAAGCGCTTCCCCAAAAAAAAATACAAAACATCTTCTAAAATGTAAATTTTGAAATAGGAAACCATTAATTTAGTTTATATTATAAATGCTAAAATATTATCTTAATTATCAAGCCCATAATAAATCCGGCCTTGACTCCGATCCAGTCACAATAGAATATCGAATAGAACCTATGCGAGCCGCTAGCTTCTCTGCAGCCAAGTCCTGTATGCTTGATTTCCTGTGAATCGAGCTAGAAGTTATTGAACTTTCCACCGGCTGTTTGCAATTTTTGCATTTCAGTCGCGTGGTTTAAGTGGTAACGTTGTTATCGTTGGAGTAGGTTCTTTGTTTGAACGGCTATTCGTGTGTTGTGTGATACGTACGTCGCGTCGTGCATGGTGCGATATGGAAGACAATGATGCGGAGGTGGACATGCAAATACCGTCAACTTCGGCTGTCGGTAATAACGTTGAAAATGTTAGAGAATTTAGTAAGAAGAGTGTGTGTGAATGTGTGGTGTGTTTCTTAATAATAAAGGGATTTTCAGCATTAAACTTCGCTGATAGGTTTCAAATAATTTCCAAAGGAAGGGCAAAACCGACTATGAAAAATTTAACCACAAAAATGAAAAACTGTACTAGACATTTTTATCTGGAAAAACAATACGAACAATTTAAATGGCTATCAGGGTGTGAAAATATAAGTAAATTATTTTGTTTGCCATGTTTACTTTTTGAAAATGAAAAAGGTTTCTGAAATAAAACTGGTTTTTCCGATTTAAACAATTTCCATAAAGCTGTAAAAAGACATATTATGTCCAAAGCGCATTTACAGGCCGTCATAAAATGAAAAGTCTTCGGCAAAACTGGAATTGAACACTCCCTTACTAAACAGTTGGAAATTAGTCACCGCTAACACAATCAACTAGTCGATAAAAATAGGCAAATATTAAGAAGACTTATCGATGTTGTTTGTTTTCTCGGACAGCACGACTTGGGATTTAGAGGTCATGACGAAACAAGGGTTTCTTCAAATAGAGGAAATTTTCAAGATTTACTTAGTTTAATGGCTAAATATGACGATTGCTTAAAAAATCATTTAGAGCAGTCTAGCGTTTTTCGCGGAACGTCGAATCGAATCCAGAATGATTTAATTTCCGCTGCTGCAACCATTATTCTAAAAAGAATTAAGCAGGAGATTGGCGACGCGCGGTTTATTGCTATTGTTCTGGACGATACGATATCACTAATTTTAGCCAATTATCTATAGTAATACGCTACGTTAAAACAGACGGAAGTATTCAAGAGCGATTTTTAGGTTTTAAGAATGTGTCCGAAAATCGTTATAACGATACTAAAGAAATTAATGGAGAGAAAAAATTAGTTGCTCAAAGCTATGATGGAGCTGCAGTGATGGCAGGACAATTAGGAGGTCTGCAAGCTAAAGTTCGAGAAACTTTCCCAAGTGCTGTGTTTGTCCATTTTTTTGCTCATAAATTAAATTTAGTTTTATCCCAGTCCATCAATCACATTAAAGAGTGTAAAGTATTTTTCGTTACTTTAAGTGACATGAGCTTTTTTTCCAAGTCAACAAAGCGTACACAAGCTTGGACTCCATTGTCCACAAACGATTGCCCAAAGTAGCTCCTACTAGATGGAACTATAGTGGAAGACTTCTGTTAACAGTATCTGAAAATCGTGAATCACTGATTGAACTATTTGAGAATATAATAGAAAATAATGAAACGTGGGACTCAGAAGCAATAAATAGTTCGAGGGGGTTTTTGGACAGTTTGAAATGAGATTTTAATTTTAATTATTTCTTGAACATATTTTCAGAAATATTTCAAATATTACAAACTAAAACAAGTTATATTGCTTTTTTTTTAAAAATTGATGATTTTAAGTCCATGTTATGCCAAAAAAGAGATGACTGACCTATTTTTGGAGAAAACGATGACGTTAAATGTAGAGCCACAAGCCAAGCGTCTTCGAACAGAAAAGGTGGGAGATGTTCAAACATCATACAGACGCTTCTTTTATGAAATAATCGATCAAATTAAGCAACAAATAAACTGTAGATTTAACGGTTTAAATGATTTTAAATTCCTCGAGCTCTGCAATTTTGATGCATTTAAAGGAAAAACTTTTCCAGAAGATGCGTTTAAAGCACTTCTTCTTCATTATGGCCAGTTCTTCGATAGAGTGTTACTGCTATCTGAACTAAAAGTGATTTACGAAACTGATGACATTAGCGCAAAAAATAACACTAAGGAACTAATGCAATTTTTAAAAGACAAGGAGCTGGAAGATTCCTACATCGAAGTGTCGAAAATGTGTGAATTAGTATTGACAATACCTGCCACAAGTTCATTAGTAGAACGGAATTTTTCAACACTTAAACGTATAAAAAATTTCGTGAGAAATTCAACGGGGCAGGAGAGACTTTCGCATACATCTCTGTTGTCCATTGAAAATAAACTAAAATTTGCAAAAAATTATGGAAGAATCGAATTACATTACAAATAGGTAAGTTTCTAAAAATTGCTTCCCTTTCTTAAAATTTCACCGTACGCCCCTGCTCGAACGAGTTTTGACAAGTCAGTAATTGGTTTTATTTAGAAGGTAAATAACCACACATAAAAAAAATGCTAATTTTATTTAAGCCGGCTTTTCTTAAGGTTTGTTTGTGTTTTTTTCATTTTTTCTAGGGTCAAATTTATATTGATCGGTAAAAAGTTCTAGATTTTTAATTAATGTAATAAATCTTTAAAATGTTTCTAATTTATATATATATTTGATTAATTATTGTCTAAATAAATAAAAAGCTAGTGAAATGGCGAACTGAGTAAAAAATATGTTGCTTTACTAATATTTATAACAATAGAAGTCAACTTTGGTAACCTCTTTAGATGAACTTACCATCATCTAAAAATTCTTCAGAAGAGGCTCCTTGTTTGAATTGAATGACAGGAAGAACGATGGGTGGATTACTGCGCCCTCTTGCGTTTTCAGCAAAAACCATCGCTTGATAATCTCTGTTAGGTTTTAGATTTAACAATCTAAACACTGGTCTATCTCCCATTACTCTAAAATCTGGCGACCCTCCTTCGCCTATAATTATGAAAAAAAAAAACTTTTGTATGTGATATAAACTGCTGGCCACTTGAAAAATTTTATCTACATTTTTTGGTAAAATTTAAGATCGAAGGTGCCGTTCTAAGTTGCAAATGTTATTACATATAATCGATGTTAGGCGTAAAACTTATCTAAGCTAATTATAGTTAGTTATTTATACAAGGAGTTAAAAAAGATATTTCAATTTTTTGTTTGTTCCGAAAATCTACAAAAACGATTTCTTAATTCTAATAAGTTAGATTAGCGTAATCCTTGGTGAAATTGTAAAAAACAATTTCAAAATTTTTTAATATTTTTTGAGATATGATTTTTTTGTCAAAAAATTTAATTTTGCTATATAAAAAGCTGTAACTTTTTATTAGCAATTTGATGTAAAGTTTTCTTGCTAGAGGGCCCTTAAGTCATATTCTTTTTTAAAATATGCACGGACTGCACTATTCAGAACATATACAGAGTGTGAAAAAAATGTGGCAAGGTTAGTTAAAAATCTAGCAATCCTAAAGATCATGTACGTATATTTCAGCACTCTGCAGCATAAAAAAGAATTCAAATTTAAAAGTTTTTACTTAAATTTAAAAACGTGTAACCCAAAGTGTTTGTTGATATATAGTAGGATTATTAGTAATAAATACGTAAAAACTCTTAAAGAGTAGTAGTGGAAACAGTTGTAGCTACTTTAGTGCTAGCTAGATCTATATGACTCATATAGGCTATATAGGGAGATTGACGTTCTAGAATCTCTAGCATACGGAAAACATATATTTTGACAAAAATGTATGATGTCTGTACGGATGTGCGTGTGTGTGTGTGTGTGTGTATTCAAACAAAATTTTGTCGAACGATAAATTGAGACAGTCAATTCGATACTTTTAAATTTACACCAAAAATAGTCTAGGTCAGTGTCTCGCCGAGATACATTTTGGGTATCATATGCGTAGATCTTCGATATTTTTAAGGAGTATGAAAATTATAATATTTCGAAAAATGGCGAAACACATAATATGTACTTTTTTTCATACAAAATAATTTTTGTCCAGTATACGTGGTAGCCGAAAAATGATGAGGCAGCCCTCTTGAAATTAAAACAATAAGTAGTGATTATTTTTACTCCAAACGGTTTTTTAATTTTCTCTCTAAATTTATGATTTTAATAAATACAGGTGTTGATTTTACAGACAAATTTACCAACATCGGGTAACACAAGAAAGATGTAACAGTTTGCCATCTTTTTAGTTTTAAAAATATCAACCTGAAATTTGAAATGTCTCTAAAACTTGAATGCAATAACTAATAAAAATGTACAGGGTTCTATTTAAAATAAAAATGTAGGGGTCACGTAATTTTTAATTACTTTGTTATAGAAAACTTACCTCTTCTCGAGTTATAGAAACGTCTTAAATTTAATTATTTTGATGTTTTTAAAACTAAAAAGGTGGCAGCCCATCACATGTCACTTGTGTTATCCGATGTTGGTAACTTTGGGTGTAAAATTAACACCTGTATTTTTTAAAATAATAAAGTTGGAGAGAAAATTAAAAAACCGTTTGGAGAAAAGACTGCTACAGGTTGTTGAAATATACGTACATGATCTTTAGGATTGCAAGGTTTTTAACTAACCTTCCCACCTTTTTTCACACCCTGTATATGTTCTGCGTTGTGCAGGCTGTGCACATTATAAAAAAATATGACTTAAGGGCCCTCTACAAAGAAAATTTTACATCGAATGGCTAATAAAGAGTTACAGCTTATTATGTAGAAAAATTAAATTTTTTGAGAAAAAAAATCACGTCTCAAGAAATATTAAACATTTTAAAAAAAGTTTGATATTGTTTTTTACAATTTCACCAAGAATTACGCCAATCTAACAATCTTCTTGTTTAACACCCTGTATAGATAACTTTTCAGCTTAGGTAAGTTTTGCGCCTAACATCGGTTATAAGTAATAAAATTTGCAAGATACAGCTGAAAACTGCACCTCAGTATCTCGTCTCGTTTTAAAAATATTCGACCTTAAATTTTACCAAAAAATGTAGGTGAACTCTTTCAAGTGGCCAGCAGTTTAGTTTATTTAAAACAAATAACAAAAACAGACATGTTAGGTATGATGAGGAGGAAAGGAGAAATTTTTTTTATAAAACAAATAATAAAAAAAATACATTAACCAGCGGAGTAATTGTTTATATGGTTCCATTTTCAACTACATTCTTTTTTATTTTCAGGGAAGGCATGCTTATTATCAACCTTCTTAAATTTCAGTTTCGTCTTTTTATCTGATAAAATCAGCAGCTTTTCGGAAGAAAAGATGACAATACGAATAATGCATAGCAAAACGCATTACATAGACTGGGACACATACATCCTTTAGTCCTAACCTTGATCGTTTAATGTTGAATGGATACCTGGAGGACCTGGACCTGTCAAGTCGCTCACTTCCAGCACAAAACTTTGATGAAGTCCGCCATCGTTCCCTGCTATGCACGAAACTTCTAGGCCTCCGTGAGTTGCGTTTCTAATTAGACAACCTCTTGGAGGTTCAGGTGGTTCTGCAATAAAATTTAGAACTTGTTTATTATAATAATAACGTATATTTGATAAATACACAAAGTGTTAACAATTAAATTAGCAAATACATGTTAAAACAATCCTACTGAAGAACTTAGTGAGTTCTTGTTTGAGGAGTAGAAATTAAAATGCTCTCCCTCACGAGGGGCTCAAAGACACAAATCTTCAAAGGCTAAAAACGTGACTAAAACCATTAACTAGACATATAAATTTTCACACAAGTGTTACAAAGCACAATAACGACAGTATTTAGAATATCTATAAAATTCAACATAAACTTAATAAATGCGCGGTGCAAAAAAATAACATAACTGATCGCTGTCCAGAAGTTTTAATACATATACTTGGATATGCAGACCTGTTTCTTTTTTTTGTAGGCCTTCTTCCGTACATATTACATTACTAAATTCACTTGGCAGTTATTTGTTAAAAATTAAATGAAAAAGTAAGTTTGTACTAGGTAGTTTGAATAGATTATTAAAATAAAATATTAATATAACCCTACATTTACAACTGACGCTGACAGAGGTTGTCACGACAAAAGTAGATTTAGCCATATTTTGCGAAAAACTAAGGATAATATGGGTCCTAACACTGGAACCTGCGGTGGACGATAGATCAAAATACAAGAGTTCTAACCACACTACACCACAACTTGTTACGATCTGGATGCGCGTTTCGCTAACCAAGTTAGCATCATCAACAGATGATATAAACTAAAGTAACTTATCCTAACCGAGACTATTTATAGGTAAATTTGGTAACACTTGGTTGCGCCCGACTGCACCGTTGTCGAGTAAACAATAGAGGGGAATAGGCCCTCTATCTTTATTTAGTGCTTTCTTACCACATTTAACTATTTCTATACTCTCAAATGCATCCAATAATCTATTATTAGATACATTTTTAATCAACTTAAGATTATTTATTCCTATTTGGTGATTGTTTACAAAAGCATGTTGGGCAACGCTGGACTTTTCTGTTCTTCCGTATCTTAAATGTGCCATGTGTTCTTTAAAACGAATGTTCATGGAGCGTTTAGTTTGCCCAACATATTTTAGATCGCAGTCATTACAGCTAATTTAATAGATGCCACTCCTCTTCTTCAAGTCGACTTTGTCCTTAAGGTTTCCAAGGAGATTTTTCAAACTGTTCTCCGTTTTGTAGGCTACTCTAATACCTACGTTTTTAAATACTTTGTCTAGACCTCTCGTATATCTGGGATCATATGGGATTATTATGAACTTATTGGGAGCCTCAGGTGCTTGAAGAGTAGTGGCATCTTTTAACATTTTCTTATGCTTATGTCTATTTACCAATTAATGTATAAAATTACCATTATATCCATTACTTTTAGCTATATTTTTAATCCGATTCATTTCATTGTTAAAACGTTCTTTACTTAGTGGAAAATGGACTAATTTTATGAGTTAGGAAATGAAATGCTGCCATTTTGTGTTGACGGCAATGAAATGAGTCGGATGTTATATACCTATCAGTATTAGTAAATTTCCTATAAAAATCAAATTCTAAATTATGATTATTTCTAATAACTAACGTGTCGAGAAAAATTAATTTCCCATTGTTCTCCTTTTCGTACGTAAAATTAATAGAAGGATATTTATTGTTTAATGTTTCTAAGAAAGTGTCCAAATTTTCTGTTTTAGTATCAAAAATAGCAAATATATCGTCTACGTATCTATACCACACCCTTGGGAAATACTTGAGTTCTTTTTTGAATTGGGTTTCTAATCTACCCATAAAGAAATTTGCAAGGAACGAAGATAAGCAATTGCCCATAGCAGTTCCCTCAAGTTGTTTATAATATTTATTGTTGAACTGAAAAAAATTTTGATTCATACATAATTTTGTATGAAGTAAATATTCATCAATAATTTCTTTCTTTAAATTATTGATTTCAAGTAGTTCCTTTAGGTACTCTAAAGCTAATAGTATGGGTACATTAGAAAACAATGAGCTTACACCAAAAGATATTAAAATTTCACCTTCTTTTAAGTGAACATTCTTAATTTTATCTAAGAATTCTAACGAGTTAGTAACCTCAAAGTTATCGTACGAGATATTTAATCTGCTGAATTCTTCTACTAACCATTTTGAAATATTGTACGTTGGTGATCTAACAGCTGAAACAATAGGTCTCATGGACTTATCAGGTTTATGGATTTTGAGACGGCAATACAGTTTAGATAACTGTGGGTTGCTATGTTTTTAGTTTATCGGACACAAGGTTTTTACACTGTTTTAGGGTATTTTTTACTTCTGTTATCATTTTTGATAACGGGTTCTTCTCAATTAAATCCTAGGGACCAGTTTGAATCAAATGGTCTACTCTTTCAGGATAATCTGTTTTGTCTAGTATAACAACCTTATTTTCTTTCTCAGCTTTTAAATAAAAACATTCTTTTTTCTTCAGTCCCTGGATAACTTCAGTATTTTTACGAGTAACATATTTTGACTTGTTGTTAACAACGTTTTTGTAGATTTGATTTCTGCAAGTCTCTCTAATGAATTCCTTGGTTGACTCTGGCACGTATTGAATAGAACTTTCGATATTCGCTATAATAGTTGGTAAACTATTTTTTACAGGAGGCTCTGCAAATTTCAAACCTTTATTCAAAAGGACGATTTCTCTATTATTAAAGGACTGAGAAGAAAGGTTTTCTACAATGTTCTCGACTTCCGAAGAAATTTGTTTTTGTGGTTTCAACTTTCTCAGTTTGGTTTTAAGTTAACACATTTTCTTTAAAAATTTGGCATCAATAACTACGAACATTTTTCTTTGGAAATCTAACCATTGTTCAAATTCTAAATTACTAAGTTTATAAGTGAGTTTTTTAAATAATCCGTATGCTTCAATTTCAAGCATACTTCGTTTGCTATACAGAAAGAAATTATTGATGAATATTTACTTCTTACAAAATTATGTATGAATCAAAATTTTTTTCAGTTCAACAATAAATATTATAAACAACTTGAGGGAACTGCGATGGGCAATTGCTTATCTCCGTTACGTACGAAAAGGACAACCATGGGCAATTACCTTTTCTCGACACGTTACTTTCTAGAAATAACGATAAATTAGAATTTGATATTTGTAGGAAATTTACTAATACTGATAGGTATATAACAGCCGACTCATTTCATTGCCGTCAACACAAAATGGCAGCATTTCATTTCTTAACTCACAGATTAGTGAATTTTCAATTAAGTAAAGAACGTTTTAACAATGAAATGAATCGGATTAAAAATATAGCTAAAAGTAATGGATATAATGGTAATTTTGTACATAAATTAGTAAAAAGACATAAGCATAAGAAAATGTTAAAAGATGCCACTACTCTTCAAGTACCTGAGGCTCCCAATAAGTTCATAGTAATCCCATATGATCCCAGATATACGAGAGGTCTAGAAAAAGTATTTAAAAACGTAGGTTTTAGAGTAGCCTACAAAACGGAGAACAGTTTGAAAAATCTCCTTGGAAACCCTAAAAACAAAGTCGATTTGAAGGAGAGGAGTGGCATCTATGAAATTAGCCGTAATGACTGCGATCTAAAATATGTTGGGCAAACTAAACGCTCCATAAACATTCGTTTTAAAGAATATATAACACATTTAAGATACGAAAGAACAGAAAAGTTAAGCGTTGCCCAACATGCTTTAGAAAACAATCACCAAATAGGAATAAATAATCTTAAGTTGATTAAAAATGTATCTAATAATAGATTATTGGATGCATTTGAGAGTATAGAAATAGTTAAATGTGGTAAGAAAGCACTAAATAAAGACAGAGGGCCTATTCCCTATAATCCCATCTATTGTTTACTTGACAACGGTGCAGTCGGGAGCAACCAAGTGTGACAAAATTTACCTATAAATAGTCTCGGTTAGGATAAGTTACTTTAGTTTATATCATCTGCTGATGATGCTAACTTGGTTAGCGAAACGCGCGTCCCGAACGTAACAAGTTGTGGGCGGGTGGGCTTCTATTGTCGCCACTGTCCTTATAAAGTCATTGTAATTCGGTCTACAGCTATTAATTAGTTGTGTATATGTTGTGTTATCGTCTACGAGTAACAAGTTAAAATGGTTCACAATGGCTTCATTGGCTTCACATCCATAAGAAAAAAAAATAGCTTTCGTCACTCAGCCACATTTTATAGAAAATTAAAAATATTACAGCTTTGTTAAGATGTTAAGTAATTTTCTAACTAAAGAAATGCAGCTAACCTAAAAGTAAAAGTCCAATAGAACGCCATTGTTTATTTTCATCTCCCTTAAAAATATTTAGCTATGATGTTTGCTTTTGTGACTAAAAAGATTAAAAATGCATACAAATTAAATAGTACGTTAAAAAAGAATCACTCTTTATAATAAGATATTTAATGATAATTACTATTTAAACCAAAGTCCAAATTTACCTTTTTGAGACATAAATTGGCCAATATATTTGACCAAAATGTATTGAAAATTAACGAATTTTAAAGGCACGTAATTTTTTTACGACTATCATCAGCATATTCACCAGAAAAATTGCCTGGTCCTTTTCATAGCCAGAAAACTATGTGGAACGCATGTATCCTACCTCAAATACCAATAACATATTCTATACGCTCTACACCATATTCCCAATTTGTGTGTTAAATGTAATATAGGTCATTAGGCAGGATCTTTTTAAGTTTTTAAATTAAATATTTTGATTTTTTTGATTAAAGAGAATATGTTTTAAAAGCAAACAATTGTTCATAACTAATTGTGCGTAGTATCTGCGTCATAACATATATATTTGGTTAACAGTATAATAATTTAAAATGAACGGCAAAGTTCAAAAACATTTTTGGCATTTTATAAACAAATATTTGTTTTGCTTATAGGAAACAATTATTTGTTTTAATAAAATCCCTTTTTGTTTAAATCTAAAGATCTATTTTTAGTGTAGTCAAAATTATTTATTATTTTTAAAAGCAAATACATGTGATATTTTATGTTATGGCGAATCCTCTGAATATCAATATTGTCAATTTCAAAAAAAATTGTAGGGAGCAATTTAGAAGCTAAACACGGGCGGCTTCAACTTCAGGGGAGCCAAATAACTTACTCCGATTTATAAGAAGATAAAAATAATGTTTTGACATAATACGTAACAAAAATAATTTAAAACAAAAAAATTTAAACTTTATAAAATTTGGACATACAATTTTTGACAGGTTATGACAGGGGTGCTCAAACTTGAACTGCTGACAATCTACCTCAATATTTTTAGACTCTGAGAGGCTGCAAGTATGTGTGATGCAGGGTTGTCGTACATACACGATACATACACCCTACCTACCTACCTACCTACCTAGGTAGGGTGTACCGTAGCATATATAGATATTAGCTTTCCGCACAATATACATTATTTTAGTCAAGGTTTGGGTTAGGTTTAGTTAGGTTCTTCTCTACAATATCAATGAAAAAACTCATAGTTATTCAAAATTGCAAGTTTATTGGTTGTTGCAAAACAAGAGAGTTACATATAGTGTTAAACTTAACTAAGGAGTGACTTTGGATGTTGAAGCTTGGCACTGCATGTCCTCAGCGTACTTTTCATAAGAAGGTATGTAACCACTGAGTGCTAATCGCAGGCATGACATATGATCGTCAGTTAGTCAATTGCGATATTTTGACTTAATTATCTTCATTTCAGAAAATGCACTCACACAAGTAAGTTGACCCAAACATCAATGTCAGTTGAAGGGCGATTTGCCTTGCTATGACTTGCTATTTCAGTAGCTAATTCCTCAATGTTTTTGCATGAAAAAGGATAACTCATAAATGATGCTACATTTGCCAATTTACTACAATCATAAAAACGCATTTCGAATTGTCCCAAAATATTTGATAATTCAGCTTCATACGTATCATAATTCAACTGAGGAATCCTTGCTTACAGAGACGAAAAATGCTTCAGATACTTTCTTTTCAGTTGATCTATCATAAGTTGCAATTTACTTTTGAATGCGTTAAAACAGTTTTTCCTTTACCTTGAAGCTCCAAGTTAATGGTGTTTAAGTGCATTGTGATGTCAGTCAAAAATGCCAAATCAGTCAGCCATTTTTCGTTTTTCAACACAACAACGTTTGTCATCACCTCTTTCGTCTAGAAATGCTGTTATTTCGGGCATTAATTCTTAAAACCTTTCTAGGAATTTTCCGCGACTCAACCACCTGACGTCCGCGTTAAGAACTAAATCAGTGTGTTGAGCTGACTCCCTATCTTCCAACTGCAACTTAAAGAGCCGCCGTTGCAAACTACGTGCACGGATGGAATTCACAATTTTTGTTGCCATGCCCATAATTGCCTCCGTGTTTAAAACTTTTGAACACAAAACTTGTTGATGTATAATGCAATGGATTGAAAAAAATGAAGGGAAATCTTCATTAGCTCGACACAATGCCACAAAACCGTTTTTGTTTCCAGTCATCGCTGGTGCTCCATCGGTTGTAATGCACACTAATTTATATATTGGTAGCTTGTAGTTTTTTACAAAATTGAAGAAAACGTCATATATATCTTCGCCACGGGTCTTCCTCTTCAGAGGAATTATTGTCAAAAATTCTTCCTTAGCCATGTCATTGAATACCATCCGTATAAAATTACACAGTCTGTCATATCGGTGGATTCGTCAAACTGTAAAGAAAAGTATGTACATTCCATGATATCATTTTTTAGTTTATCTGATAGCTGAAGTTCTCTAATAGCAGACATGATTTCTGTTTTATTTTTAAAATCTCCAAATAAAGTCCCACCCGCTTCAATAAATGCTTCCTTCACAACCGATCTATCTTCGAATGGTTTCTTGTGTTTCGCCTATATATGAGACATTTTAAATGACGCGATCGTAGCAGCTTTTGATTGTTTGGCTGGTCTTGTGAACATGGTTTGTTCTTTTTTCAAACAAGATATCAAATCACGTACTTTTCGTTTTCTTAATTCACTCTGTGGCGGAAAATCCTTTTCATAGTTTTTATGAACCGTTGTATGATGCCTCTTTAAGTTACCACGCTTAGGTATTCCAACTGAGGCACGACAAATAAGACAAATGCACTTATCCTTCACCATACAAAACAAATATTCTTCCTCCCAATCGTTATTAAAATGATACGTTTTAGATTTCTTCGCTGCACTCATTTTGTACTATTTAATAATTAAATAAATTAAATTAAATAAATAAAAAAAAAAAAAAAAAAAAAAAAAATCAAAATGGCGTCGATTGACATACAAGTGTTAACTTCTAAGCTAAATAGATTAAATAAAAACGAACTTATTGAAATAATAATTTGCCGTAAAGTGCCTGAGAGTGTTAGTAATAGCCCTTACTTGAAATATATAACATCAAAACAATGTGAACATTGTGGTGATAATAGTTTAAGCAGTGTTGGTCCCGCGAACTTGGATGACACGTTGAATGACACTGAGTGCCAAAAATCTTCTTGCGTTCGTCGCAAAGCCCAACTTGAGAGCAAAGAATGTGAGTTTAATACCCTTAATAAATTAGTTAATCAAATGGAAGCAAGAATAAACGATTTAGAGGAAATAATTAGATTACTGAAGGTCACTCCGACCCATGATATGGCTAAAAATTCTTTGAATTCCTCGAATTCCAAGAATCATAGTCCGAAATCACATTTTGTGCAGTCGGTAAAACAGCAACCCACAATATCACGTTCTCCGAATAATCACGTGGAATCTGCACAATCCAACGACGTTCAATTCACCTACTCACAGGTGGGGAGGGCAATAAGCAGTGCAATGACCTCGTCAGCTGTTAAATCAACTCCTAACATAAATAACAACAACAACAACAATATAAACAAAACTGCGCTTATATCGGATAAACGTCAGGTTAAAAATAAACTAATAATTGGTACTAGCCATTGTACTAACAAATCTATACAATCTGTACCTAAACTTGGTTACTTGCATGCATACAGATTCCATCCAAGTACATCCGTGGCCGATCTTCAGAAACACTTGAAAACTGTAGCTCCAGATATTGACTTCATATGCGAGGTCTGGAAAAAAAAGGAAAATACCATGTCCTTCAAAATATCATTTCCTATGAAGGATGTCAAACTGGTTTACAATCCGGAACTGTGGCCTGAAGGTACTGTAGTACATCGCTTCAAATTTCCTAGCACAAATTTTCAGGAGACCAATCGTCCCCAGCAAGAAATCTAGCGGCCCCTCTGCAGGTACACCACGGGCAAAGCCAGCTGAATACTACTTCAATTTTTCATTTAAATGTCCAATGTCTAAATAATAAGATTAATCAGTTACTTTTATTTTTAGATCATAATAAATTTGATATACTATGCTTTAGTGAGCATTGGGCGAATGATCTTGCTCTTAATCAGTTGTACGTTTGTAATTATAAATTAATGAATTATTTTTGTAGACGCGAAACTGTACACGGTGGCACCTCCATTTTCATTCACGAGGATTTCGCGACTGGAGCTAAACCCTTGAACCTTACATCACTTTGCAAAGAAGTGGATGCCGAGTTTTGCGGGATTTTGCTGGAGGAATCAAAAACTGTCATAATATGTGTGTACAGATCCTGTCTTGGTAATTTTTACTCCTTTCTTGATCAATTTGAACAAGCCCTTAATTATATTATAACGATATCAACTAAATTAATTGTTCTGGGTGATTTCAACATCGACTTTCGTATGTGTCAACCCAATGACAATCTTACTGAACTAATTCATCTTATTGGTTCTTATGGTTTGCACGCTACAATATCTGATTATACTCGGATCACTTCCCAGTCACAGACTTGTATTGATAACATCATGACCAATTTGAGTGATCAATGCTTTGTCACTCGAGTGGTCGACCCATGTTTATCTGACCACTTGGGTTTAATTATTGATGTTAGTATGAGTGTTAGGAAGGAACCGGATGATATCAATATCAGGAATTTATGCAAAAGAAATCTTAACGCATTTAACCTATCTCTCATTGAGACTGACTGGGATGTTTTTTACGGCCAGTCCTATGACTCTAATTATCTAACTGAATATTTAGTCAGAACTTTCTCTAAACTGATCGATAAACATTTTCCTTTCAAAAGTATAACATCAAATAGTAATGGTTGCCAACCTACGATGTGGTTTAATGATAATTTGCGTGGCTGCAGGAATACTCTGTCAGTTTTAAAAATGGTTGCAGATTCAACTAAATCTCCACTCGATTATATAAACTATAAAAACTATAGATCCTTTTATCGACAAGAAATTGATAACGCCAAAATGACATCGATAAATAATTATTTAATAAATTCCAGTAATAAATCTAAGGCTTCTTGGAAGCTCATTAGGAATGAATGTAATCATAATAAAAATAATATTCCTAGTAACGTTAGTCCAGAGACATTTAACAATTATTTTTGTACTATTTCTAGTACAATTATAAACTCTTTACCAACCACGAATATTGACCATAATCAATTTCTATACAAAATGCCTCGAACATTATCATCCTTCTTTTTATCACCGGTGTCTGAATGCGACGTCGCATGTGCTATAAATAACCTTAGAAATACACATTCTTTCGATATATACAATATCAACACTAAAATTATCAAATACTGCTCACATATTGTGGCTCCCCTGTTGGCCATAATTATAAACAAGTGTTTTTCGGAAGGTAAATTTCCTGATTCGCTTAAAATCAGTAAGGTGTTGCCAGTTTTCAAGAAGGGTGATAGGGCGGTTGTAGATAATTATCGACCGATCTCTATTGTTCCTTTGTTTGGTAAGATTATAGAAGCAATTCTAAAAAACAGACTTATGTCCTACCTGGAGAAATTCAGCTTGTTGACTGACCGGCAGTTTGGATTTATTCCAGGACGATCGACGATCCAGGCTGTCTTGGAGGTGGTGGGTGATGTGGTTGAGGGCCTTGATGAAGGTAAATTGCGCTCTGCAATTTTGTGTGACTTGAGCAAGGCGTTCGACTGTGTCTCCCACGCCATTCTCTTGGATAAACTGGAATATTTGGGTATAAATGGTCCAACCCTATCTTTGATCAAATCCTACTTGTCAAATCGCGCTCAGGCTGTTCAAGTTGGAGGCGTAATGTCGGGTAAACTTCCAATTGATAATGGCGTGCCTCAGGGCTCCATCCTGGGGCCGCTTCTTTTTGTTATATATATAAATGACTTGAGTCTTAATGTTCTACCAAGCCGTAGCGTGTTATATGCAGATGACGCCACTTTACTCATCTCTGCGACAAATTCTGATGAGCTTGAGGAAAATACATTAGATGGACTTGACGTGGCTGAAAACTGGTTCACTAATAACAATCTAAAAATGAACCCTAACAAAACACAAATTATCAATTTTAGTTTTAACAACTCGGTTGTACGGGGTGATAGTGTTAGGCTGCTCGGAATTATACTGGATGATGGTTTGAAATGGCATTATCATATAGACGATCTGTGTATTAGAATGAGCAGTCAGATTTATCTTTTACGTCAGCTAAAAAGATCCTTCCCCAATCATATATTGTTGACTGTATATTACGCAAATATTCATTCCCTTTTAAGTTATGGTACTGTCATCTGGGGCAGATCATCACATATAGATAAAGCTTTTAAAATGCAAAAGAGAGCCATTAGGTTGATCGAGGGCGTTGGCCCTATGGCGTCTTGTCGGCCTCTATTCATTAAATTGCAAATTATGCCACTACCATGTATTTTTATCTTGCAGTCCTTAATCGAGATTCATCGAAACTTCGGCAAATTGCCCACACTTTCTCGTAATCATGAATACAATACCCGATCCGCAAATATATTACTTTTAAACCGCAGTCGCCTCGCAAACTCGGATTGCAATACTTTGAACCTTAGACTCTTTAATAAACTTAGCAACAGCGTAAAATCTTTGAATCCTGCTCGCTTCAAAGTAAGAATTAAACAATTCTTACTTGCACATTGTTTTTATTCGGAAGTTGAGTATATGGAGGCGCCAATAATTTGACCATTTTGATGTATTTTACCTTAGTTTGTATTATGATTTTAATGTTAGTTTTTTTTAAGTAGATTTTTTTGTCATATTTTAATATTTATAACGTTTGTATCAACGCGTGATGACTTTTTAAATTCATGTTTCTTTAGTCTTAGCTTAGGTTTGCTTTTTTTAACGTACATTTTGACTTGCATTAAACCTTTTTTTTTGTGTAATAATGTCAAATAAATATATATCTAATAAACTTTGTATCGACGTAGTATTGCCTTCAATTGCAATTCAGAATGACTCCAATCCCTGCAGGCGCAACATTGATATCGGCGTGAACGAAAGTCTCGAATGTTCCCGTCAAACGCGCCGATCGAAATTTCTAGAAAAGCGGCAAAAATAAAAAACGCGGCTTTTCTTTGACAAGTACCGCGCGTTAATTTGATAAAGCCGCCTTTTGCCGCTAGCAGAGTGTTATTTTATTACGTAATAAATTTTTGTAGTTTAGTTAAGTACCTACTTATTAAAAAATGTTTTCCTCTCGAGATCTACTCAAAAAGCACTCGCGATCGACCGTTTGAGCACCTCTGGGTTATGACAAGTAAGATATTTTATTGTAGATTATTATGACCCTCTAATTATGTCTGCAAATTTGTTAGCGATAGTGCATTTATTTCAATAAAAAAATAATGGTTTAAGAGTATATTTGAAAATAAAGAACTACTCTTAATTCTAGGTATGTTAATTGGCACCGTTGATCTTCGTTAAGTCTCCAAATTTCAGGTATTTAACTTTATAAGGGAAAATTACATGGACTTACAAATTCATATTTGTTTTGAACGAAATATCGCTCTAGGGTCAAAAGTTCTCTTTAACTCTATCGCTAAAGCAAATTCTCAAGATAAACGATCAAATCAATTTCCAGTTGAAAATCTAATAGCTAATAATAAGTTGAAAGTTGGTGAAATGTTTAATAAAGTCTTAATATATTTATCTTTCGTAAATTTAGGAAACATGGTATATTAATAGTGAGTAAAATGTAAAAAATAAATACTATTTGTATACAAACACTTCCACTATATTTGTCTAAAATAGCGTGACATATTTCACTACATACTAGTTTCTTGAGGACTTAACTACTTCTCGAATGAGCAAACTTTAAAAATAATTGCCTTTTTATATCTACGTATAGTACAATTAATGTCGAACATTTTAATTTTTATTTAATTAATTTATTTGGCTTACTTTATTCGTTTTTAATATAATTTCTTTTTTTTTCTTTTTATTTCTTTCTTTCTCTTTACTTTATTGCATCTTACTTTTTATTTTTTTTTGGTTGAAAACGAAGGAGTTTTTTTCCTCGTTCGAACTCGTTCTGCGTTCTACGAACCGTTGTCTAAAACCACTTTGACGGGTTTTTAATTCATTCATTTGTTTTTAATATACGAGGTAAATTTAATAATTTCTGAACTTTACATATTCACCCAAACGGTTTTTTACCTTTTGACAAATACCTTCAAGTTGCTATAGAAACGTTTGTTATGTTGGCTTTTCTATTAAATTTAACTTAATTACCAGTGTGAGGCCAACCTTGACAAACCAGCACAACGTTGGCAAACTCTAGACATATAAAGCCTTTAAACATCGAAAACCGCATTTTTATAACTTTTTTAATTTTCAACCAATATCAATTTAAAATGGTTTAAGAAATTTGAAATGTGCAAAGCAAATGGCCAGCAACACCCATATGCAAAATTTCAATCTAGTCGTAAAATTTTAGCCCTCCGCAATATTTACGCCGCCATTTTGTATTTTTAGTTTTGGAATAATAGGTTCATCAATGTGTATAAAATTTTGCTCATGCAGGTAATTAAGTTAAATTTAATAAAAAAGCCTGTATAAGAAACGTTTTGTATAGCAACTTAAAGGTTTTTGACAAAAGGTAAAAAATCGTTTGGGTTTATAAAAATTGTATCAGCGTCAATGCCAATTCCTTCTTTGGTCTCTGAAAATTAGCTTAACTTATATTGATGTATATATATAAATGACTTTGTTATCTTACTGATTGAAAAATTCTGTAACACCCTGTATAATACAGCTGTAGTTTTTTGATTAACGGGATCAGAAAGTACGGAAGCGTAGAAAAGCCACAATTTTTTTATTTTTCAATTCTGAGTTTAAAGTCGGAATTTAACAAAATTCTGAGTTTAAAGTCAGAATTCAACAAAATTCTGAGTTCAAAGTCGGAATTTAATAAAATTCTGAGTTTAAAGTCGGAATTTAATTAAATTCTGTGTTTAAAGCCAGAATTTAATAAAATTCTGAGTTTAAAGTCGGAATTTAAGAATTTTCTGAGTTTAAAGTCAGAATTTAGTCCGTACGATTGTATAACAGACTGGAACCAAAAAAACAAGTTCAATATTCTTGTTTGAATAATGGCAAATGCGCTATAAATTGTTCCACCAAACTACAGATACCTAAAAAATGATAAAAGGGGGGGAGGGTACAAAATAAAAGTTTCCTATTTTGATTTTTGAGTGTTAAATAAGTCCCTGACAAATTAAACATATGTTTAATTCGTTCATTTTATATATTTTTACTTATTTCTATTGCTGAAAAAAAAAGCCAAAATGAATACAAAAAAACATATACATTAAAAGGTTCACAAAATAAAAAAGGTAATACAAAACGATAAATAAGTCTTAAGAAACGGTTCATATATGTTTCAACGATTTAAGGGTGTCTCGCGAAACATACTGACAGATCTCCCCATCTGTTTCAGGGTGATTCAAGTTGAGTGTCCTATTAGAAATATCTGGAGAATTTGGCTTTGGCCATAGATGAACATAATAAACTCTCGTTATAAAATATTTTAAATTGCGCGGTGTTGCCGCTTCTACCTCGAACCGGAGGCATCATTTTAAATGAAATGCCCTATATTTTATTAAATTTTTATATTTTTTAAAAAATCCAAGCACTTATTGAGTTACTTTTCTCGTGCCTAAATTTAACTGTTTTCGAGAAAATGGCGCTTGAACAATGACAATTTTGACACTTTGAAGCTCGGTAAATCTCAAACGAGTTTACTTGCAACGAAATGGATTTCACTTATCTGTCTTAATATTTGATTATCTATCTCCTGACACCAATTTTAGGTTTGGTAGGAGACGTCAAAAATGCATTTCGTTAAATTCTGATTTAAACTCAGAATTTAGTTAAATTCTGTCTTTAAACTCAGAATTTAGTTAATTTCTGACTTTAAACTCAGAATTTAGTTAAATTTCGACTTTGAACTCAGAATTTTGTTAAATTCTGACTTTAAACTCTGAATTTTGTTAAATCCTGACTTTAAACTCAGAATCTAGTTAAATTCCGACTTTAAACTCAGAATTTTGTTAGATTCTGACTTTAATCTCAGAATTTTGTAAGATTCTGACTTTAAACTCAGAATTTTGTTAAATTCTGACTTTAAAATCAGAATTTTGTTAAATTCCGACTTCAAAGTCAGAATTTAAAAATAAAAAAATTTGTGGCCCTTATACGCTTCCGTAAGAAAGTATTAAATTTACAATCTACATTTAGAAATGAATGAATTAAAAACCCGCTAAACTGGTTCTAGATAGTGGTTCGTAGAATATCATAACATGCCTAAAATTAAAAAAAAAACTAAAAATTGCTGAAACTCGGGACTTACGAACTTTTGTAACATTTGCACGATTTTATATAACACCCTATATAGAATGCGGAGGATCATTTTGATAAACTGAGGCAGCGTTGACCAATTCTAGATAGGTAAAGCCTTTAAACATCGAAAACCGCATTCGTGTAACTTTTTTATATTTTGAAAAATTCCGCTTTAAATTTGGGTAAAAATTTTGAGATGTGCAAATCAAATGGCCAGCAGTTTAGAATGTTATAACTGCACTGTTCTAATTATTTTCTATAGGCCGGGCAAAAGTCTGGTGATGAAATTGTGTTGTCTTGTGTCAAAGAAATAATGAAAAACTTAAAATCCCGAAGCTCAAAATTTTAGTAACCTAACTTGTCGAGAATATAATACCTTTCACTTTACTTTATCGTATATTTTTGTAAAATCAGAGATTTAGTAAGTGCATAATATAACCATGAAATCCGAAAATTTATTTTTCTCAAATTCCCGTCTTAATTTAAAGGGTGGCTTAGGTAACTAACTAGTTAAGTAGTTTAAATATTCATAAGCCCAGATGGAGGTTCGAGATGCAAATATGGAAATGAAATTACTTCAAGTTATATTATCAAATTTTCGAGGTATATAAAGTTTGCTTCATTATTAAACCACCTAATTTGAAACATAACGATTTCAGTTTCGGTTGTTATACTGTTGAGAGCATACTGTTAGTTCTGTTCAGCCGGCACCGAATTCGCACTAAACTTAAATGAAACTCTTATGCCGGCGTTTAATTTTAATGACAGCTCAAATAAAACTAGTTCGTTACCTACTTGAATAAGACTTTAAAGGGCTTCTTCATTTCAGAATTTAATCTTATAGGCCAGGAGAATTAAGTCCAAATCGACCAAGTTATAACTGTGGCGTTACGATAGATTTTGTTGAAATTCGCTAAGTAATATGCAGGGTGTCCACGAACAACCCCTACAAAATAAAAGAGGTGATTCTATATAACAAAACATGAAAACATTTTCATATTAACCTAGGTCAGGAACTGCTTCCTTACTAAGATACAGAGTTTGCTATACAGTATTTTAATTTCTAAATCTAGCCACTTTTGTTTGGCAAAAGATTTAACCTTCCCAGTAACGGGTGATTATTTAGGGCTCTTAACTGAAATTAATTTAGGGAAAACTGAAAAAGACTTGCATGATTTTAGAAACCAAATATCTGCTCCTATTAACCTAATCTTTGTACAGTACTTAAAATAAAGGTTTTGTTCCGTTGACCGTGAAGCCATGTTAAGTCCTAACACTGGAACCTGTGGTGGAAGATCAAAATACAAGAGTTCTAATTACACTACATTACATTCTTATAGTTACAGAACGTATAATTTCTTCAGAAGTCGAGAACATTGTAGAAAACCTTTCTTTTCAGTCCTCTGATAATAAAGAAATCGCCCTTTGAATAAAGGTTTAAATTTTGCAAAGCCTCTAGTAAAAAATAGTTTACCAACTATTATAGCGAATATCGAAAGGTCTATTCAATACGTGCCAGAGTCAACTAAGGGATTCATTAGAGAGGCTTGCAGAAATCAAATTTCAAAAAACGTTGTTAACAACAAGGCAAAATATTATTCCCGTAAAAATACTGAAGTTATCCAGGCACTGAAGAAAAAAAATTGTATTCAAAATCTGACAAAGGAAATAAGGTTGTTATACTAGACAAAACAGATTATTTTGAAAAGAGAAGACAATTTGATTCAAACTTGTCAATACGATTTAATTGAGAAAAACCCGTTATCCAAAAAATGATAACACAAGTAAAAAGTACCTTAAAACAGTGTAAAAACTTTGAGTCCGATAAATTAAAATTCAAACTAACACATAGTAACCCACAGTTATCTAAAGTATCGAACCTTCTCAAAATCCATAGACCTGGAAAGTCCATGAGACCTATTGTTTCAGCTGTTGGATCATCAACGTACAATTTTTCAAAATGGTTAGTAGAAGAATTCAGCAAACTAAATCGTACTTTAACTTTGAGGTTACTAACTCGTTAGAATTCTTAGATAAAATTAAGAATGTTCACCTAAAAGAAGGCGAAATTTTAATATCATTTGATGTAAGCTCATATAATTAACAACTTGAGGGAAATGCGATGGGCATTTGCTTATCTCCGTTTCTTGCAAATTTGTTTCTGGGTAGATAAATAGATAAATGGATAGATAGTTTATTTGTAATAATACATAATAAAATGCTTTTACAAGTCAAAGAAATAGGTAATAACATATGTTTACATTACTAAACTTTTGCATCTTAAAATATCACAGCTAAGTACTACAAATAATATTAAAATTTAAAATGCAGAGTTAGACATCAAGATCTTATATATATATATATAAAAACAATACAGATTAAGTCTTAATTTACAAAAAAAAAATTAACATATTAAAAATTAACTGTGTAAAAAAACAAAAATACCATTTATACATCAAACAAGATCACTAAAACTATTGTTGAGATATTGCTCAAGAGAGTAAAAAGCCTTCATCAATAGATAATTTTGAACTTTTGAGAAAAATGTTTCCTCCTCCAGCGCTCTTATATGAGTTGGAAGCACATTAAAAAATACAGTAATAGTCAGTGCCTCTCCTGGTCGTTGATAGTCTGCGAAAAACCGGGAGAATATTATTGTTGTTACGAGTAGGATAGTCATGAATATCAGAGTGACAGGAGAAAAGAGACATGTTTGTCTTTATATACATTAAGCAGGCCAGGATGTAAGAAGAAAAGAAAGTGAGGATTTTTTGGTTTACAAAGAACTGTTGACAGCAATCCCTATAGCCAAAACCCGCAATGATACGCACACATCTACGTTGAAGTTTAAAGATTTTCTCACCCTGCACTGTGTCCTCAGTTGAGAACAGCATAGCACATATGTGAGGAAAAATATCCATGATAAGCCATCATAAGTGTTCTGGAGAGATTTCCAAAGAGCTGTGACACATGCTCCTCCCAAGTAAGTCCTGAGCCGAGGATAACACCAAGGAACTTCACATGTGGATCACAGGGAAAATCTGGCTGACTGCGTCTCAGGGTAAAGTTTAGATTTTGGGTCTTAGACCTATTAAGGGTCAAACGGTTAGCTGCAAACCAATCCAATATGCTTGCCTGCATAGCACCAACCATATCTGCTAAGGGGTCTGTGGGGTGATACTTTATAATGTTGGTCGTATCATCAGCAAAAAGAATCAAGTTGGAAACGTTCTGAAACTTGGCGAGGTCATTTATGTATATTAGGAACAGTAGTGGCCCCAGTACAGAACCCGGAGGTACACCATGTTGAATAAGTCGCATATGCGACACATTGCCGTTATAATAAACATATTGACTCCTTTCAGCAAGATAGGATCTAATGAGTGAAATACTTTTTAAAACAAATTTGTAATGGGCAAGCTTACGTAACAGAATGTCGTGAGAGATACAGTCAAAAGCCTTTGTTAAGTCGAAAAATTATGCATATGTGTCCAGGCCTTCCTCCATGCTGTCCACAACATAATCAGTAAGGTTGTTAAAAGCAAGTGTGGTTGAGTTTTGATTGCGAAACCCATATTGGCCCTGCAGGAAAAGACCATTCACCTCAAAAAAATTGATAATTTGGTCCTTTAATATGGATTCAAATATTTTTGAGAATAACGGTAATAATGAAATTGGACGATAATTTGTAAGGTCATCATTAGAACCCTTATTTTTAAAAATTGGCACAACCCTTGCATTCTTTAGAGACCGGGGAAAAACACCAGCTGATATGCAACAATTTATTAACTTAGTCAAGGGGACTATCAAAAGGTTTTTCAGAGTTTTAACAATTTTAGTGTTAAGGTCATAGCAGTCCTTGCTACCACTATTTTTTAAGTTGTTAAACTTTTGTCTCACTTGAGGCTACCAATAAGTTCATAGTTATCCAATATGACCCCAGATATAAGAGAGGTCTAGAAAAAGTATTTAAAAACGTAGGTTTCAGAGTAGCCTACAAAACTGAGAATAGTTTGACAAATCTCCTTGGAAACCCTAAAGACAAAGTCGACTTGAAGGAGAGGAGTGGCATCTATAAAATTAGCAGTAATGACTGCGATCTAAAATATGTTGGGCAAACTGAACTCTCCAGAACAGAAAAGGCAAGCGTTGCCCAACATGCTTTCAACAATCACCAAATAGGAATAAATAATCTTAAGTTAAAAAATGTATCTAATAATAGATTATTGGATGCATTTGAGACTATAGAAATAGTTAAATGTGGTAAGAAAGCACTAAATAAAGACATAGGGTCTATTCCCTATAGTCCTCTCTATTGTTTACTTGATAATGGTACAGTCGGGTGCAACCAAGTGTGACCACATTTACCTATAAATAGTCTCGGTTAGGATAAGTTACTTTAGTTTATACCATCTGTTGATAACGCTAACTTGGTTAGCGAAACGCGCGTCCAGAACGTAACAAGTTGTGGTGTAGTGTTGTTAGAACTCTTGTATTTTGATCTAATTTTTTTTGTTTAAAGCTAAATATTTAAGAAAGTATCAATTTTAGCCATATAACATGTTATTCAAAAAAGTGACAGAATTTTATGTAGAATTTAAAAATCAAGTCAAATATAGGGTGTCCCATTTAAAAAAATTTAACATTTAGTTGCCCTACTTTTTTGACGCACCCCGTATAATTTAAAATATTTTTAAAATGAGCACGACTTACATATATATCCCACAGCATAAACAGTTTGTTTCCAGATTTTACCTGTTCGACGAAAATTGACTTTTTCCAATCGTTGTGTACACTAGGTATAAAATATTTTACTTCTTTCTAATTATATCATCTGAAGAAGCCACAGTGTTGACGAAACATGTAATGAAAAAAGTATTTTCTTTTTAATATAGTGGAAGTTTTAAGTAAATATTGTTTTGTTTTTTCTTAGTACTATAAATCTTATATTAGTCTCAAGGTTCAGAACACAATGTATATAATATATTATTATATTATATATTATTCTGCCATGTTCTCTAGTTCCAGAAATCGAAAGTATATTTTTCTCTAAAAATAAGAAGGCCGGCTTACGTTGAGCTCTTATTGTGAACTATAAATAAAGCACGTGCTACGGAGACAGAATTAATTGTTCGCAAACCATACACGCTCTGGAGAAAAAGCAACGGCTGCACAATAGACTCTCACAGTAAATAACGACGAATTTAACGGTCAGTGAAGGGATGGCCTGAGTGCGGATCCGTGTAAGGAGCAACGAGCTAAAAGCACTGCTCGTTATATGCCAATATGCCTATTTGAGTGTGAATTTATTTCGGAGACTTCATCCCTTTGCGGCTTTTGCGGTCGTCCTTAAGATGTGCTATGCAGAACGCGACGTTGACTTAAAAACAACTTAAATTCAAACTTGATTGCCATAAACTGAAATGTTTGGACATTGTATCAATAATGGATTCCCCTTAAATTGGCTTCTGGCTTGAGAATTGGTAAAATCTTTTGTGAACCAGCATACTTTGATTATGTTTGAAAATAGACTAAAAATAAATATACGGACATAATTAGAATGATTATTTTTCTCATTTCTTCTTATTATATTTTTAACGTAATTAGTAATTAATAAAAATGTTGCGAGATAATAATAATAATAATAATAATAATAATTTAGGTACAGGATCCTGTGTGTTAAACGAGTTACAGTCTCCCTCGACTAGCGGCGAAAGCAGCGTGATGTCGAGTATGGCTACTGCAACAACCCCACCACCTTTTCTGGCACCCACACCAACGCTACACGCCCAGCTATCGCTGTTTCTGAGGAGACGCGTGTCACCAATCCTCAGACCACGAAATGTGGAAAGCCAAGGAAGCGTATGAAATGGACACCAGAAATGAATTGTTTCTTAATAATAATAATATTTCTATTATAAGATCACCAAATTTGAGACCGACTTAACCATCTACCAGACCGGGCTTCATAGTCCTTTCCTTCAAAAATACCCGGATCTACAAAACATCACCGAATAACGCATTGCTGACCAACGGTGAGTAATTGTCCGGAATAAACTCTTGGCTGAACCAATCCTGGAACAACTTAAAGGAGAGGTGCAGCTTGAATTTGAGAACGAACGTGTTGAGCCCATGGCTTTGCCTACAACAAAGGAACCCGAGGAGGAAGTACAAAATGAAGAAAACATACGCCAATATAAGTCGAATCTACAGGACAAGATCCAGCTCAAAGACCTAAGCTCCCCAAACTTAGAACTAGCCGGGAGACTCACAGTATCTCTAAGATTTTCAACACCATACCAGCAGAGTTTAGTTTGGAGTATGGCACCCTTGAGAAGCTCCACACACTCGTCTACTGCTCTGCTGTCGCCGTCCTTAGATGCCATAAACAACAAGTGCATTCCCAAAAAAAAAAGGCAAAGCTACACCCCAACAAAAACCCATATGGCAGAAAAGACTTGAGAAGACAATTGATGATTTGAGACAGGAACTAGGAAGACTCACAGAATTTTGGAAAAATGAACAGCCGTCCAGCAGACTTAAAACGCGCATTAAAAAGATAGGTACAAAGCCTAGAATCTTAACCATCAACAAAAATTAGATGAATATCAGGATACAGTAAAGAAAAAACTAAATCTAAAGCGAAACGTCTGCAGAGATACAACAAATGCTCAAAGAGAAAACGACAGAACTGGCAATTCGACACCAACCAAAGACAGTTCTATCGGGATATCAATAACACCAAAGACCAAACCAATACTGAGAAAATGCTATCGAGCAAAGAGCATTTGACCGAGTATTGGTCGAACATCTGGGAAAAACCAAAAGAGCATAACCGGAAAGCTACATGGATACAAACTCGACGTTATCAAATTCAAACACCACAAAGGGAATTTGAATCTATCACCAAGGAGGAAGTTAGCAGTTTTATTAAGGGAACGAGCAACTGGAAGTCACCAGCAGTTGACCGTATTCGCAATTTTTGGTACAAGAAATCATGACGCTATGGCCCGTCATTTTACCAAAATAATGCATCATCCGGAGACAACTCCTGCATTTCTCATGTTGGGCACTACAACTATGCTACCCAAAAGCAATAGGACAGAAGACCCGTCCCAATACAGGCCCATCACATGTTTGCCTACCATGTACAAGATCCTAACAGGATGCATTGCAAATCGTATCTATCACCATATTGACAGTCATAACCTATTAGCCGAGGAACAAAAGGGATGCACTTGAAACCACCAAGTATGCAAAGAACAACTTATCATCGATTCTGTGGTACTTAATCAGAAACAAAAAAAACAACGCAACATACACACTGCTTTTATAGACTATAAAAAGGAGTTTGACAGTGTACCACACTCCTGGCTCATAGACGTACTACGAATATACAAAATTCACCCTATGATCATCAATTTTCTGGTAACTATCAAACACCAGAGGAGAACGAACCTGAGAATCTATAATGGCTATAAATCTCTTACCACAGATGAGATACATATCAATAGGGAAATTTACCAAGGAGACTCGTTAAGTCCACTTTGGTTCTGCTTAGCGATGAACCCCCTCTCCACATTGCTCAATAATACAGGACATGGCTTCAACATCAAAGCCAATAGAGATAATTCCCGTATCATATCCCACCTTCTGTATATGGGTGATATTAAGCTCTATGGTGGAAACCATAACCAACTAAAAAAGTTTATTGACGTGGCATAGACCTTCTCGAAAGACATCCATATGGAATTCTGAATGGAAAAATGTAAAGCCTTAAACATCGTAAAAGGCAAAGTCATTAATGGGGATGTAGCCCTACAAAATGGAGAAATGGTTCTAGCGATGAACCAATGTGAGACGTACAAATACCTAGGATTCCAACAAGTTACACTGCTCTAAGGTAAGCAAGAAAAAAACAAGATGAAAGATTAGTACTTCAACGAGTGCGAGGTCTTCTGAAGACAGAACTGAACGCCAGAAATCTTATTACAGCAATTAACACCTATGCTGTGCCCGTGCTGACCTACAGTTTCGGAATCTTGAAATGGACTAACGCGGGGCTAGAGGGACTACAGCGAACTGCTCGCCTATTGATGACCAAATACAAGTCACACCACACGAAGAGAGGGTAGAAGATCCCTTGTTGACTTGACCAATTTGCACTCCCAACAGCTGCAAAAATCGAGAGATTTCTTCACCAACAAGGCATAAACAACAAGCCTCCACCGCGACCTTAAGCGTCAACTCACACTCTCCTTTTAATCTCGCAAGTGACAACCCCATCCTAAAGTCAATTTCAGACCCCGACAAATAAGAGCAGTGGACTCAAATGGCACTGCACGGCCGACATTACAATGACTTGAATCAGCCATACATAGATAAGGAAGCATCCAATAGGTGGCTGAAGGATGGACAACTATTCCCAGAGACAGAGAGTTTTGTAATGGCGATACAGCGTTATTAACACACGAAATTACACCAAATTCATCATCAAAGACCGGTCCGTTGAATCCAATAAAATGTAGCGAGAGATCAGAGACTATATAGAAGCATATAACCTCTGGCTGCACTTACCTAGAAAACACGGACTACCTCCAGCGACACAACCAGGTGTGTAACATCATACACCAGAAGCTTTCAAATAAATACGAACTCCTTAACACCTTTGTGCACTATTATAGAAACCAACCAGGTTCAATGCTTGAAAATAGAGCCTTCAAACTGTACTACGAGCGGGCAATTATCACCGACAAACGGGTAACGAATAATCGGCCTAATGTGGTACTGTTAAATAAAAAAACAAAAACAGTTTATTTGGTAGATGTCTCTGTACGCAACAATGACAACGGGTTGGATAAATATCAAGAGAAAAAGGCCAAATATGCGGAGCGGGCCTTCGAGATACAGCAGATGCGGCGACTGAATAAGGTTCATGTGATACTGATCATCATCATCAACTAAACTAGTTCCAAAAACACTAGAACAGAACCTGCAAATCATAGAACAACACATAGAACTAACCAGTCCACACCTTTTGATGCATGCATCCGGGATAGGTTTGGAACCCAACATTTGTTGAGAAATTGTCAATTTCGATAATAATAATAATAAGAAACGCTTTTATTTGGAGAAATCAAATATTACAAATTACATGAGGCATGAGACAGATAATTACATTTGAAATTAGGTGCAGTCTCTGGCGCAGTTTAGCATAAATTGGTATTCTTACACTTAACCAAGTGAAAGCACCGCATTTAACCTAATAACTATTAAAAAAATATATACAATAAATCAGTAACAGTTAGAATACAGTACAAAAAACTGAACAAAAACAAAATATAAGATAAAATAGTGATTAAAATGACATTATTTAAAACATTTTAAAATTGATTCTAACTTGCCATAAAATATTATAGCTAAATAATACTTTGACTTGTGTTAAAATAAGAAGTTTAAAAACGATAATACATACAACTACTGGGAATCAAAAAGCATTTTTTGTATTTTTTTTTTGAATAAACTCTTAGATAGAAACTTTAGATTTTTGGGAATACTAATATATAAAGATGCAGCTTGATAAAAGAAATCAGATGTCTCAGATCGGCTATTCTTGTAGATACGTAGTCGAACTTGAAATGACCAAAAACAAAACGGCAGCAGGAGTTCTGTATTTTTTGGAACCGCGAAATACTCTTGAGGTCCAAAAAGGGTCCATAGACAAAACTAGAATAAATAAAAAATGACAACACAAGGGCCTCTGACAGTAAAATTCGATGCTTCCTCGACAGAAACTCACAATTACTGTATAACAATTTTAGGTTTGTAAAGAATTTACGAATAAGACCAGTAATGCAAGTATCAAAGGTCAACTTCGAATCTAGATACCAACCCAAGGACTCTTCACATTCTTTTACAGGTACAGGTGAGTTTGTATTTTTTTATTTTGAGTCGCACCAAAGTGTCAACATTATATGCTTTCCTATCCTTAAAATAAATTACTGAACATGTATCAGCATTTAAAAATAAGTTATGCCTTTCTGATATAGCTGACAAAGCAGCTAGGTCCTCGTTAACTTTTAACTCTTATCATCCAGATGATGTTCATAGGGAAGAAAATTAAACATTAATTGGGTATCGTCAGCATACATATGTTTCCGAAAATAAAAAGCAACAATGCAAAGTAATCAGCAAACTGCTTGCAGCACTTAAAAACCTTAACGAGCGACAGCTAGTATGGGTGGAACAGAAAAACTTTTGGAATTGAACTTGAAATTTAATTAAAATATTAATATTAACAAAACTAAAGATGCACTAACAAAACCAAATAAAGCACTAACTTATAAGACCAAATTTGAGCGAATCGGAAATACTTTAGGAGCTGAACTTCAAACAAAATATCCGAATATTTCCAAAAGTATGCAAGCTATAACGAAACTACTTAAAGCCCTAAAAAGCACTAACAAACGCTACTTGTTTGGGCCGATCGTCAAAACTTTAGAGCCCGATCCTAAAAGAAATTTTAGCGAATATTAAAAATAAGAAAGCACAACGAAATTAATTTTTGGAACCAATTTTAAAATGAAAAAAAAAAAAAGAATTCTAAAACTAAGAAAGCACTAACGAAACCAAACAAAGCACTAATGAATGACACCAGATTTAAGCAAATCGAAAATACTTTGGGGCTAACTTCAGGGGCTTCATTTATTCGGGATAGCTATAGTTTTAAAAAATATTTTTTGTTCTATCTATATTATTGTCTGTCTCTGCCCCCGTGACGATCAACAAAAATTACACTTACAAGTTTTTCCTTTATCTTTAAACTGCTCATTAATTACAAAATGAAGTGTCACTTCACAAATACAGATTTTCTAAAACTGTACTAAAAATTTGATATAGGAACAAATGGTAATTCAGTTTCAGAATTTACATAGACAAATTATGAGTCTAGGAAATTCTACTGAAATAGGAACATGCCTTGAAAGCAGCTGCTGGAGTTAACTGAAATTTAAACGTAATAATATGCAGACAGTCTATTATATTCGCGAAAACTTTGCTTCATAACATTAGAAATGGGATTAGAATGAGTTTTGTCTGACTTTGCCATATTGTTTATTACAATCTTATAGCTGGCGTTTACCAGAGAGTCTCTATTCACATTTGAAAGAAATTGTCAATTTTTACTCCAAGACATTTCACTTAAATTTGAATTTATTTATTCTATAAATACAACTTTCAGTTCGTTGATAAAAATCTATACGCCAGTAGATATCTACCCGGTGAAAAATACCGTTGATCTAAACATCACAGATCGATACTATGCACGTGTGAATAAGACCAAAGATCCATTATAGCTTACGTAATAGATAACTCATTTAAATAGGACTCCTTGAATCGATCCATTGACATCAATGCTCGCCGAAAGTATATTATTTCATGCGGTAATCCTCGACTCGCGAACGGGAACGAGCCGCGGCGTTTCCAATCACTAAATATAAGAAGAGATCTTTTAGTTAAAAGAGGAATATTGAATTTGGCTGTTGATCTTTGGGATTGAAATTTGATACATATTGAATATGTATATATACATTTGCAATGAAGTTTCAAAAAGCTATCATAAAAAATATATACATCGGGGGATAGCCGCAAATTATTTTTGACAAAAGCCTGCTGTCGCTACTCTCATCTACCGGCTTCTACAACACACTTAGCAACATTACGCGTTAATTTCTCGGATGGAGGCAGTCTTTTCAAACCATGCATCCATTCAAGGGAGCCTAAACGTTGTTGCGTCTTGTTAATTTTTCAGTACCACCTTTTGTACCGAAGATATGGTACCGCAAAGTTGACCAAAAAAGTCAACTTGGAAGCCTGTTGTTTTGATTGAGCATCGAACCCGTTTCGTGATTTACGATTTTTTTTCGTGCGAAAAAAGAGTGTTTTGGGGCGCCTATAGCTCGAACTGAGTGCATCCTAGCGAAATTTTGCAAGAGACATATTTCATTGGAAATATAGAGGAGAATAAAAACCCGAATGCATCCTGTCGGAAAAATGACCGGAAAGTAGAAATTTTTAAGAAAAACTGGAATTTTTCGAAAAGATAATTTTTTTTATATCTTTTTTAGTTTTATTAAAAAAAGTAAGCGTCCTGTCGGAAAACTGATTACGTCATCGAAAATTGCCCAAAAATATACATAAAATGGAGTATCCGTGAAGGATTCTGGGAATGTGCAGGGGGTGCAATTTCTAAATAAAATTTGTAAACTTTCTCAAAAATGGGTACATTTTTCCAAATTGCCCTGTATTATAACAAACCTAATATACCAGATGTGGGTATTTTTTTACAAAACTAGATACTCAAAGGTAGATTATGACCAAATTTCAAAATTTTAGCCTACACTTTTGCCACTTTTAAAATTGAAACTTTAAAGTTCAAATTTAACCTCACTGTGGGGCTCACTATAAACAGTAATCGTTTATTTGGCTACAAAAACCTCTATAATTTTTCTTCTAGCTATTATGGAAATATACGAAAATTCGATTTAAAGGAAAAAGTGCACCTTTTGAGCACAATTTGTAGGTTTCTCTGAGATGATCAAAAATTTCAAAACATTCATTCATCCTTGACTTTCGTCGCAGTCAGAAGTTTAATTGAATGAATATTTAAGTAAAACTTATTTAATTTTAGAGACTCAAAAAAGATTTCTTGGGTATTTTTAAAATCGGCAGCGTAAAATTTGAATGTTTTTAAGTAGGTAGCTACAATTTGAAGGACAATACTTTCCCGAATTTTATAAAATATCTCTAAGGCTGTCATTCTCGATTGCATGCATGCGATATTCGTTTAATAAACGTGCTATTCGATTATCGTTTTTGGATCAGTTAGACCAGCAAAATTCTTGCATCTAATTGGATGCGGGATAGATGCAATTTTTAGTATATAGTATATATGTTTATATATTTTGTGAGGTTTTTTTAAGATACGGGCATAAAGTCTCTAATTTTTATGCTGGTATAGGTTTAGCATAGGAAATGTAATGAAGTTCAGTATTATACTGTTCGGAAAAGTAGTAAAGTTTATATTATTTCATACAGGGTTAGTAGGTAGGACATTTTTTTAGAAATTGTGTTATTTTCTTAGTTAGAATTTTCGGTACAAGATATTAATTAAAGCATTTTGTTTTCGCAGCTGCGATTTTTTCAATTTTCTTTTCTTTACTGGTATTTTTTAAGATTTAAACATTGGCATTATAAGTTATAGGTAGGGTTTGATTTTTTCTGTTTTCTCGACTGTCTTCATTGGTAAATGTATCAAACCGATTTATTTGTGATCGGCAATTATTTCGCTCTATAACATCATCATCAGACCAGATTATTTTCTGTTTTGTAATAATCAACTCAGCACAAGATAACCATATCTGTTTACACTTGATAAGATTTTGTAAGTTGCCTTGCGATGGCCTGATAAACACAAACACATTTGAAATATGTATGTTGAATTTGAGGAAGCTTACGTTTCCTCAAATTCAACATACATATTTCAAATGTGTTTGTGTTTATCAGGCCATCCCAAAAATGTGGTAGAGGTGTTCTTTGTTATTCTTTAGACTAAGTCATTTAGAATCATAGAAATATTAACAGTATTGCGAGCACAAGAAAGTACAAACATATAATGAGCATATTAATGTTAAAAGCAGCACACAAACTGCGCCTTTGTACATTATTATAATATTTAATCTAAACCGTTGTCAGAGAAACATAAGCCTCTATTTCTATGTACGGAAAAAGGCTGTTAATTTACCCTCCACATTTTCCGGGTCGCTAATAATCGTAAAATAATTTCTTTCTGAAAGTCGGGTTTAATATTCACACTGGCAGTAGACTTTAATATCTGGGGGCAAGCTAATATAATTATGAAAAGAATATGCTTTGAGAACGGACGCGGATCGTAATTAAAATGAATACATAAAGCGGACTCTATTCGTATTTTGTCTCATTGTGATTTTAAGTACTTTTAGGACAGACAAGGATAAAGCGTTAGCGCATTGCTAGCTATATCGGGTTAAAATGGAAGTAGGACAAAAGTTTTTTTTTCACGGCTGCGCTTGCGAAGAAGTTTAATGCGTTTAAGAGTAATGTAGATATGTATGCTAAAGTTTATAGTAGTGACCCGTGTAAAGTTGATTGGAAGTACTGGACAACAGAGGTAATCTGTTGTCCAATTTTATATCAGAAAATTTATTAGTTATACATAATAACCAAGAAGAGGAACTAGACACGTACAGTAGCATACATGAAGATTCTAATATCGATTTGTCGTTGTCAGTTCGCAAACTTAGGATATCATCACTAAATGGAAGGTTCATCCGTTCTCGTTGAGCGATCATAGGATAATCACATTTGAAGTTAAACTAATAAAGATGGAGATCGAAATTATAAATACATAATTTAAAACAAAAATTAACACAAATAGAGCAATGGATATGGCCATTGAAGGTATGAACAAGATAGAGAGAGAAATTGTGTGGGAGCCGACCATCGAAAACATCGAGGCTAGAGCAGAGGCTTTAACAAAACTACTGACTGAAATCAATGAATACACAATACCAAAGAAAAAACTATACCTGAATAAGCCAGTTTGGTGGAATGATCAATTAGAAGTGTTAAAACAAGCTACGAGGAGATATAGACCCGGCGAACAAGTTTAAAAGAGTATAACTTAAGTTAATCTGCATAGTTATAAGTAGTTTTAAGGATAACTTTAAAAATTCTTTTTATGTAATTAGAAACCAAATTTAATTGTATTAACAGAAAATAAAGACAAAATAGAAAATAAACCTAAGAGCAAGATTTTAATTTCACATTAATAAAATCAAGGAACACGTTCGTTTAGTTAATAGGAGGGTATAAGGTACCATAAGTCCATATTAAAGGAGAATCCGCGACCTAAAGTATTTACATAACACATAATGGCATATGATGTTCTGTAACCAACAAGGAGACCAAAATAAATAAAATCGATTAATAGATTTTCTTTCAAAATTTCATCTAATTAAATTTTTAAATAATTCTTTGAAAAACATTTAAATAATCTTAATTTCAAATAAATAAATTCAATTTAAAATAACTAACTAAAGTATAAATTAAACAAAGGAATAATATTTTTCAAATTTTAAATTAAATCTAAGTACTGTTTTTCGACCATACTTATGATTGAACAACGGTGTGGCAGAGGAGGTGGGATTTCAATTTCCTTTTTTGTTTTTTTTTATGTACTTTGAACTATGAATTAGTTTAATATATTTAAGGAAATACCAGTTTAATTACGGCGCAACCGAGTGATTTAGGATAGTTTTTTGGCGCCTCCGGCACCATACTCTTCAACTATACGTGAATCATGTTAAATTGATTGTGAGTATTTGATTTCCTTTTGTGATGGATTATGAAATAGTGTGAGATATTTATTTTTTTTATCTATACTTGATCCATGTAAAGTTAATTAGAAGTCCTTGATTTCCTTTGGACTAACATTAAAAAAATTACAGTTTAATTGGTTACCCCATACGGCGCAACGAAGTGATAAAGGAAAATATTTTTTTATCGCATCCGGCACCTTTTTATTTAAATTTTCAAATACGAACCGTTACTATTTTTATTTTTACGTGCCTTTACTACTCGTATTTTTACGAGCCCTTATTACAATTTTTTTAACGAAGCCCTACTATTCGTATTTTCACGAACCCCTTCTATGCCTATTTTTACGAACCCCTACTATATTTATTTTTATGAACTCCTACTATGACTATCTTCACGAACCCCTACTATACCTACTTTTACGAACCCTTGCTACTCCTGGTACGTGCCTATTGTTATTTTTACGAATCCTTTCTATTCCCAAATTCAAATACAATACTATCTTTATTTTATACGTATCTACTTTTCATACTTTTAAGTGCCTTTACTATTTATACTTTTACGTGCCTTTATTACTCATATTTTTACAAACCCTTACTATTCATATTTTTACTTACCTTCAACTCCTCGATCGATTTTCATGATTGAGGCATCAGCTTTTATTGTTATACAACTTATGCTTATATAGTCAAAAGCAGTGTTATCGTGCGGGTCATTACTATTCATACTTTTACGTGCCTTTATTATTCGTATTTTTACAAACCCTTACTATTCATATTTTTACGTACCTTCAACTACTGGATCGATTTTCATGATTGAGGCATCAGCTTTTATTGTTATACAACTTATGCTTATATAGTCAAAAGCAGTGTTATCGTGCGGATCATACGATTTATCAACGACAAATTTTTGAGTTTGTTTTTCTTTTATTACGTGTAATCATATCCTCCGCATAAAATCCGGAAGATGAATTAGATAGACCTATGATATTTTCATGAAAAAAGAGGATAAACATATATATAATAACCAGCAGTTGCAAAAATCTTTGAGGGATGTCACTTCAAAGTCAGATTGACAAGTCAGTGGCAAACTGAGTAATAGAAAACAATTTTCGGGTTTTTTGCTTCCACAAAGGAAAAAAATGGTATTAAATCTAATAAAATATTACGAAAATGAAAATTCACCGGCCAGTATCCAGGAGACAGTAGCAAAAACTCTGGGAATCGGTATAAGGACTGTGCAGAAAATTGTGCATGAAAAAAAAAACATAATTTACTACCGAAGTGGATTAAGAAATGTTCATGAAAAAAGCCAAACCCAGGGGGCCGATGTCGAATGTTAGACTTGCGCCAGTGATGCATCCCCCTGTTGATTAGTGTTGGCCGCACTAGGTAGATTGGTACTGGGTTAGCACCAGGTTAGGCGCCGTAGGCATTATCATTAAAGCTCTAATATAAAAAGCGGACGACAGCGAAGTGCATCACTGGCGGAAGTCTAACATTCGATATCGGCACAGGGTGGCCAAATCCGTTACTGTCGGACAAACATGAAAAATTTAAGCTCGATACAATAAAGTATGGCAACAATGTAAGATAACCTTTCTTCAAATTGTCATATTAAGGAATATGGCGCATTGGAATGCAGTGGAAATATCGAATTTCTTTTTGGTTTTTTTATTAGAAAAAGTGGTTCATCCATTTCTTTTATTTTCTTAAAACAGTTAAATGAAGGTAAACTTTCTATTTTATATTCAAAAATTATCAAATTCCGTGGGTTTAATTCTTTACAAGACCCATAAAAATGTTGGGTTTTCGATATAAAAAGGACTGTAATCGAAGATTTTTATGCAAGTCGCCACATATAGCAAGTCAGCGTATCCAGTTTTTAAAGAAATACACGGAAACAAAATTTGGAAAAGTGGTATTTGAGACTTGGATATCTTCTAATGGAAGTGGTTCGAAATCTTGGCAGGACGAGTCGGTAAAAAGTGTCAAGAGAAAAATGGGATGTGGGACGGGAAAGCGGTTCATCATTTTGCATGCAGGTTCTTCAACAGGATTTCTCCCAGGTGCAAGTTTACTGTTTTCTTCAACATCCAAAGGTATGGACTACCATGATACTATGAACTGTGAACTGTTTGCAAAGTGGTTAAAAGAACAACTGATCATTCTGGTCAATGCATCTTATCATTCAACAATCTTAAATAAACAACCTACTTCATCCTGGAAGAAAAGTGATATTTATGACTGGCTAATGAAACAAAAACCAATCCTTTACCCAATATGCTGAAACTAGAACTTCTTTTAATTGCAAAATCTATTAAAAAGCCAACAATATATACCGTAGATGAAATATTACGGGCAAATGGACATGTGGTTTTACGACTGCCGCCATACCATTGCCAGTTTAAGGCAATAGAATTAATATGGGCTGAGGCAAAATCATATTACGAAAAACTTGTGAACGATGGTCTTACATCACATGAAGTGCAAATTGTTTGGCAAGATTCATTAAATTATATTACGCCGGAGTACTGGAATAAATCTGTGGAACATAAGGAGAAATTAATATGGGATTGGTGGAATCGAAAACGTGTTCTAGATATGGATATAGCACCAATGATCATAGCGCCATTTGAGGACGACTCAGAAGATGAGGACTTTTTAAGTGATGATGATATTTTTTAGTCTATAATATTAAAAAGTTTCTGAAGGATTATATTAGTCTTTGACGTGTATAAATCATAAATTGCGTTATGAATATCCATTTTTGCATTTTAACTTAAGTCTTTTGCCTTTGGATTTTTTCGTGTACATTTCTTAATCTTCTTCGGAAGTAAATTGTGTTTTTTTTTTCATGCACAAGTTTCTGTACAATGTACATTCCTTATACCGATTCTCAGAGCTTTTGCCACTGGCTCCTGGATGTTAGCCAGTCAATTTTAATTTAAAATTTTTTTTATTAGATTTCACACCATTTTTTTCCTTACTTTTTTAGTACATTTGCAATTTTGTAGGCAATAAATTAATAATTATAGAATACTTGTTCCAATTTTAAAGCGTGTTTAAAATAAGTAAATTTTTCTATTAATTATAAGACAAAATTTGATACATAAAAATCAGTAAAATCGCTTTACCAGAAACTCGGGGCTAACGAAAAATACAGGCTTGAACCGTTATTGTATAAAAAAGTGGAAAATTCTTGGGTTTAGGTTCGAACTAAATACCAAATTTTAATTTTTCATTTCTTTGACGTTTCGCCCTGTAATTTAGGGCATTTTCAGAAAAATTTTTTTGATGCTTAAATTATAAAAAAAACATTTAAGAGAGACACTGTATAAAACATAATTACCACTTTAAAACATATTTATATTCAACACTTAAAAAATACATACCTTGAAATAAGCAGATATTTATTGACAGATTTGTTTATGCTGCCAGAACTTGTATTAGAGCAGTAATGAAATATTTATAACTTGTATTTTTTTTTGTTCTCTCGTAAAAGAAACGGAACGCTCCACACAGGAGTATTAGTTTGAAAAACCCGGTCAAAAATATTTAACGAGTATATTTGATTTAATTTAATTAAAAATATAAATATCAATAAAAATTAGTGTAAAAAAATAAATGGCAATGGTTTTATAAGTAGAAACAGATTTATACAGGGTGGTGCAACCAAGAGAAAATGAACTATTGTGAGAAAACGGCGGCGAAGAGTTTTGAGGAAAGTTTTTCTGCATATTATTGATAAATAACCTGACTGTTTTAAAAATATAGACATATTACAGCGTGTTCCGAAAAGTTCGTGATAAACTAAACAGGTACCTATTTTTTTAAATGGAAGAAAAATACACGATAAAGCCTTTAAATTAAACAGCACACAATAATATTGAGATCGTTGGAAATATGTATTGTAATTAATAATTTTTCGACCTTTTTTGTAATTAGATAAATGCCTTTCTTAACCTAAATATCCAAGTTATATTAAAAAAAGTCAATTAAATAGAATACAAGAAAGTAACATTTATTTTGATTTAATTATTTAATCATTTTTACATACATAATTAAAGAAAACATGATGAGTTTAAAGAATTAACAAATTACACTAAATTTTCGTTATTGTCTGTACCATCAATATCTTCATTTTCAGGTGTATCTGGCACAAGCAGGCGCATTGTCTCGGGCAGAAATGGTTGACTCGATTTTTGCGTTCGACATTTTTTGCTGAGACTAACAAATGGGTCTGATGTGAGCAATAATCTTTGCAGAACATCTCTATTGCAGAGGGTCCTGGAGAATTTTCTGGAATAATTCTGTCTGTACGACCGAAAATTTTTATTCCTTGCTTCTGCAGGCTCCTCTGACATTTGTCCGATAGGAACAATAGCGTATTTGATGACAGTCTCCCCGTGCACAAGAATCTTGTGGAGTGTCGGTGTCATTGGATGCCATCCATATAAATTGACGTACATTTCCGTAGTATCTTTTGCAAATATTGAAAACTTAGTCTCATCGATTTTATGACCAGATGACAAACATTCTAATATTACTTTTAGTTTATAAATGAATGAGAGATCTATACCTGAGATATCTGCAGCTGTTTCAGGATCACTGAAAAATCGTCTGGAAGTGTTTCCAGAGTTTGAATTACCGAAACCTGCTTTGGGCATGTCAATTATTAATCTTGTTCTATCTTTAAATTCCCTTTGAATTTTTTGTTTTGTTTCTTTAACAACCTGTTTCTCCTCTGGTGTTCTGGCTTGCCACTTCTTCAGTGGGAGTTTATAGGCAATATGAAGAAGGGTCTCAAATAGCCTTATTCTCGCATGAAGAATAGAAAGTTCAAATCTCAGGGCTTCTGGATTTTCGACATATGTAGTCAACCATTGTAGGTATCATCGTATGTTTAACCTGTATTACTCTATTACCGGTTGGGACTTCCGTATTTCGCAGATTCTTTACTTGGTTCTCGATATATTCTATTTCCTCTTTTGTTACATCAACGGTTTCGTGAAGGAATCTAATGCGCATAGGCCGACAGAATCTTACTGAAGATGGTGTCGGATTTTGCCACACGATTTTCTTGTAACTGTCAGTATTTACTTGCAATCTTAGAGGCACCATGGAACTTTGAAAAATATTCGAGTCATCACTTGTTTCATCATTAAACTTTTGTTGAAACTGCGATTGTTGTGAGCCATCACAACCCCATTTCGTGATTAATTCAAGATGTCTTATTTCGTTTTGACCAAAGTAATCAAACACATCCCCTAAATATTGGCAGAGTCTTGATGTTGTGCGATCAAGAAGGTCTTGAAGGCAAACTTCTGCACAAGTCTCCGTAATTGTCATTGACTCCTCACGCGGGCGCGGATAGCACATTTTCTTTGCTTCTTTAATAATGGAGTAGCACGGATATATATTGGGATTAGACTCTCGTAATATTTCGTACTGTTTCTTTGTCAATCCCATATTAACAAAAAGAATCAGAGCTTCAGCTGGTGAATGCTTGACAAATTCTTTAGTTTTATTCTTGCTTGCTTTCATAATTTTTTTTGCCCGAGTTGGAGACGCTGTAATTTCTTTTAGAATTTTAGACGCATCTAAGTTTCCTGAAGCTCGCTGGCTGATACTAGCTGCATATGTCAGTTCTTCGACAGGTACTTGCTTGCGAAGGTCTTCCGTCTTGCGACGCTTGCTACGTTCACTCAATTCCGAAAATACCTTTTGTGGTCGACCAGGTTTAGAAGAAACATGTGATGCCCAAGTGTGTATTGATATGGAAGTCTCCAACCAAGCGTTATTTTTCTTCAGAAACCGTTCTTCAGTGTTATTTGCTAAAGACCATCTTTTTTTTAAGTCGGACTTAAAATGTCTTAAATCACGGCTTAGAATGTGATACTTGCTTTCGGTACAATTTGTTCTTTCCCGGAGTCCCTGTTCCATGAAAATTAATTTTTCTGCTAAACTTCGTTTTTCACTTTCTTTGCAAAGTAAATACAATCATTTTCTAGGCAGTTCAATGACATTGTTTGTTGAATCTGTAAAGAAAATTCCTATAAGTCGCGCGTTTCGAAAAAAAGTGTAACAAATAAAAAAAAACAAAGCTTTTACAAATAACAAATATTGTAACATTTGAAGGGTGGTTTCACTCCCTTAGAATTCGAGTTTCAAAATATCCCTTCTTATCGAACTTTTACACCTTAAAGTCAATCCGTTTTCCAAAAATCATTTTTTTACGTCAAGCGCTTTAAGCAGGATCGTGATTAATGAATGACCAGATTTTTTAAAACACCCTGTACACATTTTTAAAAATTCTTAAAATATGTAAAAAACCAAAATAAAATATACGTGTTTCAGCGTTTTTTCGAAAACGTTAACGTCTTTTAAATAAAAAATATTGTAATATTTGAGGGGTGGTGTCACCCCCTTGGAAGTGGAATTTCAAAAAATCCCTTCTTATGGACCACCTACACCCTAGAGTCAACCTGTACGCCAAAATTCAGCTTCTTACATTAAGTGGTTTGAGCAGGATCGTGATTAAAAGTGAGTCAGTCACTTAAGGATTTTATATTTTATATTATAGATATAGGCTGTTCTTTGAACTTACGTAAAGTATTAAAAAAAAATGTGGACAGATGGGGGAGATTTTCTGGGTGTGATATAAACTATATTAGTTACAGTTTATAAAAAAAAATTTTATACAACTCGATCGTACACGGCAAACTACTAAAACACCTCGAGTATAAACATTTTAATTAATTGTTTAAAATTTAAAATTGTTTAAAAGTAGTTGTATTCAACCAGCTCAAACTTTAAATCTACACTCAAATTATACATTATTATCAAGTACTTACCTTCTTCTTCTGAGTCCATAATAAAATGTTTCTTTAATCAACAAACCAGCACATAACACCCACTACAATTTAAATAAAATTGGAAGCTTATCAATACGATGATAAAGGAATGAAATATTGCGTAGATTCGCGCTATCTGTTTGAAACCGGGCGAGCGCTAGGAGTCCAGTTCAAACTTGTTTGAGCTTGCGCAATCATTGATGAGTTTAAATGATGCATTTTTGAAGATTTTTCTGACAGTTTATATTTTTTACTTTTGACCGATTTTTCAAACCAAATACTCCTGTGTGCGCTCTTTTGTTGTTTTATGTTGAACACCGTTTAAGTGTGGAGAGTTAATATAAAATTGGAATTAAGGTGTCACATTAATAAATTTATATACATATGGCTTACATTATTTATATCGGTTCTGTCATTGAATTACAGAACCGACTTAAACGGTAAACATTTTCAAACATTCCGTTTCCTTTACGAGAGAACAAAAAAAAATACAAGTTATAAATATTTCATTACTGCTCTAATACAAGTTCTGGCAGCATAAACAAATCTGTCAATAAATATCTGCTTATTTCAAGGTATTTTAGCAATTTAAGAGGAACTAATTTGAGCCGATCAGAAATATTATAATAAAAATAATCAAGTATTTATAAAAAATGCACTAACAAAACTAATAGAAGCAACAAAAAGCACTAACAAACGACCGCTACTTTTGTCGATTAGAAAAACTTTGGGGACTGACCTTGAAAAAAAATAAACGAATATTAATAATAATTGTTTACTTTATGCTGACGATTTAAAAATACTACGCCCAATTGACTGCCTTGATCATTGCCTGAACTTGAGGCTTGCTCTTGTAACACTTAGTCAATAGTGTAAAAAAAACAAACTGCCCCTTAACATCAATAAATGTAATGTTTCATCATTCAATAAAAGCAGAATTCCTATGCAGTATGAATATCATATTGACGGTATTGCTCTGAAATGGGTTGAACATTTTGCAGACTTGGGAGTCATATTTGATAGCAGGTTTTTATTCATCGCATTGAAGATACTGTTGCCAAGTCTTATATGAATTTGGGATTACTTATATGATCTAGTCGGAAGTTCAAGTCTCCTGAAACCTCATGCTCGCTTTTTTATCATCTAATTCGTAAAAGGTTAGTGTATGCGTGCTCTATTTGATACCCTAATTATCAAGTGCATATTGACAAATTGGGGAGGGTACAGTATACACTTTTAATGTTAATTCCTAATTAAAGATCTCCAAAGTTACCGGTTCTTCGTAAATTTGTTAGAAATAAGTCCCGGACAAAATGAAAATTTTGAACTAGCAGTTCATTTGCACTAATCTGTAACAAAGCTAGCCTGTGTTTACAAAATCATATTGATATATTCAGAAAGAGATTCAAGACAATATAAAGTACCCACCAGCTGGAGTCACATAAAAATAGCATGGAGTCTCCTGTTTCCCAATGTCGTTCTCAGCCCAACACTGCAAAGACTTTGTATCATCCGAGTCGGCCGGGAAATGGAGAATTGACACCTTGCCTTTGTTTTGAACTTTGGCGTCTTGGACTGGAAAAACTCCCTTGGGGGTGCTGTAGGTCCAGAAAAACCGGTTAACTGGAGGTACCGAGTCAACTATGCACTGTGCCGTGATTGTTTCGTAGGGTATTACGCCAACTCGAATCTCCTCGAAACCCTTCTTGCAGTGTGGCTTATCTGAAACCAAAATATCATTTAAACTTGGTGTTTTAAAAATATCTGTACACATTTTTCTTTTAAAATCACTTAAGAATTAAAACAATTTTTGCACTTAGGAGTGAAATATTTTAGATTATAGGGAGTTGAACATTTTTGATTAGCACAAAATAAGAGTATATACCTGGTTTCATTACTGTATATTACGTTTCGCCAAATTTCAGAGAGCTGAGACCTTTAAAGGGACCGGGGTGGTAAAATCCATAAAAACAAAAACACATCGCTTTGTGCCCTGTTGTACTCGATATATTTCCCGGTTTATTCGACACTTCAGAGTCTTTAACATTTACATTGGAAATTTTTTGCCTACATATTTTCTCTAGCCCACGATTTGTATGTCAGACTTTAATAAAACTTCGAGTGAGTGGAAGTCTAGCAGCTTTATTTCTGAGAGTAATTGAATATGTCTTGCTGGTCTCCTACTTAATAAGTTTTGCCTCCAGTACCCGTCTTTGAGTGGAACTATAGCAAATCTTTATATTTGTTGTTAGTTTTGAGTTGATCATTTAGTCTTAGTTAGCTGTCGAATTGAAGTTTTGTTTTCCGTCACCAGCCAGACTTGGGATTGATCACCAAATTATGCCTTTTTCGAAAACTAATGTCTCGGTAAGCACAGGTTGGGTTTAAACACATCAGTTCTGGTCACCGAATGTCATTAAGTGTTATGATATCAAGCAGTGAAAATCCCTAAATCAGGCAATCTAATAATAATGGCATATATCCCATAATGTGCATATTATAGCTCTTATATTTAATTTATTCTAGTCCTTATAATAAGGGCGCTCTTGTCCATAAACGCGCTAATGGACGGTCTTGTATATATACAATATTAGTTTTAAAACATCATTATTTTATTCTTTGTCAATAACTAGAATCCCTCCTACCATTTACTAAGCCTGCTTCAAATTTTCAGAACTGTTTTACAAAATAATGTAAATCAGAAATAACAATTATTACGAGCTTCGTAAGAAACAAGCATCGATTTTACACAATGCAATTTCACGTAAAAATCTACAGGAAAAGACGGAAATACGTTTCTCTTTTATTAAACATGTAGAATAGCTGAAACTCGATGCACTGTCTCGCATGTCGATTGGCACATCAGGTGTATCAGCCAAGCAATCTGTATACGTAGTACTAAATTAGAAAACGCGGTTTTAGTAGCTGCATTTGTATTCTATCCTGGATTGTAAATCTGCAACGTTAAAGTGACAACTTTAATCAAGACGCAAATAACCGTAATAGTTTCAGATATACAGACGAGTTTCTAATCTATCAAACGTTTACCAAATGTTCATTGTTATTTTATGTTTTAGACAAGACTGCCAATTTATTATATTGCCTGTTACAAAAGCGTGCAATCAATTTTATATTTTTTCTTGTGATAACGGCACTTCAGGCTAATTTATCCAAATTAAGTTATTTGAGTTTTGAATCTACATCTCAACAAGAAAAATACGTTTTTCAATTTAAATGTACTAACATTCACAATGACGTCCCCTGTACAAAGTAATATAACAGACGGAGACAAACGGTCACTTTTGGCATACCCGAATAGCCCAAAGTCGAACTGCATAAGTTAAAATTTTGATAAATCTTGTTCACTGGAATCAGTGCTGGCTCCCCTATTATAACTACATTGCATTGATGTGTTAACTTTGGAAAAATATGAGCTCTGTAGTTTTTGAAATATTAATTGCAGTATTAGATATTTTTTGACACCCGGTTTTGAACAGAAAATTAATTATTTTGAAGCAGTTTATTGGTAGCTACTTTATGAACCATTTTACAAAATATATGAAACAAAAACTGAGCCATTTTTGAGGTTGACGGCTGCATTCTAATGGTTCGATTCCTTGTAAATCGTTGTCTTCCTCTGAAAATGATGAGGTTTCGTCGTCACTACCTGAAGATCCCAGTGTAATCTCTCCACCTGTAACACTTTCACTTTGCCAGCATTTGTTCACTGTCATATCATTATCTACCCAGGTTTCGTCTAGATATACAATATTGCGTCCTTCTTGCCTATATTGCCTTACAATTGATAGATATTTCACTCGCCAGTGAAAAATATTTGGTCTCTCAATGAGCAATTTTCGTTTATTTTGGCACTTGCGTCAAACAAAACCATTTGATCGTAAAAGCCGATTTAAGGTTTTATACACGTACGGAAAATCTATTTTGTCCTTTACAGCACGAAGTAGGGGTTTGCAGGTCGGAACCTTCTTCAAATTTATATAACAAATCCTCTATTGTTCGTCGAATTACTTGAAAATCACCATCGTCAATTTTATCTTTGTATGATAACCGGGGTCTTTTTTTACCAGGAGATTTTAAAGTTGAAGTAGAACATGAGCGATCATTATGTTCTCTTTGAATTTTTCTTACACTACTTTCCGAAACACCAGTGTAAAATGCAGCGCGTTCTGTTCGATTTAAAATTGGAATAGTCAATCTATAGAGGCTTCTCTAGTAGAGGCCTCTATAACGCTCGCAATAACTTCACGTGCACCTCTTCGAATTGTTTTTCCTCTTTTGCTCGCCATCGTTACTTCGAAATATTAATTCAAATTCAACGCCACGCATTTATATAGAAATGAAAACAAATGCTTGAAATGTATGGGCGCCACTGGAAATAGCTAGAACATTCTAGCGGCAAGTGCATGGAGACTCTAGGTACATCTCAATTACAAGTGGACCAGTGCCAAATTTACTAAATCCTCGATTAATTTTCCAGACCGCTTAGCTGGCGCACTTTATAGGTGAAGCGGCAAACTATTATAACAAATAAAACAACTTAAAATTTATGAACCTTTATTTTAAGGACCGCCCGGTTTTCTTTCGTGTCCCGCACTTTACCAAATAAGCTCTTTTTGTTTCCTTATTTAACAGTAACACATCAGACTGACTATTCGTCACCCGGCTGTCGTGATAATTGCCCGGTCGTAATACAGTTTGAAGTCATTATTTTCAAGCACTGAACTTGGCTGGTATTTACAATAGTACACAAAGGTGTTCAGGAGCCCGGATTTATTGGCAAGCCTCTGGTGTATGATGTTACACACCTAGTTATGTCACTGAAGTTAGTAAGTGCAGCTAGATCTTATATTCTGTATAGTCTCGGATCTCTCGCTACATTTTTGACACTTATCGGATTCAATGGACCGGTCTTTGACGATAAATTTCGCGTGTTAATAATCCTATATTAGTATCACAAATGCTTCTCTCTCTGGGAATAGTTGTCCATCCTTCAGGCATCTGTTGGATGCTTTCTTATCTACGTGTGGCTGATTCAAGTCATTGTGATGTCGGCTGTGCAGTGCCATTTAAGCCCACTGTTCTTCTTTGTCGGAGTCTGAAAGTGACTTTGGGATGACGTTACTTGCGCGATTGAGTGGAAAGTACGAGTTATCACTTAAGGTCACTATGTGGTGGAGGATTGATGTTTGTGCCTTGTTGGTGTAGAAATCTCTCCATTTGTGCAGCTGTCAGGAGTGCGAATTGGTCAAGTCAACAATGGATCTTTCACCTTCTCTTCGTGGTGAGGTCATTCGGAGAGTTGATGACTTGGGTTATCGGGCAAGTAGTTCGTTGCAGTCCTTCTACCTCCGTGTTAGTCGATTTTAAGATTCCGAAACTGTAGATCAACATGGGAACAGCATAGGTGTTAATTGCTGTAATGAGATTTCTGGAGTTCAGGTCCCTCTTCAGAAGAGCTCGCACACTTTGACCGTACTAATAATTTAGCTTGGTTTTCCTTACTTATCCTGGAGCAGTCTAACTTCCTGGAATCTTAGGTATTTGTAGGTCCCTCCGTGGTTCATCGCTAGAACTATTTCTCCATTAGGCTAAATCACCATTAATGACTTTCCATTCAAAATTTCATATGGATTTCGAAAAGGTGTATGTCATGTCAATAAGCTTTTTTAGTTTGTTATGGGTTCCACCATAGATCTTAATATCATCCATATATAGAAGGTAGGATGGTTCGGGAATTGTCTCTATTGGCTTTGAGGTTGAAGCGATGTCTTATATGGCTGAGCAAACTGGAGAGTGCATCTCTAATCACTAAGCAGAACCAAAGTGGACTTAACGAGTCTCCTTGGTAAATTCCCCTACTGATGTGTTGTTGGGGCTTGATAGTTACCAGGAAAACTGTTAAACGTCTTTTTATAGTCTATAAAAGCAGAGTGTGTTCTGTGTCTGCTAAAGTACCACAAAGTCGATGATAAGTTGTTCTTTTCATCCTTGATGGTCTCGAACTGATCCCTTTTGTTCCTCGGCTAATTTGTGTTATGACTGTCAATATGGTGATGGATATGATTTGCAATGCATACTGTTAGGATTTTGTACATGGCGATGGGCCTGTACTGGGACTGGTCTTCTATCCTATTGCTTTTGGGTAGCATTGTTGTAGTGCCTAGCATTAGAAATACGGGAGTTGTCTCCAGATGAAGACCTTATATTTCTTATGCCAAAAATTGTGAATATGGTCGCCAGGAGTTGCCTGGCGACTTATATTAATATTATTAATGTTATTGTTATTATTACTTGTTTTCTCACAGTATTCCTGTGGTTTTATTTTATACTGACGGGATTAAACCAGGTCAGTACAAAAAATAAAAATAAAAAAAGAAATGGAAAAAAAACAACTATTGTGTATTAAGAAATGATCTAACGATGCCACATGTTTTCAAAATGACCGATTTTTGGATGTTCCTGTAAATGTCTGTATTAAGTCCTAATTGAATCAAATGCGGTGTAAACGTTGTTGGGGTGAGACCTGTTACTGATATGACGAGAAGAACAATGATGACTCTATCTTGTTTCCACAGCCTTTTTACTCCTCACTGTATTTCGCTTGGATATTCTCGTCGTTGGGGACAACCATGTCAGTTAAATAAGCGATTTTCTCTTTTTTTGGATTGAAAGGTGATAACGGGTCTGCTTGCGGGGATTGTTTTATCTGTGTGGATGTCAATGTCTCAGTAGAGCTTGTAGTCTTCGTTTTCAAGTATGGATGTTGGTGTATGATGGTAGTAAGGGTCTGTGTTCTCCGTTAGTTTGTATATTGTGGCTAATGCTTGATCAACGACTTTCGCTGCTTAGTTGTGTCTCGCGTTATATTCAGTTAGACCATTATTCTACATCCACTTGTTATGTGATCGATCGTTTCTCTTTGCTAGTGACATCTCCTACACCTCTCGTCTTCAATGGTTGTGTCCTTGATGATGTATTTTCGGTAGGTTCTGGTTGCTATGACTTTGTTCTGGATGGCAAGCAGGAAGCCTTCTGTTTCGGGGAACAGCTGCCCTTCTTGTAACCACGTATATGAAAGCTTTTTATGTATATGGTCTTGCCTTATGTGGTCTTCCGTGAAGTGTTTTTTCAAACCAGGTGTTCATCTTTTCTAGTCGTGAATGGATGTAACTGTGTGCGTCTGCTGCATGGCTCGTTTGAGACGGGTCGAGCGGTGTATAATTCTTGTCTGCTTTCAATATTGCCTTGTGGAGGTTAGTTTGTTTGTTATGGAAGAATTTTCTGAGTTCGTAAATATGTTTTTTATTTAGCGATTGTATATCTATAATTCCCCTCCCTCCTACTTTTCTCCTGATGGTGAGTCTTTCCTTGCATACGTTGGGATGTAACTTCCTGTGTTTAGTGAATTCAGAGCATATGAGGATGCGAATATTTTCTATGTCTGTGTGTGACCATTTAATGATACCAAGCGAATATGTAAGAATAGGTATGGCGAATGTGTTAATAGCTTTGGTGAGATTTCTAGAATTCAGTTTTGTTTTTAGTAGCTTTCTGAGTCTGGTTTTAAATTCCGTGTTGAATGTTGTTAATTTTGGTGCTTTGACGGAAGCCTAGATATCTGTACGTTTCTTTTTTGAGCATATTATCTATAGTTTCACTGTTGATTGTTTCCCTCGTAGGGTGGTCTTTCCACTGTCCCTTGTTGATATGAAGTAGCTTGCATTTGCTTATACCAAATTCCATGTCCAGGGTAAACGTTTCTGTGATTTTAAGGAGTTCCTTTAGCTATGCCTTTGTGCTTGCATATAATTTTATATCATCCATGTACAAGAGATGGTTTATTTTGTGTACGTTATTTTTTGGTGTTTAATTTGGAATCCGAATTTTGTGTTATTCAGTGTGTTTGAGACAGAGGCAGAACTGCAAAGCGCTGAGTGAATCTGCCTGGAATATACCTCGTCTGATATAGATCTCTTCTGTTTCGAAGTGCTCTTTTTGTGTTCTCAGGTTGATTTTAGTTTTGTATAAGAAATTGCCTGATGTTTTTATTAACTTTATATAATTCTAGCATTCTGGTTAGCCAACTGTGGGGTATCGAATCAAAGACTTTTTTATATTCTATGTAACCAGTATGAAGGTTATTATAATTTTCCCTAGTTTGTTCCGTAATGACGCTGTCTATAATTAGCTGCTCCTTGCATGATGTTTTTCCTGCACACTTTTTGCTCTTCCGTTAGAATGTTTTTGTGTGCTAGATGTTGTTCTATTCTCCTGGTAATTGTGGCCGTGATGATTTTATATATTGTTGGAAGCACGTCATAGGTCGGTAATTTGACGGGTCCTTATTGTCTGAATTTTTGGATTTAAGATATGTTATTCCTTGGGTGAGAAAACTGGGGAGTGTGCTAGGTCTTAAAATATGTATTGTTATTATTATTAATATTATTATTATTACCATAAACTCATTAAATATTGGTGTACATTATCTACCTCGGATACAAGTATCAAAAGTAGTAGCTATTGTGTAGGTGCATTACGAAAAATCGAATTAAAAGTCCTTCCTGTAAAATTTTTGTAAACAAATGACTGCTTTTTTTGAAGTTCTAATTTTACCAAGCCTTTTTTCAAGATCTTGGGTATGAAACCCAGCTCAATGACTGGTATCACTTGGATCCTGTAAAGTTTACTCATTTGTTGTATCTCAATAGCAAGTTCTGCATACTAAGTCTTTTATTACTATTATCAATACTTATTATTAATATTATTATTGTTATTATTTTTATTCTTATTTCATGAATAGTTGTCTATCCAAACTTTCTCTTAATGTCTGTTTTAAAACAAATATATATTGTTCCAATTGACACAACTATCAGTATTGGTTCTCTGACCTACGACTAGTTTGGGAACTATATACCCCGCACCAAAAAAAATTAAACTTGAGGGTGAGAATTTTTGGGTTCTTATTGCCGGACCTCATTACCCGTTTAATTGAATAAAGATAAGTAACTCGATTTGTTATAAAACGCTTTAAATTTAGCTCTAACGGCTATTATTAAAGAAAATGATGGTAACTATCGAGTAACCTTCATTTTCAAACCAGATGGTGCTTCTTCCCAATAGGCGATATCAGTAAGTGTATCTCCTTAAAAACAACTTTTCGTGAAACGGGAATTAGGAGAGAGACTCATTTCAAATAGCTTTCGCTGTCACGTGATTTAACTTCCTTGGACTTGTTATTGGAGCCAGTTAAAAACCAAAAACCGGACTGGAAAGTTTGCCAACCTATTTGAAATAGACAGTGCTTAGAAGACGCCTGTTGTAAACATTTAAAATATCTTACTGGTAATAGGACGTTGCTGTCTAACTGTAACTATTTCGATATTGAACATCCGCATCTCGATTAAAACTCTAGCTTCCATAATTACTCTCGAAACATTGCTCTAGAAATTGAACAATTGCGATGAAACTATGCGGAACATTGTAAGCCATTTACCAAACTGCCTTAACCGAGCTTTGTAATTTAGTCTTATGTATACGGATTGTTTCCTCTAGTTAGTAGTATTTCTTAATGCCGTTCATTACTCCTCTCCGTTTATGTAAGTAAAAAAAAATAACAGTGCAACGTTCAGTTACTTTCATTTTAACAATTTTAGTTATTTATTATCGAAGGTTGTGTAAAACAATTACAGTGACAACAAAATAATTGAAACCGATACATTACGAAAATCTGAACCGTTGCTATTAAGAAATTGGTTTAAAATATTTCGAATATTATAATCATTGTTGCTATTATTAGGGTGTACAGGGTGTCCAAAATAAGAATGTATATCTCCTTATCTCGAGAACCATAACAGATAGAAGGCAAGTTCATATACAAAACTTTCTTAGATTCTTTTGAATTTTTATTTTATTATATTCTTATTTATACAGGGTGTTGCGTTTGGCCTGGGCTGACATGCACTTTCTTATTTTAAATGGGACACCCTATATATTATTGCAGATTATGATAACGCGCTTAAAGACGAGTTCAATATATAACAGTATGGGCCTATAGTGCAACGTTTCGGATTTATTGACATTTTTCTTCAGTTTTCTACCTATTTTCAAATTAACAGAAGTAAAGTACTTTTATAAATTTTAAAATTTTTGTTAGAGCCTTAAAAAATTAAAACCTCGTTCTACTCACAGTCTTATATTCGAGTTTTAAAACTTCAAAAAAGTTACAATGTTGCCATGCTTTGCGTATCGTAATTTTTTTTTAAATTTAAATGCAACACCCTGTATATTACAATAAATTCGGATAGAGAATTGAAGTAAAATTTCAACTACCCATAATAATATGGGTCTCCGACTTATAGTTTTAGACTTATTGACGATCATCTTCAGCATGCAACTAATTTTTTTAAGACACATAGAGTGCCATGGAAATAGAGTTTGAAAGGACGCCAAGGTAAACGTCGCAAGAAATGTCAACATAATTTCCTGCTAGTGCTATTGATATCTTTTAACATTATAAAAATGTATTCAAATCAAGAAAAGTTGACTCTTTACCAGTGCTATTTGGAAAATAATCGTAGTGCTGCTTTGGCTCTTAGGGCATACCAACGAAAATATCCCGAAAACCGAATCCCAGATCGAAGAATTTTTCAGAAAATTGAAAGAGATCTCGAGGGGCACATCGTTTTAAAATACGATAAAAGAATAACACCAAGATCTGTTTTAACCGAAGAAGAACAACTAAATATTTCCTCGTATTTTGAAGAGAATTCCGAAAATTCTATTCGTGTTGCAGAGCGCGATTTAGGCGTTGCTAAATCTACTATTCATTTTTCGCTTAAACTTAATAAGTACAGGCAATGGAAGTTTGCGAAATTACATCATTTAGAGCCAAATGACTCCGTTACTAGATTAGAATATAGCAATTTAATTATGGATCGTCAATTCCAGGAATCTATATTAAATAAAATATGTTGGACAGATGAAGCAACCTTTAGTACCTGTGGAGTTTTCAACAGAAAAAATAGCCATTTCTGGGCACAAAAGAACCCGAAAAAATTTAAAACTATACTACATCAAGGACGACGAAGCATTAACGTGTGGTGCGGAATCTACAGAGGTACAATTATAGGCCCCGTATTTATTGATCAGCATTTAACTGGCCCTAGATATTTACAGTTACTTAGAGACACAATTAAGCCCTTGATAGACATACGAGGAAATACCAACGAAATAATATATCAAATGGACGGCGCTCCATGCCATAACACGCTAGATGTAAAGAACTTTCTTTCCAACAATTTTATGGAATAGATAGCCCCAAATGGGGATATTCTGTGGCCTCCTAGAAGCCCAGACTTATCTCCATTGGACTATTTCTTATCGGGAACATTAAAGGATAAGGTTTACCAAAACCGCTGCGAAAATATTGAGGATTTAAGAAACAAAATTATTATGGAAGTTGCGTATTTAAATGAAACTGGGGCAGTTCGAAAAGCGACCAATAAATTAGAAATGATTCTTACAACTTGCATTGCCGAAAACGGTGGACTCATCGGTCATTTAATAAAAAAAATTTTGTATAAGTTTTTTATAGAATTTTTTTCAAATAAATTTAGTTATTATATAAATAAAAACAATTAAGCAATCTAATATATAAAGCATAAAATCTGTAAATCTAATTAAAGCGTTTTCAAATTATAATTTGTTTTTATTAATATTATTTCTTTACCAACCAATAACGCTGTTTTTTATTTAGAAATACACAAAAATATGGAAAATTATAAAATAATTAACAAGTATCACATTTTTCGTTTATACCGGCTGAAATACAGGCGATACGCTTACAAAGTATGTTTTGAATTAAATAACTATCTAAAAAAAGCAAAATATACACGGTTTAGATTTTATTGAATAACTGAGTTTCTTGTTATTTTTTTGTTGTTTTTCCAATATCTTAATATTTAAGCAAAAAATAGGTGAACATTAATTAAATTTAAAAAATTAGCCCCCGTATTCGCTAAAAAGGTTAGACCAGATCTAGTTACCATGACATTTAAAACTGTTAGTTCGCCAGTTGCGTTTTGTATATGTCACTGTCATTTGGTAATTGTGGCTACAATAATTTATTTGCTCTATCGTTGCATTTGTCATTTTAAACCTATAACTGTTAAGTTAGACATGGTCTAAATTTAAACCTCTTTAGTGAATACGGTTCTTAGGGTTTTATAATTAACGACACTTTTATATTAAGATAATAATCAAGGGTAAATAAAGATTATCGGTACCTAAGTAATAACTCTTAATGCATACATTGTAATACACCCACGAATTTTTTGAAATTAAACAAATTGAAAACTTTGTCTTAAAAAAATTAGTTGCCTGCTGAAGATGATTGTCAATAAGTCTAAAACTATAAGTCGGAGACCCATATTATTATGGGTCGTTGAAATCTTACTTCAATTCTCTATCCGAATTTATTGTAATGTACAGGGTGTTGCATTTAAATTTTTAAAAAAAAATTTAAAACTCGAGTATAAGACTGTGAGTAGAACGAGGTTTTAATTTTTTAAGGCTTTAACAAAAATTTAAAAAATTATAAAAGTACTTTAGTTCTGTTAATTTGAAAATAGGTAGAAAACTGAAGAAAAATGTCAATAAATCCGAAACGTTGCACTATAGGCCTATACTGTTATATATTGGTGAACTCGTTTTTAAGTACGTTATCATAATCTGCAATAATATACAGGGTGTCCCATTTAAAATAAGAAAGTGCATGTCAGCCCAGGCCAAACGCAACACCCTGTATAAATAAGAATATAATAAAATAAAAATTCAAAAGAAGCTAAGAAACTTTTGTATATGAACTTGCCTTCTATCTGTTATGGTTCTCGAGATAAGGAGATATACATTCTTATTTTGGACACCCTGTACAGTTGGCGACAGATAAATCCGTACAGCTGAATTGATGGATGTCAGTCTTGCTTTGTCGAGGGTAAAATAATATCACAAAATATGCCACGTTTAAGTATCGCTACAAAAATAATTACACTAATAGAATAAGGCTGGTGTCCAATTATTTTGGTATATCTAACCCAGCTGGCACCAAAGTAGCTACAAGTGTTTCCACTACTACTCTTTAAGAGTTTTTACGTATTTATTACTAATAATCCTACGATATATCAACAAACACTTTGGGTTACACGTTTTTAATCATATATTTATTTGTTACTGCGAATAATAATTTATAGTAATTTTTCATGTAAAGTAATTATATAATAACTACTGCCAAACAACTACTTAAGGAATTGACTCCAAGGTCGTCATTTCTATTCCGTGACATAATAGTAATTATTCAAAGTTACTGTTTCTAATCTGTTTACTAAATTACAACTTTTAAGTATCAGTACCTTCTTGAACTTTGCAGAGACTACTCCATTACGTTCAAATGTAATACTATAACGTACTACTATAAAGTAAAACGAGTCGTTGCAGAGTAGAAAAAGTTATAGTCTGCTGCTACTTTCAACTGGCTATTACCAGTCGTTATTCTTCTGTTGCAACTTAGAAGTAGGATTTACAGCAATTATTTACTACAAGTAAACTATTACCTTTTGTACTTGAGGTTCCGGCGCTAGGGAGCGACGAGATTCGGTCGGTGATTTTATAAGGACAGTGGCAACGATAGAGTAACCAAATTTTGATTGGTTCGGCCACATTGCTGCCAAAATCGCTTTGTTTACTTTTCACCTACGTGGGTTTTTTATGAGGTGTGTTATGTTAGTGTCTCATTTTATTAGTTTTTGTGATTATCAAAATGAATATTGATTCAAACAAGAAGTTTTCAGCCATTAGCCATATAGAGAAATGTATTCAAGCCTGGTTCAACTGTTTTTTACTTGTAATTATATAGTGTTTGTGATGACTAAGACCGTAAATGTCTTAAGTTTAAGTTTACTCCAAGAAAAGTTATTAAATATTGCACATTATTATATTTTGGTTTTATTTTGCTGTAAAAGACAATATTGTTTCAGGTCTTAGTGTATGTTTTACTTAGAAGCTCTCTAAGATTAGCATAAAAGAAATTTTATTTTGTAGGCCTTCTTCAGTACATTTTACATTACTAAATTCATTTGGCAGACAATTCTCATTGACAGAGGCGTGCAATCCATGGAAGCAAGGGAAGCAGTGCTTCCCCAAAAAAAAATTACAAAACACCTTCTAAAATGGAATTTTTGAAATAGGAAACCATTAATTTAGTTTATATTAAAATTGTTAAAATATTATCTTAATTATCAAGACCATAATAAATGCGGCCTTGACTCCGACCGAGCCGAGCAATAGAAAATCGAATAGAACCTATGCGGGCCGCTAGCTTTTCTGCAGCCAAGTCCTATATGCTTGATTTCTTGTGAATCGAGCCAGAGGTTATTGAACTTTCCACTGGCTGTTTGCAATTTTTACATTTCAGTCGCGTGCTTTAAGTGGGGGCGGAAGCTATCGTTGGAGTACGTTCTTTGGTTGAACGCCTATCCGTGTGTTGTGTGATACGTACGTCGCGTCGTGCATAGTGCGATATGGAAGACAATAATACGGACGTGAATATGCAAATAGCGTCAAATGTTGAAGAATTTAGTAAGAAGAGTGTGTGTGAATGTGTTGTGTCAGTCTTAATAATAAAGGGATTTTCAACATTAAACTTCGCTGATAAGCTTCAAATAATTTCCAAAGGGAGGGCAAACGCGCCTATGAAGAATTTATCCACAAAAATGAAAAACTGTATTAGACATTTTTATCCGAAAAAACAATACGAGCAATTTAAATGGCTGACTGGGTGTGAAAATAAAAGTAAATTATCTTGTTGGCCATGTTTACTTTTTGAAAATAAAAAGGGTCTCTGGAATAAAACTGGTTTTTCCGATTTAAACAACTTCCATAAAGCTGTAAAAACACACATTATGTCCAAAGCGCATTTGCAGGACGTCATAAACGAAAAAGTCTTCTGCAAAACCAGAATTGAACACGCCCTTAATAAACAGTTGGAAATTAGTCATCGCCAACACAATGAACCAGTCGACAAAAATAGACAAATATTAAGAAGACTTGTCGATGTTGTTTGTTTTCTCGGACAGCACGAATTGGGATTTAGAGCATATAACAAAACAAGGGTTTCTTCAAATAGAGGAAATTTTCAAGATTTACTTAGTTTAATGGCTAAATATGATGATTGCTTAAAAAATCATTTAGAGCAGTCTAGCGTTTTTCGCCGAACGTCGAATCGAATCCAGAATGATTTAATTTCCGCTGTTGCAACTATTATTCTAAAAAGAATTGTTCAGGACGAAACTACTGATATCACTAATTTTAGCCAATTATCTATAGTAATACGCTACGTTAAAACAGACGGAAGTATTCAAGAGCGATTTTTAGGTTTTAAGAATGTGTCTGAAAATCGTACAGCAGATGCATTATATACCGTAGTTTATAACGTTATAATAATGTTTATAACGTTACTAAAGAAGAAAGAAGAAAAGGAAAGAAAAAATTAGTTGCTCAAAGCTATGATGGAGCTGCAGTGATGGCAGGACAATTAGGAAACCTGCAAGCTAAAGTTCAAGAAACTTTCCCAAGTGCTGTGTTTGTCCATTGTTTTGCTCATAAATTAAATTTAGTTTTATCCCAGTCCATCAATCACATTAAAGAGTGTAAAGTATTTTTCGTTACTTTAAGTGGCATGGCTGCTTTTTTTCCAAGTCAACAAAACGTACACAAGCTTTGGACTCCATTGTCCACAAATAATATAATGAAAGACTTGTGTTAACAGTATCCGAAAATCGTGAATCACTGCTTGAACTATTTGAGAATATAATAGAAAATAATGAAACGTGGGACTCAGAAGCAATAAATAGTTCGAGGGGGTTTTTGGACTGTTTGAAACGAGATTTTAATTATTTGTTGAACATACTTTCAGAAATATTTCCATTCTCGGACAATGTTTTTAATATATTACAACAAATGATATTGCTTTTTGCTTAAAAAAAGTGGATGATTTTTAAGTCCATATTAAGCCAAAAAAGAGATGACTTTGACCTATTTTGGCAGAAAACGATGATGTTACATGTAGAGCCACAAGCCAAGCGTCTTCGAACAGAAAAGGTGGGAGATGTTCAAACATCATACAGTCGCCTCTTTTATGAAATAATCGATCAAGTTCAGCAATAAATAAACTATAGATTTAACGGTTTAAATGATTTTAAATTCCTCGAGCTCTGCAATTTTGATGCATTTAAAGGAAAAACTTTTCCAGAAAATGCTTTTAAATCTCTTCTTCTTCATTATTCGAACGAGGGTTACTGCGGTCTGAACTAAAAGTGATTTACGAAAGTGATGACATTAACGCATGTATCCTACCTCAAATACCAATAACGTATTCTATACGGTCTACATCATATTCCCAATTTGAGTGGTTGTAGTCGCCATAACCGTTTTGTTTGTATTAAAATGAAACATACATATTTTTAAAATGGATTAAATAAATACAGAAATAAGGAGGTGACGAATAGGGTTAATTATTACTATTCGGCTACTTAAATGGAACTACACAATTCCGTACTATCTACGTAATAGTCAAAGTCACAGTTACATGTTATTCACGAAATAGTTATCTTAAAATTGTTTCCTATTTTGATAATGACTACGTAGTCTCAGCTTAAACAGAATCTGGCGACACCAAGTTCCAGTTACATCAATGAAAATACTTGTGATAACAATGAGGTATTTATGACTAAAAGTGCTACTTTAGAAGATCGCTGGTCAGGGAATCATATGAATCGTAAAGGAAGTGACGTGAGGAACATGCCTTGAAAATATCGGCGAAAGACAAAATCCATTTGAAACGACTGTATCGACGTGTTTATAAAGTTCAGTGATAAATATTTGCCGCAAAATGCAAATTTTTAGCAAAAGGTCAAATTCTTTGACTAAAAACTATTTCAGTCTATTTGTAATTGGTCAATTCGCGTCTACCGACCTCTGAATTCTCGGTACGATTCAAATTTCACTCAAAAAAGCAAATTAACCGCCGTTTTTCAGTCAGAGTATGGGCTTAGATAAGCGTCCAGTGCCATGGTTTTTTTTATGTTCCCAAAAGTTAAAATTGTAAGCTAGTTTTGGTATCAGTGAATTTAGTATATGTCTTTGAATGTAACCTAATACAGAACAAATCCTTCAGTTACGTAAAAAACCATAATATACCTTTAAAACGTCGCAATCCGTATGGTTATAACCTAGGTAACAGGTAAAAATAAAAGTCCGTATTACCAAAATATCATAAAATGAGGTTATACTCATTTGACACCATACGGATTTACCTAACGCCAACTGTACGTCTATTATTGTCGCAATAAACAACCTTATTAAGTTTAAAAAATAATTTATTTATTACAAAATTCGAAGAACACTACGTTTTTAAGCGGCAAGCTAATTGGAAACGTATTTCTGAATGAACATTTTCTAACAAGTAGGCCCATTTGGCTGAAATGGTTAATCGTTCCAAAAAGCCGGTGTTTAACGTTGTTCTTCATGTTAGGATTCATGGAACCACTAGAACTGTTCCTAGGAAGCAACATCTCAGAAGAACGAGTATGGAAACAGATCGTCGAATTGTTGGCATTCCTAAGGCACACACTCACAAATCAGCAGATGATATTAGGAAAGAAATTTTTGTTGAAAATAGAATTTAGTGTTCGAAGTGTTCATAATTGTTTGAACGAGGCACAACTCTTTGCCAGGGTACCAAGGAATAAGCCTCACCTTTCTGAAGTGAATCGATGGAGCCGTTTGGAATTTGCTAGAAATCACCTTCCTTGGAACGTACAACAATGGAAGCAGATACTATGGTCAGATAAATCTAAGGTAAATAAATTTGGTTCTGATGGAAAACGTTTTGTTTGGCGTCCACCAAATAAAGAATTTCACCCGCGGCACACCATGAAAACCGTGAAATTTGATGGTGGTTGTATCCTGGTATGGGGCTGCTTCTCTTGGAATGGTGTTGGCCGTCTTTATAGAATAACTGGTACTATGAATCAGGATAAACACATTAACGTACTGGAAAACGTGATGCAACCATATGTAGAAGAAAATTTATCAGTACTTTGGAAATTCCAACACGATAATGATCCAAAACACTCTGCTGTCTGGCTTCAGGATAATCATGTAGATATTTTACAATGGCCATCTTGTAGTCCAGATCTTAACCCGATAGAAAATCTTTAGATGATAGTTAAAAGAAAATTAGATTCAAGAACTTCCCAAAATTTCGACGAAGTATTCGAGGGTATGAGAGAAGCTTGGACCAGTAATCCACTGGAGACTTGTAGACGTCTGGTACAGTCCATGCCTAGGAGGTGTTTAAAAGTAATTGAAGCCAATGGATATCCAGCTAAATTATGGCAGCAAAATTTTCACTTACCGGATATTTATTTAATGATCAATAAGTATACTGAATTTCGAATTCATCAAGGCGTTGGAGACCCTAAGAGTTGGAACAAGCTGGGGAGAATAATAGTAGAGGCCGACAGCAACAGTGGAGAAGGGCTGGGTTAAGATCTAAATATTTTGCGCCACGTAATTAATTATTACTCTACTTTATCAAATAAGTTAATGAAGTACTAGGCCGATAATAATTACGAATTATCGCCCAGTGTTGCACAACTCTAGCGATTCCAAGCAACGAAAAACCAAAATATTATCTTATACCAATGAGCTTACCTTCACAGAATACCAAATAATTAATTAAGATATGAGGGTCTCACTTGTAGGTAGGTAGCAGCAGTAAAACGCAAAATTTTGTTTGAAATCATATACTAATATCAAATAAGTTCTTCTTTTTGTTTTTTTTTCAAAAGTTATTTCAAGTACAATAATAGTATATGTAGGTATGGTCCAAACGCGGGCCCACAGCGATACAGCTATAATATGTACTAAGCTTCTAATCTTAATTATTAAAATTACCTGCAGCTTAAGAGAAATCGATATTGTACACAAGAAAATGAATAATAAAAAAAATATAAATATGACAATGGTCAACAGTATGCAGGAATATATAAAAATATAGTACCACGGTCGATATTATGACGCCATAAATCGTGAGTGCAAAATCAAATACAAGTCAGTGAAATACATCAAAAATTATAAATAGAATCAAAACAAGTTATTAAAGGCCACTCGATAAGCCAGTCAGCTCAATAATAAGGTAAAAAGTTTAGTTTAAAATTAGTAAATAGATTTTGATTTTTAGTGAGAAAAATTAATTTAAATTTGAATTTGTAAATATGAAGAACAAATTAATAAATTGGCTAATTGACTGTATCGAGGAATTTAGCTTGCAAAAGATATAATAGTTGAAATTTTAATTATTTGCTACGGTTACTTATCTGGACGTCCTCCAATAGCTGTGGCCGTTAGCTGTTCAGACCTTCAGGCGAAGAAATGTCACCTGGACTCAGGCGTATACAGGTGGGAGCAGCACCAGCTCCGATGCTGAACGTGAGTCTCTTGCCTGGTCAGGCAAGTTGGCAATCCCAATAACTGATCCAAAGAAAAATCCAAATTACAGGACTTGATCGTCGTCGTGACGGAAATCCCTTGGAATAATATCCAAACCAAAAAAAAAAAACCCTAAAGAGAAAACATCCCTTAGCAAACATTAAACCATATCCAAATATAGCCCAAAATGTAAACAAAAATTAAATAAAATATGCAAATAAAATAATATTACTCCTTCTGAGGGTTTTCTAACCAAAATGGAGTCTGGGTCTAGCAGTTGCCTAATGCTAAAAACGGAATCAACGAGTGGTTGTCGATGGTCTGGACAAGTGCAGTGGGCTTCTTACGAAGTCTTGACTCTAAATTTAAAGAAATAAAATGTCAACCCAGACCGAAGATGTTCAACAAAATGGCGTATGGTCATGGAAATGGCCACTAAGAACCATACACGGGCATTATCATATTATTAAATAATCAAATATACAAAAACTCACCGGAATCTGCTATTCCAGGTGCCAATATGGCAAGTCAGCAGGAGGATATCCTCTAAAGATGGTGGAACGAGGATTTTAGAGTGTGGCGGCCATTTTCACAATTCTCCCTCGTGGGTGCGAACTTCCTCTGTCCAAAAAAAAAACCCCAAAGTGCCCGAATAACAACTTTAGAACTTTCAAATCCAAACAGGAACTATTTCGCAAAAGATGCTCATCAATAAATCTCGTAAATACGATCAAGCCAGGCTCTACTTGAAAATTATGATGAAGGCATCAGAAAATGGACCGCGCACCACACTGCTGACTTGAGACTCACCAAGCAGGAACAAATTTTTGGAGCAACAGGTCCAAAATGTCTCGCCATGTTGCCACGATTCCACTCATAAAATCCTAGTTAAGACTTCAATTCTTTATCAATAAGCAACCAGTCATACTTAACACCAAAGGCACAGCAAATATCCGTCAATTAAATATCCAAAGGTCAAATCCGAGAAATAGAAACAATATATAAAATTCATTGTTTCAGAGCCACAGTCAGGTAAAATGTCACATCCGATATAAAAATTCTGCAGTCACGGGATCGGAAACTTATTCATGATCCGGCAACTACGGTCACAGATTGCTGTCGTAACCACAGGAACCGGTCGATAAAACTAGAAATGACTAGAAATACGTCGGCATCACGGAGGGCAATATTACCGGAAAACTTATCATAAAAAATCACTCACAAAACTATACTTGGGCATTCCAAAAGAACCCCAAATTACACCATTGTAAGCCCTCGAAAATAATAACAAAATCTAGACCTGCCATAATGCATCCGACTCATCTGAATAATTATTTCCCAAAATTGACAATGTAGCGCCCTCTTTTGTAGGAACCTACGATACGACCAAATGCGCCTGATAGAATACTGCGATGTGTGCAGGAGACCGAGGAAACTGCCCCGACCGTCCACTTCCACCGCGGTACCTTTCCAAAATTAACGACAGAAAAATCGATAATCGAACCGTAAGCCAGGCTATTGATAAACGAGACCTGGAGATGTCGTGACACATCGATCAGTTGCGCGGACCTATACAGTGTAATTCTAATATACTTGTTTTATTTTAGTTCGCACTAACTGAATCCAAAATTCTGTTCTCTAAAAATCGAAACGGCAGAATCGCACAAGAATAATCATTAACATATTAAATCCATAGTGCATTAAAAGAAGTTTTTGTAGTTTTAAAAGACAAACGTGATAGGAAAGCAAAATTGTAAATTCAAAAATGATTAATATTTAGTAGTATTATTATCTAAAAATTTGTTTATTATATAATTATTTAAATAGTTTAATATTATTATTAGCATGCTATAAGTCCGAAATTATCACGTTACAAAATACTAGGTACTCGATTGAGCCAAAAACTTATAAGTTGCTAGAAAATGTTGATTCCGAAATACGTTTCCAATTAGTTTGCCGCTTAAAAATGCAGTGTTCTTCCAATTTTGTAATGAATAAATTATTTTTTAAACTTAATGAGGTTGTTTAATGCGATAATAATAGATATACATTCAATAGTAACAACACTGATTACAAAATTCGAAATATCTTAAACCAATTTCTTACTAGCAACAGTTCAGATTTTCGTCAAGTATCTTTTCCAATTAGTTTGCCGTCACTGTATATTTCGATGAAGAACTAATTTTAGTTTCTTTTTATTTTGAAGCGAATATTTCAAAGGCCTTAGTTATCTGGATATTTAATATGAACAACTTTCTAAATATATTTTTGAAGCATCTTGGGAATTTTCATTAAAATATATGAAACAAGCCAATAAATCATACTTTTCATGATTTGTGTAAAAAAAGGAAATTAAATATAGTATATAGTTAAATAGAAACATCAAAACAACAAAAATATTCGATTAACAATCAAAAACTGGCAAAACCGCAAAATTTTTGACATTTTTGTTTTTTTGTTCCAAACTAATATACCATTTACTACCTACTAATTGGACACAAAATAAAATTTTACAAAATCTTCAATTTTGAGGTTTTTTTTTTAAATAACTACATACATGTGTATATTATTGAAAAACTCACCATTATTGCTAATAAATATAAAGACAGGGTGTCCCTTTTATAAAAATAAAGTAGGATCCGATAACTATTTGATCTAACTTCGTATACTTATTCTGAAAGCGGCACTGAATTCTTCGGAAGAAAATTGGTATAACCAGCTTGTTGCCCAGGACCTGTCTGAGTTATAAAAAAAATCATTTTTCTACTTATTGCACTACATCCACTATAACGTAAACAATTCAGTCGATCAGTTATTTCAATCAATTATATTAAATAGAGTATTTATTACGCATTTTTTTCTCTGGCATAGTTGATGCCGAATGCGGATTAATAATGTGTTCAGCTGTTTAGGTGGAATCGGCGATTTTATTTCTGGGAACCACCTAGTTTTGATTTTTGTTTGCATGCATATGATGGACGCATATAAATATAGTCACAAAGTGAACGTGTATATGGCCTACGAGAAGCTTATCAATTATTAGAATATACAATGGAAAAGGATAAGAGGAAAGGTGGTGTGGAGAAGGAGAGGGAACGCAAAATGCCATTAATTAGATACATTCTTGAAAATTAACACAAGTAGTCAAATTCCTACTTCAAATCAATCACAATTGGTGTCTCAGACTCAGAAGACAACTAATGTTGCAGGTATGTTTATCAGGATCAGTTTTTTGAGAGGCTGCTTGCCAGTGGCGGCTCGTGTTGAATTATATAGGGAGGTCAATAATAGATTTAAAAATAGGCACACTTAAAATAAAAATAAATATCTTATCTTTAAATTGAGGTTTCGTTAGCACTCTTTAGTTGTTTAATATATTGCACTACCGACGTTTTAGTTTAGTTTAGTTTAGTCTTTATTTTCCATAATTAATATATACATCTTTACAAGAAATAAAAAAAACACTATATAATTTATGGAAAAAGGCCGAAGATCAGGTGTGCCTCCCTAAGGAAGATCTCTGTTTTTCATCTTAATTAAGAGCACTAGCAATAGTTAAACTAGTTCCAAATGTTGCCAATGTCTAAACAACTACTATTATAACTATAGAAGAAGAAAAACACAAAGATAATGAAAAAAAGGAAAATAAAACTTTTCAGGCAGTACAAACGGAAGAAAACTCTGACTTATGCGAGAGAAATGCTTTGATTATCTAACATATGTTTTTTGTCCTTAAACAAATGTAATGGGAGCGATTTTAGTATGTCAGGGAGATTATTATAAACTTTCGCGATTTGGTATGTAAATGATGACCTAAAGAATGCGTGTTTGTGAGCGGGAGGTGTAAGTCGGCCACTGAAGCGAATATTTAACGTATGCACGTCAGATCGAAAAGTGACCCTAGAGTAAAGATATGCAGGTTGTTTAAAAAGTGGTATTTTGTGAAAGAGTATAGCTGAGTGTAAGCGCCTACGGTTTTTCATATTAAGCCAATTTGCTTCGATTAGTTTATGTGAAATATGCTGCCGGCGTCTCACTCCATAAACAAGCCGAAGGCACGAGTTTTGGGCAACCTGTATTCTTAGAGTAGAGTCAGCGAAATTAAACTTAGAAAGTACAAGAGATTCACATAGAATAATTTTCGATTTTTTGGACAAAAAATTTGGCACGCCATATATCATTTTTAAGTTACTATAGGCAACGCGAATACAGCTGCTTATATGACTTCGGAATTTAAGATCCGTATCCAAAATTAGACCGATGTTTTTAGCCTCGTTTGTACAAGACACTTCTGTATTACCTACTCTCACTTTTATTTCTGTAGTAAGTGACTGTTTCATTTTGGTCGAACCGAATACCAACAAACATGTTTTCGACGGATTAATTTGAAGGCAGTGCTTAGACGCTGAATTATAAAGACTATCCAGATCAGAGTTAATTTTATTTAAACAAGTTACAAGGTCTTTCGGTGGAAAAGAAAAATACATTTGCGTATCGTCCGCGTAAAGATAAAGTTGGCATTATTTAACGGCTTTAATTATTTCAGATGTATATAAAATGTAAATTAGTGGCCCAAGAATAGACACACCTGACAAAAAAACTAACGGCCTAGAAATTTGTCCAGCAATTTTAACAGGTTGCTTTCTATTTGTAAAATAAAAGCGAAAAAAATGTATTACCGAATTCGAAAACCCCAAATAGTGCAACATGGCAAATAAAATATTGTGATTCAAGGTATCGAAGACCTTGGATAAATCAATTAAGGTTAAAAGTGTAAGTTTGTTAACATCATTTGTTCGCAAAATATCGTCTGTTATAGTTAAAAGAGTGGTTTCACAGCTATGAAATTTTCTGAATCCTGATTGTACTGCTAGAATTATGTTAGTAGTAAAGGCGAATGTTCGAATTTGAGAGTCTGTTATCTTTTCAAGTAGCTTTGAAAGTGCTGGTAAAATACTAATAGGGCGAAGGTCTTTAATACTTTTTGGTGTGTTAATCTTTTTGGTGTGTTAATCTTTGATACTATAGCCTCCTTCCAGATATCAGGAAACACTTAACGACTGAAACAGAAATTCACAATATGGGTTAGGTGAGGTAAAATCTGTGGGCAACATAATACTAACATTTTAATATTAATTCCATCCTGCCCCAGCGCATTACTCTTAATACTATATAACACATTCTGGACTTCAAACTCGGACACAGGCTGAAAATCAAATATTTCGCGATCCTGCACAGTGTGTCCGTGATGGAAATCCAAAACTTCCCGATCAGCTACAAGTTTCGGTATACCATTTATATAATAATCGTTTAGTTTTTCAACGTCTTTTAGCTGCTCAGGTACGTCCGACCTTCCTCTCGTAATATCCAGCGAGCGCAACTCACGCCACATACCATTGGTATCTGCTCTTCGAAATCTATCTGTAAAATAAGCCTTTTTTCATTTTTAAAAGCCAAAGTAGTGTAGTTTCTAATGGATTTATAGTATTCATGATGGGCGTTGAATCCACTGCGAAGCCATCTGCGTCGAGCCTTGTCCCTAAGCGACATAAACAGTTTTAGATTGTCTGTTAGCCACGGTGAATATTTTTTTGTCATTCGTACTGTCCTGAACGGAGCAGTTAAATAGTCCCAGTAAGTAACAATTTAGTAATTCGATTTTCTCATTTATATCATTTCGGCTATAAATATCATTAAAAGGTATTGAAGAAAGACTTGTCTTGAAAACATTTCGATCAAGGTTTCTGAAATCTCTAATGTTCTTGTAAATAGGTCCTGATTTGTTTTTGTTTCCAAATTGCAATGTACACACCGTAAGATCATGATCCGATACATGATTCATTGGAGTTGCATACGAGCCTGCAACAGCAGATTCGTCCGAAACAATAATTACATCAAGTAAAGAAATCCTATTTAGTGATATTCGGGTGGATTCATCAACTATTTGTACCATATCTAAAACAATCAAAATATCTTTTATTTCATCTACATTCACAACTCAAACATAAACCACCTTGAAATTGGTTATTTTTGCAAAATTAAGTTTTAAGCCATTTCTAGTTGTTTATTTTTTTGCACTAGTCAATACCAACATTTTATTTCCTGTATATTTTCAACTCACATATGGATAATAAAAATAAAAAAATATATATTACAAAAAATAGTATATAAATCAATTTTCATCGATTAAAAACAATAACGAGTTAGAATATTGACCGCGCGACCTCTGAGCAATTGAACTTCCGCTTGCCGACGTGATGCCGCGACCGATCCATCAAATTATGAGAAGAGACCGGCTGATGACCCAGTTTGCGATTTCATATTCCATTTGCTATCACGTTCGGCTGCCGCTCGGTAGCTGTGAAATCTTCGGGTACTTTCGTCAAGCTTTAAGGTAATCAGGGCAATTCGGACTGCCCAGCCTAGCTTATTATAGCGGATTTTATTATGCCTAAGGAACGCAACGAGACCATTCTAACCGCCGCCCGCGGCTAATAGTGTAGCGTATTTAAATTTCCCAAGGTTCGCGTTTTATTACAACTATTAGGAGGAACGGTCAAACGAATAATTTATTTTCTGAAATATTTTTGGGGGGCCATTGACCAAATGACCCTATGGAAGAGCGGCCAGTACTGCTTGCAATGATTTCATGTCATGATACTAGTGGCCAAGGCTTCCATGATATTTTAGACCAAGTTTGGGAAAAAAAACGGCCCACACTCAAATCTCTTTACAGCTGATTCCACAGACGGGGCGGCAAACATGCAGGGGATGCAGTTACATAAATTTGAATTATAGGTTAAAAACCAAGTGCCTTAGTTTTTATCTCAATCTATTCACTTTCATCCATTTATATACGACGTAATTAAATTTTTCACTGGCTCTCAGAATACTGAAACAACTGAAAATCAACGGATGTATTAAACTATCCTATGAGCAAAAGAAATCAACTTATCTAACTAAAATGTCACAGCAAATTTCCTTGAAATTGTTATAGTTCAGATCGATGCATTAAAACGTAAAATCGTAATCGATAGTCGCGTTAAAACAGGAGAACCCAAATGTCCAAATAATGGGACGTGTTATGTCGGAGGCCAATTAATATACCTAAATTGTGTACTGAAATTAATAGGATTTCTAATTGGGATTTTGCGTGCCGATCAGTTTACAACAAGTGGACACGGCAGGTAAAGATTTAAGAATAGGGTCAACCGTTTTCCGGTTTAACTCAATAAACAACCCGCTGTGAGGAATTTGAAGAATATATTGCATACATATTTAATAATAAGGACAAAAAATATTGAAAAACTCGGTAATTTCTTCATTATGATTTTTTTCCATTTGTACAAAAACTATTGAAAAACTCACTCACAAAAGTTATACAACTGCCACCTTTGATTTTTTCAATAGAATGCTTTATTGTTTTCTACTGATTTGAATTCTCTATACAATTCTAGACATATTTCGTATAACATAACCTATACTGAAAATAAACAGTTATCGAAATATTCTTATCTAAATAAAACCTTTGTATTTAATAACCTATAAGACATTTTTATACACTTCCTATGTCTGTCACGTAACCCCAAAGAAGATTTATTTTTAAGCATACTTAAAAGTTATTTTAAACTATACAGGATCACTCACAAAAGTTGTACAACTGTCAACTAACATATCCGATACTGAGAATCAACAGTTTACAAAATATTCTTAACTAAATAGAACATAAAACGCATATCAGGAAATTAAATAAGAAAAATACTTTATTAAATTTTGAAAATGTCCTCCATTTACAGCTCTACAATGCCCTATGACTCTTGTTGCACATTAGTAAGTGTATCACATTTAATATTTCTTGTTACAGTTCGAATACGATCACGAAACGGACTAAAGTCTAACTCTATTGTCCCACGTCGCCCAATCCATCGTTGATACCATAACAGTTCCCTGGGAAGATTCGGATCGTTTACATTAGGATATAGGGTAGCTAATGCTGGTATAAGATTCTCTTGCCCTGTTAGGAATCCAAGAAATATGGACCTATAACTTTACTGCCTACAAGACCTGCCCATACATTAACACTTTGACTTTCCCTGTACTAAAATTTTGTTTATTTATTTCTCCATTGAGACAAAATGTAGCTTCATCTGTGAAACAAATTCTTTTCACAAATAATGGATCATGATTACACATATTGGATATAATTTCGCAAAACTCGTTTCTTCGATCTGAATCATCATCCATTAATTCTTGAACGAAAATGTTTCTTTTTTCAAAAATTTGGACACTGTTGTTTGATGTACATCATTATCATAAGCTGCGTCAGTTGTTGAGGAATGTGAATTATCTTGAAAAGTTAAGAAAATATAAAGTTTCTTTTCATCTGAGATCCTAGGGCAACCTTTTCCAAAACGGTCCGTAACACTACCAGTATCCGTCCATTTCCTTTCTATTTTGTTCAGTGAGTAAATGAGACTGAGTAATAGGTTGCCTGTGAGGATGTCTGTGTCCTAGTCATATCACCAGTACCAAGCATTATTAGAATTTCTATTCTCTCTTTCTCTGGTTAAACGCATAGTCAATATTTGAAATCAAAATTGCAGATCGTAAATAAATTATATCGTCTTGCCAACACAGTGACATTTTTGGGGTTACGTGACAGACATAGGTAGAGTATACCAATGTCAGATAGGTTATTTCTAGGGGTTTATTACTTTCTAAAAAACGTACAGCTATTTCGGAAATCGCAGGATTTCAGTGATTTCGGAAGCGATTTCGATTGCGATTTCCAGGGTTTAGAAGCGATTTCGCGATTTAGGAAGAGATGTGATGTGAAGAGATAATTGAATTATTCCTTTTCCGATAGATTAGATTAAAAAAATTAGGGTCCAAAATTACTGTCAAATGTAACCTGATTAATTTTAATGATATTGTTGAAATGTGGGAACTTTTAAAATCGATAAATAAGTATTAGAATGCCAACGCAATATGTTGAAGTGAAGAAAAGTTCGCTCATGTAGGATCGAGTGGACTATTTATTGCTTCCCTCAGAGGTGGATCTGGGTTGACGTGGAGGGGGGGAAATTTAAAACCTATAATATAATAATATAATATAATTTAGAGCACCTGTTTTAAATTTTTATGGAAAATAAAGGATAATGGTAAAAAGAGGAGGGGATGAAAATTAAAACTTATTTAAAAAATCGGGTATTATATCTTTTTATGGGTATAAATAATAAGTGGTAACGGTAAAAGGGAAGGGGGTAAAAATGTATTGCTTTGGATCTTTGCATTGAAATTGTAATTACTGGGTATACTTAGGAGGGGGGGGTGCCCCCATCGCCCCCTTCCCTAAATCCGTCACTGGCTTTCCTTGTAAAAGAAAAATATTGTAATCGTGAAAAAACACACTCTGAAACCTATTAAAATATTTACGTTTCAAGGTCCTTCGATACCGAAAAACATGTTTCCTCAAAAAAGGCGCGTGTCGGTCTATCGGTATGGTTGCTGTTGTGTTGCGTTATTATAAACGAATTTTTTTACATTTTTAACCCAGTCCCAAAATACTAATACTTAGGTTTTATTAGAAACTTTAAGTAATAGTTTGTGACCTATAAATTCATAATTTAGTACGCATTTGCTTTTGCAGTTGTAGTACCTAAAACGGCGTTAAAAACATCGATTTCCGAAAATGTCGAGATTTCGGTTACGATTTCCAGAAATTGGCAGCGATTTCCAGAGTTCGGAAGCGATTTTGCGATTTCGGCGGCGATTTCGGTATCGATTTCGCGATTTGAGGTGCGATTTCGGCGAAAACGTACAAGTATTTCTAAAGTGATCAACCCCTCAGTTTATTAAATACACATGTGTTATTTAGATAAGAATATTTCGATAACTGTTGATTTTCAGTATAGGTCATGTTATACGGGCTATGTCTAGAATTTCATAGAGAATTCAAATGAGCAGAAAAAAATAAGGTGTTCTATTGAAAAAACCAAAGTTGACAGTTGTACAACTTCTGTGAGTAACTCTGTATAGTTTAAAATAACTTCTAAATATGGGTAAAAATAAATCTAAATGGACGGGTTCGAGCGTTTTTCTATTACCTTTTTAATTTCCAAGATAATGAATTTATTTCTTAATTTATCATAACCTTGTATATGTGTTACATATACTGTCTTCATTTTAATTAAATGTCATTTAGTTTCATCTTATTGGATTCCTACCAATATTCAAATTCAAATTCAAAACTTTTTATTTGCCTTATAAGACATACAAACAACTGAAATACAGAATATTAGAAATAAATTGAAACACAAAATTTTGGAGTGTAAAAATTTAACAAAATATTAGAATATAAAAATGTAAATTTCATGTTTATAGGCAAATAGGGTTTGCATAGCGATTTTAATAACCGTTGCACAGACTCAGACGCTTTCCGAGTAATGCAGCCCTTAGAAAATTGAAAAATATCAACGAGATTATTAATTATAAATAATAATGAGCATTAAAACTAATCTTGTTATTAAAAAGCGAATATTATGAATGAAGTGTGAGAACAAAAACAAACAAAAACAATATCAATATGTTATAGTTATACAGCGGACCTCAGAGGACTCAGAATGCAGGAAGCATGCGCGGGCGGACACTTGAGAGGATGTGGCTAGTATTATAGTTATTATCAGTTAAATTCTATTATTTGTTAAAAACTGGGCGAGTGCAGCAAACAAAAATATAATTAAAAAATATGTGAATATATAAAAATCAGTATGAATGAAGAGGTGCTTGTCAATAACTAATTAAATAAATAAGCAATAATAGTATTCATGAAATGCAAAATTCATCGGTGCAAATTAAAATTAGGTTTGCGAATGCAACAACATATTTTTTATATGTGTCTTGAAGCTGCGTAACGGAACTTGTTTAATATTATTTGATAAATTATTCCATATCTGAACTGCGACGAAGCTGAATGATTTTTGAAATGCTGCTGCCCTATGCTGTGCGATCCTAAAAGAATCTAAATATCGAGTACCGTAGTTATGCTCCTGCGTTGTGAATATAGACCTTAAATATGGAGGTTGATTGTTTGTTAATATGCGAAAAATAAATAAGAACATATGACACTCGCGCCTTCTCGTCGTTGGCAGGATAGAATATCTATTGAGATACGGTGTAATATGGTTTCTAAATGGTATATTATGTGCGAAACGTAGGCATGCATTTTGAAGTTTTTGTATGGAATGTTTAATGTGCGCGCTTAGTGAGTTTTAGTTCACGCTGGTTTCAAATAACGTATTTCTTATATTATTTATATTTCAGCGATGATTCCTAACCTAAACGTATGCAGTGATGTAGATAGGAGGGGTGCGTTCAGCACTGGCTAAAGCGAATTTAAAATTGGCATTTTCTGTACAGAAAGCGCTGCAACTTGTCGAAAATGGCTGGCAAAAAATTAACACTCTCATTGCCATAAAAAAACCCTCATTTTGCACACTTAATACAAAAATAACTATTATAACTTCAAAAACTAAAATTATTTTGCAAATAAGACTTTACTAATATAAATTCTTTCATCTTAGTCTTATTCTTTGTTTGCAATGTAATAAATTGACGCCAGTTACCCATTTTCATCAAAATTATTTTAATTCTCAATTACAGACAATACTGAAAAATATTAAGAAAAGGGGAATAACGAACGATGAATCCTTTACCTCCAGAATGTTTCAAAAACAAAAAGAGGTAAAAACAAAAATCACAGATTACTTAAAGAACAAAATAAGAGATATGATCTATTGCGTGTATGCTAAAAATGAATATGTTACAATGCAGACTTTGCTTTAAAAACTAAAAGAGAGAAATTAATGTATAACTAACTAACTTTAAAAATAAAAACTACTCCCCTTCACTGTCTTCAGAATCAGAACTAAATTCTTCATCGTCACTGCTGTCTTCGTCGGTACTAATTACAAGTGGCGCAATGTCTGAAGCATCACATATCTGTATTGTCTTCCAAGCTTCTTGGATTACCCTTTCTGTGTGGCTGACATAATTTTTCCAATGCTCTGAAGATACTTCATTTATCGCTTTTTCCCACATGGCCAAAACTTCCGATGGTGTCCCCTTCAGACTAGCAATGTATTGGTCGTATTTCCTCTTACACTCAGACCATACCATTTCAATAGCATTAAATTGACAATGGTATGGAGGAAGTCTTAGTATTTTGTGGCCCAAAGGTTTCACATATTCGTCAAGGTAGAATGTTTTTTCAATGTTACAATTTTTTTCTACAATGCTCCATATTTCATCCTTCATGGCCCTCTCTGGGAAGTCAATGTTCTTTTCTCCAATTCTATCACTATCAAACTTTTTGGAGGAAGATTTGGTACCAATTTTCAATCTATTGTCATGATAATCTCCGCTTTTTAGTCCACTTTTAAATATTAAACTGGCCCCCTTAATAAATCCTTCCTTTGATCCAGCGTGAACTACAATATATCGATGACCTTCACTAGCTTTTTTAGAACTTGTAGACATAGTGTTATCCTGCCAGCTGTTTCTAAACGAACATTTACTAAAAATCCAAGTCTCATCAATAAATACGGTGGTATAAGCATCTTGTCCTAGATTTTGATTTTTGACATATTCCCTCAAGAAATTGATTCTCTTGTGGACGATGTGGGGCAAATCCATCAGGTATTTTCTATTATTTGATTTCTTCCACTTAAAACCAATACTTTTTACGTATTTTCTTAGCGAGGTGATGGAAAAATTAAAATATTCATTTATCTCTTTTAGTTTTTTAAGCAAAGTCTGCATTGTAACATATTCATTTTTCGCATACATGCAGTAGATCGTATCTCTTATTTTGTTCTTTAAGTAATCTGTAATTTTTGTTTTTACCTCTTTTTGCTTTTGAGACATTCTGGAGGTAAAGGATTCATCGCTCGTTATTCCTCTTTTCTTAATATTTATGATTGTTGTATGGCTAAGTTTTGTTTCATTTGAAGCTCGTTCAATTATATTATCAGTTTGCGGAAGGATTCCATTTTTAGCTTGCTCTTTTTCCAATTGAAAAAAAGCCAAGATATTCAAAACTATTAGCTGTGATTGCTGTTAAAACTTCGCGGCATCTTGCAAAAGTTTTAAAAGAATCACAACAAATCAATGTCAATTTTGACGAATATATTCTGAAAGACACATAACCAAAACCGGCATTGACTGTTGTAAAGAAACGACAATGAGTTTTTTCAAAATGTTTTTGTCACTGTCAGTTAACATAAATCAAACAAAAATAACCAAAAATGACGTTATTCCAGAAAGGTAATGCGCCAACTATATGATAGACGACATCGCCATAGTCAAGTAATGCTAATACTAGAGAATCACATAATGAATATTTTGTACCACTAGGTAGATGGCGTTTAAGTTTATACAATTTCCCCAGACGCATATACGCAATACTAAGTTTCTCCTTAAAATAAGCCTCAAAATTTAGTTTGTTATCGATAAAAATACCCAAATTCTTAGTTACAGTTACAATTGGTACGGATACATCATCTATTTTAACTTGGAAATTAGTTAACACATTTTCCAAAAGATTTTTATTAGATCCAAAAAATATGACGCAACATTTGGAGGCATTTAACTTTAAGTTATGATTTTTAGTAAACTTATTTAATTCGCTAAGAACTTCATTGAAGTTTGTTTGTGAAGTAAGTAAAGTATCTATAGTAAAAGACTTGTATAGTTGAGAATCGTCTGCGAATTGTTGAAGTTCGGAGTGTTTTAATTACTCTTTCCATGTCCGCAACATACAAAGAGAACAGCAAAGGCTCTAAGATGGATTCTTGTGGTACGCCTCTTTCGACAGGAATATCACTGGACTGTTTCTGAACCTGTCCACTTTTTACGGCCACACAATAAAATCTATTAGTTAGATAAGACTTTAAAAACCCTATTAAAATGTTAGAAAAACCAAAGTAGAGAAGCTTAGCCAGTAGCAACCTATAGTCTAGAGTATCAAATGCTTTACTGAAATCAAGCAAGCAAAGGCAAGTAAACTCTTTTTTATCTTCATTATGTCTGATTTCATTAACAAGACACAATATGTTACCATTTTCTTCCTACCTATGCCACACTTGACTATTGGGTATAATTTAAAATAATAAGTTCAATAAGTATTTTTTACATTGACACATACCGTCATGTTCAATTAGTCCGCAGATATTTCCTAACCCTAAATAATATACCACTCCAACAACAAAAAGATCGTTTACGAAAACCATTTTAAAACTTATTATCTGGGAAATATCTGCGAACCAACCAACGGAGTAGGTAAAGTTTGATAATATATGTTTCACGCAGGATATATGTATACAGTGTGTCCCAGATTCGCTTCTCTATATAGGGATCTCGGCTCCTACTATACTTACAGCAAAGGTTAAATGGGGAAAGTCTTAGAGGAAACTTATTGCATTCGATATCTGGCTTCAGATTTACGACCGATCAATAAGTTTGGGAAATATCGGCTAAAAACCGATAATGGCGGATTTCGTTTTTCGCCAGTATATCCAGAACGGTAAATTTGACAGCTGTCAAAATGTGACATTATTCGGACACATTTTTAAGACAAATAAGATGGCGTATATGACAGGTCTTCATTGTTTTTTGTTAATCCGCAACCCGCCCCAACTTTCATTTTTCTTATGACCGCCGTATTGGATTTTTCGATTTTTGGAAAGAGCGTAAACTTTCCAGTCTAGCGATGTGTCACAAGTGCATTAAAGATTTTAGTGTCATCAAAATATCACACTTCGTAAATTAGGCTTCAATGTTTTTAAAGGAGGCCATGATTTATTTGTCACAAGATTACATTAATAAGTAAGTAATTTATTGAACGCATTGGATTTTCAATACAACATGAACGTAAATAACGACTTAAAAACATCTAAATGAGCTTTAAATACTTTGTAAGTGGGTAACATTAATTTTGAAATCTGCAAAATGACGTCCATTTGCATCGAGACATTTTTGACAATTGGTGACTGTTTTTCGTACAACCCTGGTAAGTGTATTTCGGTTAATATTTCTAAATGTGTCCAGAACACTTTGTCTCAGGATTTCTATGGTCACAGGGGATCAAATTCATAGATTTCATTCTTCGTGTAACCCCAGAGTTAGAAATACAAGGGCGACAGGTCAGGGGATCTAGGAGGCCAAGATATTGGACCATTTAAAGAAATTATTCTTTCGCCAAACTGCTCTCTTAAGAAGTTCCTGACTTGAATGGTATTGTGAGCCGGACATCCGTCTTGTTGAAACCAAGTTCTTCTGAATTCATCTTCCGTTAGAATAGCTCGTAAGGCTGGTACAACCTGGTTTCGCAAAAGCTCTGGGTACCTCTGCCCGTTTAGGTTGTAGTCAAACAAAAATGGTCCAATAAGTCGATTTCCTGAAATGATTAATAATTTATAAATGGGTGCCCAACAGTCAAGGGCGGCAGGGTCGGCCGGATGGTACTAAAAAACTATAAATTATAAAATTATCTTTATTAAAAAAGTAGATATTTTCTTTCCAAAAATAATTATCGAAACATCCCGTAATGAATGAGCTTGTGTACACTTAAAACCTATTCAGCTTTGTTATGAAAAAGAAAAACATATTTGGTTAGCGGGAAGTAATAGCCGTAATAAATTATTTTGTTGGTATTGCATATTAATTTCGGAAATACTAAATCAATTTATTTCAGTGATATAATAATCTTAAAGAAGTACACCGTGCCTTAATAAAACATAAAATATCAAAAGAACAAACCCCTTGAGCTTTAAAATTTAAATAATTCGGAAATACAGCTGAAAGCCTTTCTATAAATCATAATGAAGATCGAAAAATAATTTGACATTTGATTAACACGGTATTTTTTTCATAAGGCAAGAACTAGGCTTCCGGTGTAATAATAAATCATTAAATTCAGACAATCAAAATAATTTTAGAGAATTAGCTAAATCTGCAGAAAATTTAGATAAAGTGTTAATAAATTTATAGAACCCAATTCTATTTTAATAGGTTCTTCGAAACTACAATACAAAATGACTGAATAAAAATGTAATACAATATTAAAAAAGTAAGTTGACTGACTAGAGTAGAACGTTTTACTTTTTTTTATTAGATTATACTCTTTTAGTATCATTAAAATACTAAACGAAAAAAAAAGATTATTATTTGACCATCATTTGGTGCCTATTTAAAAAAGATTGGTTAGATTAACTTACCAATGATCCCACACCAAACGTTACTTCCAAATCTGATCTGTAGACGTCTCTCTGCCCCTTCGTGAGGATTTTCCACAACACAATGATGACGGTTGAGCCTATTAAAGACTCTACAATTCGTGAACCTGCTCTCATCTGACCACAAGACATGATTTACAAAATCAGGATTTTCGTTACATCTCCTAGTATACCACTCACAAAACCGTAATCGTCTTGGAAAATCAGTTTCCTTAAGTCTTTGTACTATTATGGGTTTGTATAGATGGTACTTATTCTTTTTTAAAACTCTCTATACTGTTGATTTTGGCACATTAGTTTCCTGTTCTACCGTTCTTACCGATGCACTAGGGTTTTCGTTGATAAGTTGTAAAATGTTTCTGTCTCGATTTTTATTGTTATTATTGTATCCGCTTCTAAGTTGTTCGAAGGCACCATGGATAATTAAATTAACTACGATTTTCCTGAATTGGGTTTTATGAGGCTGCCGTGATTCGGGGTACATCTCCAAATACCTTGCTGAGGTAACGTCGGCCTTTCTGTATGATTGAAAGCTAACATGTCAACCTTTTCTTCATTTGAATACGTAAGGCCGGCCATTTTTTATAGGGTTTGACAATTTATGTGTCATATTTATGATTTTATTGGGATAAAAGCGTACCTACTACTTATTAAAACACAGCTTTGATACTTTCAACTATTTAACTTAACGTCAAAGTCAAAATACAGTTTTGTTACAGATAAATCATGGCCTCCTTAGAAAAGCATTGAGAGCTAACATTACTTTAAATCATGGCCTCCTTAGAAAAAACTGAAACCTAACTTTACAAAGTGTAATATTTCGATGATAAAAATCCAATATAGCGGCTATAAGAAAAACGAAAGTTGAAGCGGGTTGCGGGTTAACAAAAAACAATGAAGACGTGTCGTATACGCCATCTTATTTGTCTTAAAAATGTGTCCGAATAATGTCACATTTTGGCAGCTGTCAAATTTACCGTTCTGGATATACGGGCCAAAAACAAAATCTGTCATTTTCGGTTTTTCCCCGATATTTCCAAAAACAGTTGATCGATCATAAATCTGAAGCCGGATCTCGAATGCAATAACCTTTTCTGTAGGTATAATAGGAGCCGAGATCCCTGTATAGAGAAGCCAATCTGGGACACACTGTATGTGTCCTAAGAATGCAACTATAAGTTACAAAGACAATTTAAATAAAAAACTGCACACTCCAAAATAAAAACAAGAGGTTCGTTAACGAAAACCAGTTAGAAATTTAATATCTGGAAAATATCTGCAGACTAACGTAGTAGGTAAAGACTGATAATACGGCTTTCATGCAGGATATAGAACCTATATATGTATCCAGAAAATGCAACAATAAAGTTGCAAAACGTCGACAATTCAAAAAAGTCTTTTGATTCTTTGCTGGATCCTTACCCCAAATAATACACCACTCTAATATAGGGTAAATCGAGGAGAGATGGACCACCTTTTGAAAAACATTTGATAGGCTATTTATTTATTGAAATTAAATTCTTTAAAAAAATACAGCATAAACATAGACTTTGGTGATCTATTTGGCACAGTTCAAACATTAATACAACTTAACAACTAATTATAAAAAATAAAAAACTGAAAAAGCGAATTGGTCCCTCTCTCCTAGAAGGTCTAGGAGAGATGGACCACCGACTATAGGAGAGATGGACCGTACACTAATTTAGTTTTTTCCTCCCTTTTTTTATAATGGGGGCGGACACCGCAAATTTGGCACGAGTTGATGTAAGCTGTGCAACCTTCGTTCAGCTATCTAGAACAGAGAATGCACTGCAACCGTTACCTTTAAAATATAATAAAATATTTAAATCTTCTTCAGCGTTTCTTTCCACTATTCTAACGTCTCGCTTAAGAGTTTTTCTTTCATTAAATTACTAAGCGATGTTTAATATTGTCCTAGAAGTCGGTGTTGGTCTATCTGGAAATCGTCTATGATATTCGTTACGAGCTATAGATGCGTTTTTACCATGTAAATAAAATAATTCTATCATGTCGAGTTTCTCTTCTTCTGAATAACCCAAAAAGGCGTCGTTCATTGCAATTGTCTTGACCATGGCTCACTATGTTTTAGCGCTAATTACCTTACCATTTATTTAATGTTTAAACGCTTATATATCCAAAACTAATTGACAGAATATATTAAAAGTATATATATTTGAAATTAGAGAAAAAAAATCTTCAAGAATATGATTTAATATACATGGTTTTTCATTTAAAAAAACTGACAGTTTTTCTTTTAAAAGCACTGACAAACTGACTAATATTTTCGTACTTATGGTATAATATTCTTAATATTCATGAAAAATCCAACAACTTTTGTATTTACGACATTTCTGTATCTATTCAAATAAACTCTCTAGGTGGGTGGAAAAACATACGGTAAAACCCTGTACAGGGTGTCCCAAATTCGAAGGTGACCATTGGGTTCTTGGAAACCGTAAGAGATACGAAAAAGTTTAAATTATGGCAAAGTTGCGTATTTTGGTGCTCAATAAAATGCCGTTTGGAAATTGAAAAAATTCCGACTAATTTCGAAGATAACCGAAAAAAACCGAAAGTTCAAATTTTTTTATTTATTTTCTGCTGACTTTATTTAAAGAGATATTGCAAAACAAATTGCACTTTTTCATTGCCACTTTTTTAGTTTTTTAAAGTGGCTATATATGTTATTACTTTTTTGATTTGACGTTTCGGTTTTTCGGATCCATCATCAAGTTCATTTTTTTAAATACGGACCTGGATTTTTTATTTCAAATTTCGAAAGAGCTCGAAATTCTAAGCACAACAATATATCACACATATTATTTCAATAAATTATAAGGCTTTAAAATTAATTAAAACAAAATTTAATGTTAAAAATCGTTAGGTGGCTATGAAACAAAAAAAAAACATCTGATTATTCTGTTGCGTTACGTTACTATGGTGATTTACAGTGACATTTTCTTTTATCGTTTTTATTATTTATTGTGCGTTATAACTAATAAAAAATGTTTACCAAATTAGAAAAACGTGATATGCTACGAATTTATTACGAATTAAATCGAAACTCTAGACTTTCAAGTCAAGAATATTTTATTCAATATCCCGAGCGAAGACAGCCTCATGAAAATTATTTTGCTAAACTTGATACCAACTTGTTACACTTTGGAAGCTTTAACAAACCGAGAAATAAATCTGGTCGTAGAGTTGATGAAAATGAAGAGGAAAACATCATTAATACGGTAAAATAATAAAGTTTTAATTTAAATTCATATCTTATACTTTTTTTTCATTTAAGGTCAATAATGCTCCTAGGGGAAACTTTGTCAACTAGGTTTTACGAAAATGATTTGCAAATACCTAGAATGCGAATATGGCGCACATTACAAGCCAATAAGTATCGACCATACAAAATTCACCTTAGTCAAAAACTTAGACCAGGTGACGATATCCGACGAATGGATTTTTGTAACTGGCTTCAAAATAAATGTGAGGAAGATAACAATTTTTTATCTAAGGTAATTTGGACTGACGAGTGTAATTTTACAACCTATGGAATCTTTAACCGACATAATGAGCATTATTGGTCGGTAGATAACCCTCATCAACATCAGGAAGTAAGAGCACAAGGAAGAGTATCTTTCAATGTATGGGTCGGGATGTGGCGCAATAAAATTCTAGGTCCAATAATATATGAAGGTACCCTAACGTCAAATAGATATCGCGAATTAATATTAGAAAACGTTGTTGAACTGCTCGAAAACGAGCCACTAAATATTTTGCGACAGTTGTGGTGGCAGCAGGATGGTGCACCACCGCATAATGGACGTGAAGTTGCACAATTTTTAGATGCCTTGTTTCCAAATAAATGGATCGGAAATACTGGACCTGTGCGATGGCCTGCGAGAAGTCCTGATCTTAATCCGTTGGATTACTTCTTATGGGGGTTTCTACAAAATCGTTTATATCGCAATATACCCGATAACATTAACCAACTTCAAGAAAATTTAATTAGGGAGGTTAGAGCCATTCCTGCTAGAACCATACAACGGGCGATATTAAAAATTCGTAGACTTGCAGCAAAATGCATTGAAGCACAGGGTTTTCAGTTTGAATACCTTTTATAATATGTAATTATTTTTGTATACTTTAGTTTTACAAATTCGATAAGTTTGTTTATTTATGTTGTCACTTCTGATATACCTAGCTTTAGTTTTTTCTAAATAAAGGTTGCAAACAATTTTTGTGTTGTTCTATTAAACGGTTGCTACAACGTTGGCGCGTTATAGCTGTGTGTTACAGTTAAAAAAAAAACATTACAATGAGTATTATATTAGTAAACGTCAGTATAAATCTCCATGGTAACTTAAAATAATAATTTCATGGATTTATTATTGTTTCATAGCCACCTTAACCTATTTTAAATATAAATTATGTTTTTACCAATTTTAGAGTATTATAATTGATTAAAATAATATGTGCGATATATTGTTGTGCTTAGAATTTCGAGCTCTTTCGAAATTTGAAATAAAAAATCTAGGTCCGTATTTAAAAAAATGAACTTGATGATGGATCCGAAAAACCGAAACGTCAAATCAAAAAAGTAATAACGCCACTTTAAAAAACTAAAAAAGTGGCAATGAAAAAGTGCAATTTGTTTTGTAATATCTCTTTAAATAAAGTCAGCAGAAAATAAATAAAAAAATTTGAACTTTCGGTTTTTTTTCGTTTATCTCCGAAATTAGTCGTATTTTTTTCAATTTCCAAACGGCATTTTATTGAGCACCAAAATACGCAACTTTGCCATAATTTAAACTTTTTCGTATCTCTTACGGTTTCCAAGATCCCAATGGTCACCTTCGAATTTGGGACACCCCGTACATCGGCAAAAGTTATAGGTAAGTACATACAAATAATGACTAGAAAAGGAAAAATATGAAAAATAACTACATTAAATACGTCCTTAAAAAAAAATGAATAAAAAACTAAACTAATACTAACTTAAGAACTCTTGCACAGGATAAAAATTACCCTCCACAAGAAATTGTTCTAATTTACTTTTAAAAGATTTAAGATTATCAGCATCTTTAATATCAATATTTAATTTATTAAAGAATCTACATGCATTGTACATTACATTTTTTTGAAAAAAATGCGGATTTATGTGAATTAGATAGCAGTAATGTTTTATTTCTAGTACTGTAGCTATGTGAAGCGCGATTGCCTGAAGTTTTTTAATATTCTGATAAGCAAAAACTGACACTTTAAATCTGTAGATTCCAGCCAATGTCAATATTTTTAATTGCTTGAAATAATCTCGACACGAATCTGTACATGAAAGACCACACAAAATTTTCAAATACTTTTGAAGCAAAAAGACTCTTGTCACGTCTGAGCTTGAACCCTAATTTATGATGCCATAGGACAGGTAAGAGTGTATATTAGAATAATATACCGACATCATAGCATTTTGACTACAATAACTTAATAATGATTTCAAACCATAACAATTTTTTCTTAATTTTCTACAAAGATTTTCTATATGATTTCCCCATCTTAGGTTTTCGTCAGTTTCCAAGCCCAACATTACTGAGAACCTGGAAGGTGTAATAGGATCAATGTCAGTTTCATGAAGTAAAAAATTGTCATTGTTTTGTTTTTTATTTGAATATACAACTAAATTTGTTTTACTTTGACTTATAATTAAACAATTCTTTTTGGACCATAACATAATACCATCATAAACCAAATCTGCTGTTCGTTTGAGAGATAGTGCACTCTTTTCCATGATCACAATGTTTGTATCATCTGCATATGATATGACAGAAATACCAGTGGAAATTAAGTAGGAAATAAGATCATTAGAATAAACAAAGTATAGCAGCAGTCCAAGGACTCAACCTTGGGGACACCCTGATTTACTGGCAATGAGTCTCTTCCCATCCCATTCACCATAACCCACTGTTGACGTCCAAATAAATAATACTCCGTGAGCTTCCACGCTTGACCTCTAATGCCATAACGATGCAACTTTATTAACAATAGGTCATGGCTAACCATATCAAATGCTGGGAAGAAATCCACAAATAAACCCAATACATGAAGGTGTTTATCAATTACATCGACAACTGTCGATTGGAAATCGCAAAGGGCACTTTTAGCACTGCGTGATTCTGTAAAACCATGTTGAGAAACGCTGATATTATTTTTATTTTTAAAAACGAAATAATTTATGTTTCAAATTCAACTAAAAAATTTTAGAACTTCTTGTTAGCAGACTTAAGCCTCTATAATTTGAATAATCATTAGAATCCCCCTTTTTATATAGTGAAATGACAGTTGCAAACTTCAATTGTTCAGAAAATATTGCGTACTGCGCTGAGATATTTATCAAGTACGTTAAAACATCACACAAAGCAAAATCACATTTTTTCAACAAATTATTGGATATGCCATCATGTCCTGTGGCATTTGAGTTTTTAAGTTTTACAATAATTGATAAAACATGTTGTTTACATATGGGTGACAGAAAGAATGTATTTATACAAGGTCGCTTTGTCGATATTATTATTACTAAGAGGTACATTAGTAGAATGATAATTAAAATTACTTGCAACTACATTATTCGGAACTATTTCACCATTTTCAATTATTTTCAGTTCAGTATAAGAATTGTTTTTATTTTGTAACATTTTAATAATTTGCCACATGGCCTTTGATTTATTGCTTGAGTTTTGAATTATTTTATTATTTTGTTGTGTAAAAAAAAGTTTAAGTTTTTCCCTATAAATACTGTTAATATGTTTTCTAATATACTTGTATCTGATATCTTTTTTTGATAGGTCAGTGAACCAAGTAATCTTATCTTTTAGGCAAACTAGCTTTAGTAGTTCGTATTCATTAAAAATATTGTATTAAAATAATGCAAGTAAATTTCATGGCTAAAGCGATTTTAGTATCTTCGAATTGCATCACGGTAAATTTGTCATATGCGGCAAATTTAAAGCCAAATAAGTAGAAAACTGCTGTTCCGTGTAAAGACATATATATATTTTTGAAAAGATGAGAATAAGGAGAATCCAAAAATGTCAAAAAATACAGGGTGTTCTATTTAAAATAACAAAGTTGATAGTGAGTTATTGATTTTCCGATCGTCATTTGTTTTTAAATTTACCGCCATGTAAATATTCAGGAAAAATCCTACAACTTTCATATAAATATTTTTTTTGTAGCTTTAAAAAAAAGTCTCAGGGAGTGGCAAACTATAAAAAAACAATGTACCTACATTAAAAGACCACGTCTTCCAAAGTAAAATTAATTTTGTAAGCAACAAATTTGTTATAAATTAATTATTGTTGTTCTCCGTCGTTTGCAATAAGGTATTTTAAAAATTGTCGAGTTTTCTATATTACGTTATTTTAATAAAGTAAAATATGTCTGTCCTGGAGTTAATAATGTGGAGAACATTGCATATTTGTTGTACTTTCAGGTCACATAATAAAAGGTTTTATCTAATTAACTGCACGTTTTCCATCAGACTAATTAATGCATAGTAAATTTTGTTAATTAGCGCTATATTACGCATAAAATATTTTTAATAACATTGGCGCAGAGGTCGATGACATTTATCACATTATTGGATTGGAATAAGTCCCTATTATCAAAATTTTAATTAACGGGCCAAGGGAGGCAAGAACGCGACGCTGGAAAATTTGTTTGACTAAGGCAAAAACAAATTAGGGATTAAAACACTAATTAGAGAAGCCCTAATGAAAGGAGTTTGTTAAATACTGAGACAAAATATTTATTTAACTGAGTGGGCAAAATTAAAAAAACCGAAAAGACCTTATTCGCTGTTATGGCATAACACTTGGCCAATTAATAGGCAATTAGATTGTTTTAATGTTATTTTTTGTGTCCAGAAAAAAATGTTTGTGTAAAATAATCAAAAATAGATATAACGGTAAGGATTACTCCTTCACCATTTTGTCGAGAATCGACCAAAACATGACGCTATGTTTGTTTCAAGGGCCAAGGTGCCATCTGCTACCGTGGTATCTGCCCGGCAAGGCTCATCAGGCAGTTTCCTTGGGGGGTATCGGTACTAAAACCGAAATACCCAAACCCTGAAACAAACAATGTGTCATGTCGTTCGACTTTGAAAGTCGACTAGAGAAATAGAAATGGTTATCAAGAGAACATCATAAATCTTCGCCGGACTTGATACTCTATTACCACGGAGCAGCATATAGTCACCTGTGGTGAAACTCATAACTCAAGAGTAGTAAATCAATAGTAGGAAATTATTAACGCTGTAAGAACTAGTATATTGTAGAAAATGGATCTATGAGACTTTATATCTTTTAAAATGTGTAATCGACAAAAAAATTGTTTTTAATGATATATCTTAAATTGAAAAGAAGTTCGTTCTTAACACCCCACCACCCCCTCCCCCCGTTCCGCTACCTTTGACATTTTTCTAAATAACTCTATTACATCAATCATCCAAATGTTATGAAGTTACGTCAAATTAGGAGAACATTTTATGACAACCTAACATTATTTTTGCTTATTCTCTTTGCATCTCATAGTTTGCCCACACATTCTGGGACACACTGTATATATGATGACAGTCTTTTAATAAGTTATATAATAGATCAGTATAGCGACGCAATACGAATAGATCTAACAAGACACGGCAACCTCTAAATGCATATTTGAAAATGCTTTGGAAAGCCTGCATTTATCCGAGAAATTAACGCGCAATGTTGCCAAGTGCGTTGAAGAAAACAGCAGACGAGAGTACCGACCACAGACTTTTGACAAAGAAAATTTGCGGCTATCCCCGATGTATATATTTTTCTGTGGCGGGTATATTAACCTTTATTAACCTCAGGAAAAAAAAATGTTTAAAAAAATGGTTTTAGTTATTCGTTACAAATTAACTATTTTGCTGTTTGTTATTTACGTCAAATTTTGTTGATTATTAAAATCCCGCTTGTCTTATTTACGATGTGTTTAGTAAGAAGAAATTATTTATCTTCTTTTTGATTACCTAATTTAAAAAAGTGACAATTACATTTTGACTTGTTTCAAAAATGTACAGGATGAGTCATTATATTTTGACACCTAACTAAAGGGTTTATTAGCGAAGATAGAGAATTAGTAAATATAAAAGCTTTAGGGTTCCCGTATGTCCAGCTTTAGTGTGTTGACGTCTGATCGTATTGTCTTCAGAAAATGTGTAGTTTGTGAATAAAATCGTGATAATTAATTGGTGTTGAATATGTTACGTGGTGGTGTCACTGAATATACAGGTACTGCCCAAATAACTATGAATAAAATTACTGTTTATTGATTTTATGAACGATTTTCAATACATAAACAATGCTTATCTGTACTGTCGTTCTGCTGTTATCAGTGGCGCGAAGCGATTTTGTTTAAAGGAGATCATACACCTACATATATTACTTTTGGTTCCGGTGTATATTTAGCGATTAATAGCAGGCAACTATACAATTGATACGTGTTGCCATTATTGAAATTGTTAATTGAAAAGTGGAGACTTTACACTTGTTAGTGCTTAAGTAGTTTACATGATAATTAAAAAGTCAATAAAATAAGAAATGCCGGCTTTCTTTAAATGTTGCAAAAGCAAAGCCAATAATAACTGGGTTTGTGTCGTTTGCCATAATGTTTTTCATCCCGCATGCTGGGTAAAACTCAAAAACTACACTATTATCGATCAAAATTTAATTTGGTGCTCAAAACAGTGTGCCTCATTGGCTGAAAATGACGATCAAGACACCACGGATGGTCTTAAAGGTATAATTGCAGACCTAAGAAAAGAATTGGACCTTAAAAATGTCCATATAGATAGACTCAAACGAAGTTCATGTGCATTTGAAGAAGAGGCTTCCGAGTCTGAAGCGAATCTATTGAAAGAAATTGAAATGCAAAAATTAAAGATTATCCAACTCAAAGAAAAACTAGACCAACAAAACAAAATTATTGATGACTGGGGAAGCTTAAAGGTAGTCAACGCCGAAACGCAGACCTATTCTTTTCAGAGAAGTTCATGTACACAAACTTCGTTTCAGACCAAAATCCAAGTTACTCAAACAGATGATAATATTTTGAATAGTGTGTCAAAAAGTACCCCAACAACAGTTTCAACTCATGAGGCACAAACTCAGACTGACATAGCGTTAGCTAACACTACCGTCTTGGAAACTGCCCACAATTCCCGATCACTTGCAGATGAGATAAATCAGTTGGGAAATGAAACAAATCAGTCCAACGCAGAGAATGGGAGTTCCAATAGAAATAGAGAAAATGTCACTATGTCCAGAGAAGTTGGGAAACAGAACAACATTTACGAAAACAAGAAAAAAATACTGTTTCTTGGTGATGAGACGGCTTCCGGATTTTCTTTTCGCTTGGGATGTTTATTGGATAGTAATACGTATACCGTGCAAGGTATTGTAAAGTCCGGTGCGCGTTTGAGGGAGGTCTCGAAGAACATTTTTGAAAAGACGCAATATTATGGTATCAGTGATGCTATTGTGTTCATGATTGACATTAATAAACTTATTTCTTTTAGTTATAAAGATATATATAATATTCTAGGTATAGGAAAATATACGAACTTAATATTGTGTTGTAAGTATGACCCAAATGATGAAACTGAACTGAAATTTGTGAAATGTTTATCTGATACTGCGGAAAAAATACGTAATATTTCTGTCAAAATAATCTGGAATTGTAGCATGTCTGGTAGATATAAGTATAGCAATAAGTCTCTTACAAAAATAATATGTAACTACGTTCATAATTATTCATTTAATTTAAGCTTGACTCTTAAAGCAGTAAAACTTGTTGAAGGTAGACAAGAGGCGAGTTCAAACATTGAATTTATAGATTTGACTGAGGATTTGGATAGTCAGGGCGGTTTTTTTGAAGGGAGTCGGACTACCGGAAGCCACCCCTGATGAATGAGGGATCACTAGTTCAGTCTTTAAAGATTAGGGTTGCGGTTTTAAATATTCAGTCTATTAGGAATAAAATCGATGAGTTACTTTTATTTTTTTCAAAGTGTACAATACCCTGATGTTCTACTTTTAACAGAGCATTGGTTGAATGAGGATGAACCGCTTTACATATCTGACTACATTATTGTATCAAAGTACTCTAGGACTAGTTCAGTGCATGGGGGTACAATTGTATTGATTAGGGATACGTTTTTGGATCAATACCCTTGTACAAGTGTTGATGCTTGTAATGCTCTAGGGGCAGATAAAGAATTTGAATTTTCAGTTGTACGCTGCGCTAAATTTAATATTTTCTTTATTTGTATTTACAGGTCACCAAATACTGGTGTGGACACATTTCTTTGTAAACTCGATAAGCTGCTTTCTGAATTTTCTTTGAATTCTGTCATTATATTGGCGGGTGACCTTAACATTGATTTTTTAGATAAGTTAAATACAAAAGTTCAAACGCTGGATAACTTATTAGGAACTTATAATTTAAATACGCATGTGAGGGAACCCACAAGAATTACAGGTAATTCTGCAACAATGATTGATTACTTGTGTTCTAATATTGACTGTCAGGATGTTGAATGTATAGTTGTAAATCCTGGACTCTCTGACCATGAGGCTGTTCTTGGAAATATTTTTGTACGAAACCATAAGACTAAGACCCCGAGGCGTCGGGGATTTTATATACTAGAGCAAACTATGATAGGTTTTCGCAATTGTGCGCTCAGGTAGAATGGAATGGTATCTTTGGTTTCTCGGACCCCTTAAATCAGTTTCATCGTGTTTTGTTGGACACGTTTAATAAAGCCTTTCCTATTAGAAATATTAAAAAAAAGCAGGGTAAACCATGGTTTACAAAGGGACTCAAGATATCAGAAAAAAATATGCGCTCCTTACATACCATTAGAAAGTACGTCATAGATAATATACAGTTCATTACTTATTATAATAGTTATCGTAGTATTTATAGACAAACAATTAGGACTGCTAAAAGAACTTACTATTCAAAAAGAATTTTAGATATTAATAATAAACTAAAAGAATCATGGGACATAGTAAATGAATTAAGAGGTAAACATGGTATCCCGAAACATTGTAACTCTTCTCTTAACTCTACGCAAATTAACTCTTTTTACTGTTCAATAGCTTCCAAGCTATAAAATAATTTACCGACCAATAATGATCCTTTAAATTACTTGAGCGATATTAATGTTAATGAAACTTTCTTTTTTCTTCCTACTGATGTTTTTGAATTAAAAAAAGTATTTACAGATATCAGGAACAAGAAGTCTTCAGGATGGGATAACATTTCCTTGAAAATATTCTTGAGGCTACCTGAAAATTGTTTACAGGCATTATGTGAGGCTATTAACCACTCCTTCTTGGTGGGATCTTTTCCTGTTTGTTTGAAGGGGGCTACAATGATCCCTCTCTTCAAGGGTGGAGACGTTGAGGAGCCCTCGAACTTTAGGCCTATATCTCTTCTGCCGACATTATCAAAAATAGTGGAAAGACTGGTCAAGCAGCGAGTCTTGTCATTTTTGAATGGGCATAGACTTCTCAGTGATGTGCAGTTTGGATTCCAGGGTGGTAGGAGCACAAACGATGCAGTATTCTCATTGCTTGATATGGTCTATCTAAGGCTTAACGAAGGTGATGGGGCGGCCGCGGTGTTCTGTGATCTATCCAAGGCATTTGACTGTGTAGATCACAGAACACTGCTTCGCAAACTTGAGATCTACGGCTTTAGGGGCACAGCGTTGCTTTGGTTTGAGTCATATTTGTCCAATCGTCATCAGAAGGTGATGTTTAATGGAGAGCAGTCAGACAGTAGAGAGATCACATCGGGAGTACCGCAGGGTTCTGTTTTGGGTCCTTTATTGTTCTTGATTTATGTGAACGATTTACCAAAATTAAATATATCTGGCTCTTTTACTATTTTTGCAGACGACACAACAATTTTTTGCCATGGTAGTGACCCCTCTATTTTAAAAAATACTATCAATGGTGACCTAAGTAAAATAAAAGATTGGTGCGATGCAAATCATTTGTCCTTCAATGCCTCTAAGACAAATTTAATTACTTTCAAATGTAGACTTGAAGGAATGGCACTAAACGATGTGATTATCAGCAACCCCACGGTGAGCAGGTTTTTGGGGCTTCAAATAGACGGAAGGTTAAAGTTTGAACAGCACATTTTAGCATTGAATAAAAAATTATCTGCCAGTTGCTATGCATTGAGAGTGATTGCTGGGGAGCTGGATGAAACAATGACCAGGACTTCATATTTTGCTCTCATAGAGTCGCATTTGCGGTATGGGATATCTTTTTGGGGATCATGTAGTGATACTTTATTTCTGTCAGTGTTTGTAATGCAAAAAAGAGCTCTTAGAATAGTTTGCAAATTTGGCCGTAGAGACTCTTGCCGGCCCGGTTTCGTAAATAAAAAAATACTAACTGTTCCTAGCTTATTTATTCTCGAGTCTGTGTGTCTAATGCACAGGAAGCGAAGGAGTGATATCTTGTCTGCAAGACCGGGGGGATACTCCTCTCGCCGCACCCATACTATTGCACTCCCAATTCCCACATCAGGACTTACGAAAAACTCTTTAGTATATAACAGCAAAAAGCTCTTTAATCATCTGCCCAATTCCATAAGGCGGATTGAAGAAGAAAAAAAGTTTAAATACGAAGTGAAGAGTATTCTAGTTGCGAAGGCCTATTATGGTGTGCAAGAATTTTTTGACGATACACTCTGAAATTTTAGCAAAGTTTTATGTTTTGTTTTTGTCTTTTTATCTTTAACCGGGGTTAATTCGGCATTACTATTTTATCCCTTTTATTTTATTTATATTTTTATTTATGTTTTTATTGTACTGCCGGTTGTATAATTTTAGTAACTAGGTGTAGCTCTTAATTTTAATATTGACACTGTTATTTTTTCTGTTTGATTGTTTTTTTAGTACCTTTATGCATATTATTGATTTGTCATTAAAAAATTAATAATATACATTTTTTATATTGAATTTCATGGTGATAATTTTACATTGACTAGTTCTTAATTTTAATATTGACATTGTTTTGTTTTATTTTTTAGTACCTGTATTTATTGACGGTTTTTAAATTCAATTATTTAAACTATCTTGTTTTTAATTGTAATTATTGTTTGCTATTATATTTTGTATTATAGAATTTTTCCCCTAGCTTTGTAAATGAGAACACTGTTCTTTGTACAATAAAGCATATTTGAAATTGAAATTGAAAAATTATTTTAAAGCGCCAGAATTCGTTATAAAAAAAAACAAACGACTATCGCTACTCTATCTATATGCCCTAAATTTTTATAATTTGTATGAACGTTCTTGTTCTCCTGATTTCAAAAATATATAGTTTGACTACTTTGGCGTAACCCGTTTTTCAATTATTTTGGCTTAACTGTAACAAGTTTTGCATTATATTATAATATTATTTCATACTTATATGGCAAGTAATGTTATAGTTAAACTAAAATAATTAACAAACGCTTTGTGATATATTCATAAAAATAAACAATATACAGGGTATTCCATTAAAAAAAAACGTATTTCTTACCCTACACTTTTTGTATTTACACTTTTTCTCTATCTTTGTTAATAAATAACACTGTAGGTGGGTGTCAAAATATAATAACTCACCCCGTACATACAAGTATGCTAAAAAGCAAAAAATGTTCCTCTTCCTGTATAAGTTATTAGGTTTAAAACTTCTTTTTGATTAAAATGATATTTAGCGTTGTTACTTTAACTTAGTTATTCAGGTTTTTGTAGGAATAAGTTTGTTTTTTTATTAAAACGTGGCGCACTCCTAGAAACTTTATTTCAAGCTAACCTGCATCAAATTTCAACCCCAAAGATTAACAGCCAAGTTCAATATTCTTCTTTTAACTAAAAGATCTCTTCTAATATTTAGTGATTGGAAATTTGGAAACGCCGTGTCTCGTCCCCGTTCGCGAGTCGAGGGTTACCGCACTAAATAATATAATTTCGGCGAGCATTGATGTCTCCGGACCGATTAAAGGCGTCCCATTTAAATTAAATCTTTCGCCATATGGATCAGTTGGTAATGAAAACCAATTTTAAACTGCCAAACCTAATTTAAAAAGAAAGGAACGAAAAATACATGCATGAATGGACGCTCTTTGCCCTGTTTTAACACAAAATAATATGGTGTTTGGCTGCAAAATCTATTTTCTTTCTCTTAAAGCTCTTGAAAAAAAAACTATCTAGTTAATATCCAGAGATATGAATTTCAGCTAGGAACGTAACAAAATAAACTTAAAAGCTCCTACTTATTTGCATTAAAACATTTTCAAGAAAGCAATTACTTATGTCTTATTAAAATATTTTTTATTTGTTTGTTTACTTAAATCTTTTTGCGTGTCATGTTCCATCTGCTAGCATAGAAATTGAAAATTATTTTATAGGGGACGAACTGCCTAATAGCCCGTTAAAATTAATTATTTTTGTTGTTAGATTAAAGTTTTCTTTTTTTAATACGCTTTAATTACTATATTAGTTCTGTACACTTGTGGTTTGGTCTTATTTTGCTCGTATAACGATACCAAATAGACTTTAAGGTCCCGTAATTTTAATTTCAATGTCACCGAAATTATTCACCTTGCATATGTACAGGGTGTCCGGATTTGGTTGCAAAAGCAGGGTATCTCGCTTATTTTTAAAGATAGAACCTTCCGGTTTTCACGAACCTGAGCCAACAATTGTGAAACTCATGAAGCCGTAAACAAAATTTTCATAGCCTTCTTTGTTTATGAGATACAGGGCGAAATAGAAAATTTTGCATTTTGGGAGCCCCCTCGTATCTCGGTTATCCTTTAACTTAACGCAAAGGGAAAAATTGCTGCTTATGCAGTTTTTTACGCTGGATCCAGTGGAGTAGTCATATTTTTCATTTGAGTTGTTATTTTTTAGATATAACCCAAAGTTGTGTTTTTTAAATGGGACACCCTGTATATTTGTCCAGAAACTGATTTGTCCTTTTAAAAGCTTCTCAAAAATATATAATAGTATGGGTCTATTTTAATAAACAACAACAAAAATCCTAATTTTTATAATTATCATCCCAAATTTTGCAGTAGGCCATACAAAACAATGCTGCCTTTTATTTAAAGTCGTTAACAATATTTACAATCTATCTTATCAATAAATCAAAATAAATATGTAATTAAATCTATTTATCAAAATATGTATTGATAATTTCGCACCAAAAATACCACCTACCTAGATTTATGTAACACAAGAACAAAACAGTAATAAATTATTATGTAACAAGCCTTTCATCAAAAAATCAACTGTCGTATAAGAACTACAGTAACCAAGGAAATCAAAAGAACTGTTCAAACTGATTTCCATTTTGTTCTATGCATGCTTCGCACAATTTTCTTATTCGTTTTAGGGAATTAAGCAAAATAACGGCATGATTTTGTAAATAGCGAAAATGTTCTCTTATTGCATTTCCTAAATCTTGGACATTATCGTAGTGGTCTTTGTAAATTCTATTTTTCAGATATCCCTATAGAAAGAAATCTAAAATCGACAAATCTGGGGACCTAGGGGGCCATCTTATAGGTCCATTTGTTCCGATCCATTGATTGGTAAAATTATTGTCCAGAAATAATCTCGTCATTCCAGAATTGTGTGCAGGAGCACCGTCCTGTTGAAAATAAATTTCGTTAATTTGCGCTAGAGGAACATCGTCAAGTAATTCAGGTATAGCTGCCTCTAAAATTTCTATATAGCGATTGGCTGTTAGATTTCCTCCAAATATATAAAATTTTATATGTGTTCCTAATATGAAGCAGGACACATTTAGACCAAACCTGCCCTGCTGTCTTCTGGGAAATATTTGGTGTTGATTTTCCTGGGACCAGAATCTACTATTGTGCCTATTGAGTATACCAGAATTAGTGAAATGTGCTTCGTCTGACCATATAACCTTCCTTTCAAAATTTCTAACCATATCGCATCTTTCTCGAAACTAATTGCAGAAGACTACCAGACGCTCTGCATCCCCTGGCTGTAAGTGTTGCACGAGCCTAAATTTGTATGGGTGGTATTTGTGCTTTTTTAGAATTTCTTGAACTCTAGTTTTTGGAATCCCTATGCTCTTTTCACTGGCCCTACAAGAGTTTGTAGGGTAAGCTTCTTTATTAGCCAAAACCGTAATTTCCTCAGCCTCCCGATTTTCTTTATTATATGTTTTCGTACGAGGTTTGATAAATGATCCGTGATTAAGTAAATTTTTTTTTATCCCATAAAAAGTGGATATATTAGGTTGCCTCCTTTCTGGATATCTAAATAAAAATTAAGCAATAGTATTTCAACATACCTAAAAACTAACTATTTACCTGTTAAAATACATCTCAGAAGCCGCTTCAACATTTTCATTACTTAATATAAAAACAAGCTAAGATATCGTACTTTTCATAATGTTCGAAAGTTTGGTTTCCTTCCATAATAATGCAAATATATTTTTACACAATAAATAAATACAAAAAACTAGCGCTATATTTTATATACGCGTACAAAATTGGGAAATGTCATTTGCTTCCAAGAAAACAAAAGAAAACGGCATCGTTTTGCATGGCCTACTGCAAAATTTGGGATGATAATTATAAAAATTAGGATTTTTATTACTGTCTGTTAAAATAGACCCATACTATTACATATTTTTGAGAAGCTTTTAAAAGGACAAATCAATTTCTGGACAAATATACAGGGTGTCCCATTTAAAAAAACACAACTTTGGGTGATATCTAAAAAATAACAACACAAATGAAAAATATGGCTACGCCACTGGATCCAGCGTAAAAAACTGCTTAAGCAGCAGTTTTTCCCTTTGCGTTAAGTTAAAGGATAACCGAGATACGAGGGGGGTCCCAAAATGCAAAATTTTCTATTTCGCCCTGTATCTCATAAACGAAGAAGGCTATAAAAATTTTGTTTACGGCTTCATGAGTTTCACAAAAAATTAGCTCAGGCTCGTGAAAACCGCAAGGTTCTATCTTTAAAAATAAGCGAGATACCCTGCTTTTGCAACCAAATACGGACACCCTGTACTGTTTATTTTCTTATTGTTAAGGTCACCTGCATTCATTAACCGCTTTTCGGCAATGTTAAGTCCTAAAGAATGTTATATTTACAATTTATGTATTTGCATTGACCTATAGAAAAATATGATTTTTTTTTCGATTAATATTTCGATTTTTTATTGTTCTGGTCTTTTTTCTTTTAAGGTAAACTTCGCTTTGTCCATAAAATTGTAACAATTTTCCTGCGGCAAAAAAGCATACTTTTATTTGTTTGGTTGAATTAAACCGACTAATGGACCTAATATCGAAATAATCAGCCATTAGGTAAGAATAAGGTAATTTGAAAGATCAAAATACCGTTTTCTAAAAGGAACTATTAAAACGAAGTCAACTAAATAATTGTTCCTAACAAGTATTGTTCTGTGTCTACAAAGCAATCCAACTTTTCGCAACGGATGAAAATTGGAAAACAAAGCGTTGGATGTCTTAAATTTGCCCTGGAATGAAATGGCAAGTAACATTTAACAGACGACTTCGTCGCAGTCATTTTGCTGTTTTAGCAATTTGTCGTCCTTTTGTTTTTTACCGCCGAAAAAACGGAGTTCGCCTACAGGAATTTTTCGGTCCAACATAACTAAGGCTGCATCGATCAGCTCTTGGATGCTGTTAAACTTTTTCAAGTTAAATAGGATAGCATAGCTACCTTGTTAATTTTATTTTTAAAAACGGCTATAGAGTGAATAAACTAGTGTAACTTTTAAAATAAAAATGTTTTATTATATAGCTTCCAATGTGATATTTTCTGTTTTCCACTCGGATATAGAAATTCTTAGTTAAAAATGGTAAATGCAAAAGTCTTTTTAAAATTGCACAATTTTGTTTGTGTATTTTTTAAATATACAGGGTGTTAAGTATTTCTTGAAAGTTTGCTTTCTTAAACTTAATATTTGGTATACTATTTGTTCAGTGGCGGCTCGCGGGTGAAAAAGTAAGTGAAGTACAAATGAAGCAAGAAAATGTCGCAATAATTTTTTTTATATGTGGAAGGGGTAGAATATTTTTTACGACTTACCTAATTTTGTATACTAAATCAATTCTCCTATCCTTCATAGCAGCAAATTTATTTATAACATCCTCATAAAATGGATGAGTTGCCCTAATCTCCTCCAGACATTCCTTTTGAATTGAAATATTGCCTACAGAAATAAGTCTTTTTTGAGATATTGTCTATCTTAAATAAGTTTTTACACGTTTGAGACAAGAAAAACTTCTTTCCACTGAAGCACTTGTCGACGGTATTGTCAAAATAAGGGAAAACACTTTATATGCTTTGGTTAAAATATCTTTATTTTCATTTGCAGCGACATATTCCAATTACTGCCATTGGCAAATATAAGACAAGCTCATTTTTTAGTCGTTGACTTTTTGAAAATATTTCCCCATATTACTGTAACAATTTTCAAACGGGCTAGTCGAAAAATTTAAACTATATAGTGTCATTTCCATTAAAATATGGTCCAATATTTCATAAAAAAGGGTTCTATACCTAGCCCTAATTTCTTCAGGTGAAAGTTTAGCAAGCTCACGTTTCGGCGCTTTTTCTATTTTTTTTGAAGGCCATTTAGATGGCCAGATATCACACTTGCGCTATCGTAACATTGCCCTATTAATTTACGTTTGTAAACTATTCTAAATTCTTTTATTCACAAAAACACCAAATAATGTCTGCAATATTATATTAAATCAAAAAAAGGCGAGTAATCGATAAATCTATTACATCACGTAACCGTAAGCATCAAAGCTAAACCTTAACTAACTCAACGTTCCCTACATCAATCTTATCATGAGTTCTTAGCCATATATCCAATAAAAAGTCTTGTCAAATACGCATATTCCATCAGCATTAATCATCTTTATGATGGTGGCGTGACCTCGGCCGGATAAAGACGGAATATCGGGTTACAGTCGGCCTACCTGACAGCCTTTCACGACCCCGTGAAACATGCCTTAACTGAAACATACAAAAAAAAACAACTAAATTAGTAAACAGTAATGACACCATTAGAGGGCGAGAATACGTTATTATTCAACGTCCTCTTCGTCACTAGTCTCGCTAAGCGAAACCATCGTATAAACTTTCAACTTGTCTGAAGGACAGATGCCCGTATAAGCAGTCCTACATCGTTTGGACCCCGGTAGTTCGTTAACAACGTACCGGTCGTTATCCAGTACTTTGGTAACTACAAAGGGTCCCTTGTATCGCGGTTCAAGCTTTCTGCTCCTCCCGTCATTAGAGGTCTTATTTGCCTGAACCAACACGTGTTGGCCAACCGTAAATTTCGTAACAGGGGCATGCCGTTTATCGTAATACTCCTTCTGGCATTGCTGCCGATCAAGGATGTTCCGAGAGATTTCTTCTCTCAACGTTTCGAGATCTTGCCGTTGGTCACATGCGATCTCAGACGTCAGGAAGGAATCGTTAATTCCTCGTGGGCGGTATCCAAAGAATACCTCGTATGGTGTTTTACCAGTGGTAGAATTTACCGTAAAGTTAATTCCCCACTGCACAGCTTTTAATATCGTCTAACGTAAAGGGTTTGAATTTCGTAACTTCAGTTCTCAGAACAGACACTAAAGGAGCATTCACTTCTTCGTAACAAGTATATCCCCTAGCAAAACCAAGTAACCAAGCGGCTGCAGGCTGGTAACGTAAATCCAGCTTATCAGCATCAGATTTTCTAATAGTGACTGCTCCACAGCCCGAATCGACGTAACGTCGCATTGGTTCCCCGTTTATTACTCAATCAATGAAATAACACATATTTAAATCGTCATTCTTTGGAATTTTAGGTATTTGTAAAATGTTCAAAGACTTACCCGTCGATGGCACATCTGGGCGCTTACGTGACGCGGATTGATATCCAACAGTGCACTTATTGGCTTCGTGACCCAATAAATGACACTTGGAACACTCTATGCGTTGTTTTGGGCATTTGGATTGGTAATGCCCTTTGGACTTACAGTTGTAGCACTGCACATCTCTTAATCCTTCCCGTTTCTATCGACGTAACCTCGCATTGGTTCCCCGTTTATTACTCAATCAATGAAATAACACATATTTAAATTGTCATTCTTTGGAATTTTAGGTATTTGTAAAATGTTCAAAGACTTACCCGTCGATGGCACATCTGGGCGCTTACGTGACGCGGATTGATATCCAACAGTGCACTTATTGGCTTCGTGACCCAATAAATGACACTTGGAACACTCTATGCGTTGTTTTGGGCATTTGGATTGGTAATGCCCTTTGGACTTACAGTTGTAGCACTGCACATCTCTTAATCCTTCCCGTTTCTATTAATGAGGTGGTTGACTCTCCGAATCTAATGCTGGTTTTGATTCCGGCTTAGGATAGCGTCTTGAAACTGAGGAATGTCCCATTTGAGTTTCGGAAAACTTGTCATCACGTAACGTTGACAAGTACTCTTCATAGAGGGCCTCTGGCGTTTCGTAACGGCCAGCTCTGGCTCCATTTTGCAAGGTGATATTTGTAATACCATCAATTAAACAAGACACCGCGTGCCGACCAGTTATTTGACATGTCCGGAGTAGTTCCATTTTACTAAAATAATAATTAGTCATGGTTTCGCCCTGTTTACCATTTTTCGTAGGACCGTCGCGTAGTCCACATGGTCTGGAAAACTTTTGGCCACTAAATTCTTCCACTCGGTCCATGTACTTGGGTAACTTGACAAGCTGTGGTACCAGTTCTTCGCCATTCCGGAAAAACGACTCTGCATTTGATACACGGTGGTAATATCATCCCAGCTATTTAAAGTTTTAATCTGGTCAATTTTGTCAAGCCACTTAGCGGCTGACAAGTTTTCATTTTCCGGATCAAACTCTGGAATACACTCGCTTCTTAAATTTATTGGTCGGTGGTCTTGACGCGAGGACCCTTGTTTAATAAGAACTTCCAATAAGTTTTCTAAACGCTCTACCCTCGATTCCACAGACGACCCGGCCGTAGACAGTTGGGACGGACCAATATTTTTTTCGACAGAGTGGTTATGGTTAACTACTTCTTCAGGAGCACGTATATTTATGGGGGGTGTCAAGGAGCGCCTACATTGCGTAACTGTAGTACTTTCGTGACTATTGTTTTTCTTTGACTTACCCCTGTTTGAAGATTTATTTTTGCTACTAATCGTCGATGTTCTACTCCTGTATCTACCTTCTGAAATACTTTCTTCTTCAGAACTGTCTGACGATGACTCACTTAAATAATGCTTTCGTTTGCCCATTTTACGTGACAATAAGCTTACCAATACAACAATACAATAACCGACCTTCTTTTCGTAACACACTGTACATAAAATCCTTAAACACTAATTTTGTTCACCCGACACCTGAACTGTAAACTATTCTAAATTCTTTTATTCACAAAAACACCAAATAATGTCTGCAATATTATATTAAATCAAAAAAAGGCGAGTAATCGATAAATCTATTACATCACGTAACCGTAAGCATCAAAGCTAAACCTTAACTAACTCAACGTTCCCTACATCAATCTTATCATGAGTTCTTAGCCATATATCCAATAAAAAGTCTTGTCAAATACGCATATTCCGTCAGCATTAATCATCTTTATGATGGTGGCGTGACCTCGGCCGGATAAAGACGGAATATCGGGTTACACGTTTATAGTCAAATTAGTCCAAAATTTGATCCAATAGAGAACATAAATTCTCCGACTTTCTATCGGAGCTGACATTATAAAATCCTAAGAATCTCTCGACTACTGAACCTTCTGAATTAACGTATCTTAAAATTATGGAGCATTGGGAGGTTTGCGTAATATCAGTGGTGTCATCCACTTGCACAGAAAAAAGCTGTGAGTTATTATTTCATTTTTTACATGATCATTTAAATAATCAGAAATTCATTCAATTAACATAATTAATTATTTCGTTTTGAATAGTTTTCGAGTCACCATTAAAACATTTTTAATTTTTTTATGATGATCTTTTAGTTCTTGGGAACTTCTCGATATTAATAAACCTAAAAGATTTTTAAAATTCCCCTATTTATTGACCCCCTGCTCTCACCATGGCCGCGAAAGACTAACTCTTGTTTTTCAAGGTACAAAACTGCGTCAATTACCAAGCACATAAATAGGCTATTTAATCGGACGTTGTTGTTAAAATGTATTTTATATAGTTTATCATTTTCTTGTCAGCTATAGAACTTTGATTTTTTATAAATGTTTTTAGCATTAATTCGCATTTTAAATGCTCTGCCGAATCTTCATGTTTATGTAAAGACCTTCATATATTACCTGCAAATTCTTCCTTATTCTACACTGAATATTTATTGGATACTAGTAAACAAGGCCAGCAAAACAATTTTTGTAATATTTGACTACTACATAACCATTTGTACGCCGAAAACCAGGGTGACGATTAAAACTCTGATCTTGTTCCTTCTATCAATTAAATGGAGTTTCGAACAAAATGCAAACCACATCCGTGATCGGATTCATCAATAATGTAAATTAATAAACCCGACACCAAATAAGGTTGTAACAACACCATAAATAAATATAACATAAAACAGTCAAGTAAACTGCAAAGGAACTAAACGGATGCAGCGAAATCCGCGAAAATAAAATTAAACAACCACCCCAAACTGAACGATATGTGGGTGTAGTGTACTGCGTTAGCAATTCACCGAGAGCGTTATATGGCGCTGTTTAACATTAATCTTCCAAGCGGTCGACGTCATCACGTACGCGTTGTCATGGCAACGTATATAGGAAAATCGTAAACTAAACATAGCACCTCCAGCAAAGTCGAAGCGGTTTGCGTCACTGCTATAGTTGTTATAATAAAGTTAGTTTTAAAAAGACATGCCGCCAACGGTCAAGTAAAATATTTATTCGAGACGTACAGTTTATTTTTTGCTAATTAGGTGAATAAATGAATGTACAAATTTAAATTTTAAGAGATATATAATAAATATAGTTAGATGTTTGCCTGTTTATTTTTCTGTTGAAGTAGCACTTCACCAACTTCACCTGAATAACCGCCATTGTATTTGTTCTTCAACTGGCCCTCTTTTTGATAATTTTATTTACAATATGTTTGACAAACAAAAATCTTTTTTGGCTTTTTCGCAACTGAAAAAGAATATTTAACTTTAAATTAATTGAAGCAGATATTTAATATAATTACATACCTCAACATGTAGACTAGTCTGTCTACGGAATGTTTCGATAGATAATATAAATAATATTATTTAAGCAAGCATAAGAAATTATATCATTTGCTTAAATAATATTATTTATATTATGTATCGAAACATTCCGTAGACAGACTAGTCTACATGTTGAGGTATGTAATTATATTAAATATCTGCTTCAATTAATTTAAAGTTAAATATTCTTTTTCAGTTGCGAAAAATCCAAAAAAGATTTTTGTTTGTCAATCTAAACGCAACAAATAATCTGAACACATTTAAAAATACAATATGTTTGATACCTTTAACTTTAAGGACATGTGAGAAAAGCCCTGCCAGAAGAAGCAACATATTCCCTCCGACTGCGCTATGAAGTATGGTATATATGGTTATCCAAAGTTGACATTCTGATTACAATTGGCTGCCACTTATATCAATTTTATTTATGTCATGGTGATAGATGTAGAGCGAATACGATGAGTGATGAGAGCAAACACGGCACCATCTTAAAGTTATTGAGAATTTTATGAAGAAATTTAAAGAGAGTGGGTCAGTAACAACTAACATACAGCATATACTTATCGTTTTAAATATTATTTATCTTATTAAAAGCGATAATTTACACGCTTATAATTTTTTAACGCAAAAGGGCACTTTAATAAAGAACATAAACTTCATATTATTAATTTATCTACATAAGAGAAACAAATCAGGACATTTGGAAACGGATTAAGAACTAAGAGATTTTCTAGTGTATATTTTGGTTGTCAGAAAAGTGGTCAGAAAGTTTTCGTCGTTAATAAAAAAAAAACGACCAATAAGTTGTTAAGCCTTAAATTTGCCTAAATATAATTTCTGGTTTAATTGGTAAGGTTTTCGACGTCGCAACAATTTTCTTGTTACAGACAGAGGATGTATATTATGTCAGTATGTATAGTATGAGACTGATTTGGCAAGGTTATCAAAGCTCTACTCAAAGACCAAAGGAAAAGAGAACCCCTCACTTTAAGTCACCATGTGGCCGAAAGCATAAAGCTTTAGATTTACATCTAAGTTGGTCTGACGAGACAAGGCACGACTTTTTAAGCCTGCAGCCAATATTAGTCGCAACAGAATCCAACACAGACGAGTGTAAAATAAATCTTCTTCATGCGCCACCCTATTCACGTTGATTGACGACAAATGTGGGTGTATAAGAACGACGGAGGGCAGTGGTTCGAAATCCACGTTATGCTGTAGATGCTGTCCAGAGTGGTCACTCCCATGACGGAAAGGAGACGTTAAAATTGTCTAGCAAAGCGACATTCCTCCTTGAAAAATGTGCTAGATAAATTAAATAAATGAGCAGAATATTTAACATTTAGTAGGCATGAAAATAACATGCAAAAGTGTTGGAGTATTTTTTAAAACTTCTGACTCCCCCTCAATTTGGGACAAACGATGGAAAATAAGATATAAAATTACAATAAAACCGCCGTTGCGAAAATGTAACTCGCATAAAAAATGATAAATTTTGCGAGAGCGGAATTCTGACGAGGTGTCGTCATGTGCAGACTTCGTACGAGTCACGCAGGACACGTCGTCATAAATTCTACTTATTTATGTACCCAGAAAAAGCTGTCGCTAAGCTTAGAGCCAAGATCGACTCTTTGTTAAAGTTTGCCCTGAAACAACATTTTTCTTAAGAGCTTAGTTGGTTTGAAAATTCGGTAAAAAACTGCGTTTTTAAGTATATTGTTATTTTATTAATATAGTCAAAAATACGGATATGTTACTAAGATTAGGCCGTTGGGAAATATAATTATTTGCAGACCTATCGTTTTTGAATTTATTTTTAGAGATAGAAAGTTGAGGTTTTCGCGACAGTGTGCTACTTTTTCGTAAAACCAAAGATGCCGTTAACACAATTTTCATAGCTCTCTTAGTTTTAAAGATATAGTTAAATTTAAAATGTTGCCTTTTCAGGCACCTCTAGTATCTCAACTATCAGATAACTTACCGAAAATCTGAAAACTGTTTCTTATATAACTTTTCCCGTAGGCCTCAATTCCGCCTTCCGAATTAGTATACAGGATCAGGTCAAAAAGTTGTCGGATCCTACTTTATTCTTTTAAATAGAACACCATATATGTTTATAGACTATAAAATTTGTCTTTTTTTTACCCTCTCAAAAATTTATAATATTATCCACTTTTTCTCAGAAACGCGCAAATAAATGACAATTTTCTGAAAATAAATGCATAATTTAATAGTAGGCTATGGCTATTGTTTATGACAACATGGTATTTTTGTTTAATTGATATTATAAATTTCTTCGAATAATGGCAGCGTATGAAAATTATGGTATGTTTTATACAGAGTAATGCAAATTCTCAAGAAGACTCGTAATTATATTTCCAGTGGTAAGTAAGCTATTATGACTACGAAAATCTGTATTATCATTATAAGTTTTTGCCTGTTAGATATCCAGAAAGAAAGCAACCGTTTTTTGAGATATTTGCTCATTTAAAAGCCTGTGGTATTTGCAACAAATCGATGCTAACGATTTATTTGGCAGACTTGTTATCTGGTCAGACGAATGTTTTTTCAAGTGCGGGAATTTTTTAATCGTCATAATATCAGGAACTGGCATAGACAGACATATAGTTTATAGGATTTTTTAAGGAGGTCTTACAGCACGTAGATACCTAGAACTCCTTGAGGAAGTTGTTCCAGAACTGCTCGAAAATATTCCATTATCCCAATAAATACAGCAAGACGGGGCCCTAAATCACAACTCTAGGCTCTTAAGGGAATTTCTTGATAAAAACTTTCCTTAAAGATGGATACGTACCAACGGACCTGTTAGATGGCCTCTACGATCTCCAGATCTCTCAATTTTCTCAAGTATATAAAATACGATATGAGGGCATAGCAGAACTTCGAGAGGTTTATTCAATGGTTCTTTTTAACGCTTTTCAAAGAATTTCAAAAATGTGCCAATTTTGCATTAGAGAAAATGGTCACTTGATGCTATAAAGCTGTTGTTACAGACTTACTGTTATTAAAAAACTCTATAAGTATTTTGTTATCAATATGTAACTTTCAATTGTTTATTATTGCTGTTCTATTCATGGCCTACTATTGATGTATGCATTTAATTTCATAAAATTGTCATTTATTTGCGTTGTTTCTGAGAAAAACTAACGGTACTAACTTTTTTGTGATTAGATTAAAAATAAGCTCAAAAATTAAACATTACTAAGAAAAATACTTGATAATCAATTATTTACTTTCATCAAATGTGCCATGGATAGCCATGCTGGATATTAAGTAGGATTTTTAATTGTGACAGTTGGTTAATAAAGATTACTTACGTTGGATTTATCTATGCGTTATGTCACATAAAGTCTGCCCAGCCTATCTCTCTTGATGAAGAGAATGCACGCCTATGCGCCTAACGCTCGGAACAGCATTTTTATACAGTTTTCTGCTGCCCCACTTCAGATATCGTCAACAAATTTAGGCGAGCAAATCTGTATCTTTGGCTAACAAATAGTTCAGAATATTAAACAAAAATATAACTTCAACTAACTTCAATAATGCTGTAATATGTAAAAGCACAATATTCGATTCACAGTTGTCCAAAGTGCATTTCTCCTTGTTCACGACACATTTCCGCTCGTGCAACTGCTTCCCTCAAGACGTTGTGCAACATTTGAGGCGTAATACTTCTAAATACACGTACAATCCTTTCTTCTAAGATTTCAGCAGTGGCTGGGGCTGTTACATACTCTTTCTTTAACGTATCCGCAAATAAAGAAATCGAGGACAGTGAGATCTGGTGAAGGGGCGGGCCACTGTATTGGGCCATTCGTTGCAATAACTCTGTTATCAAAATGTTCAGTTAAATAATTAAGAACTTCTTTGGTATTGTGAGGCCGTGCTTTATCTTGCTGGAAGTAAATTCGGCGTAAAACTTCTAAAGGTAAATCATTAAGATGTTGGTCAATTTCACTTTGGATAAAGCCTAACCTCTGTTAATTGGCCTTGACATAAAATTGGCCCAATTATTCTGTTACCAACGACACCATCCCAGACATTGACACCAAATCTTTCTTGAAAATTTCCTACTCTCATTTCATGTTGATTTTGTTGGCCCCAGTAACGAGTGTTTTGCTTGTTAAACATACCATTATTAGTAAATCTCGATTCGTCAGAAAAAAGTTGATAAAACTTGGATCAATTCTACACAATCATAAAACAATACCCGTATATCGCCATCGGGATACAAATGTTGGTGTAACTAGTACTTAAAAGCTCGATATCCATTTTTCTTTAGTATTTTTCCAGCAGTCATGACTTAAACCCAGTTCGTGATTAATTTTTCTTAAAGAAACAGTTTTGTCAACTTCAACCATAGCAAGAACGTTTATCTCCATTTCTTCATTATAATAAATCTGCCTTCCGCCACTTGATTTCCTTCTTGATGCCTAAAACGATTTTCGAGATACGGAAAATACTGATGGACTGGATGTTGCCGGTCGGGGTATCTCTGAGCGTACAACTCAGCAGCATTCCTTGAATTTTCATGACATTATCCAAATATTAATGACAAATCAACTTTTTCAGTTTGAACATACATTATTTTGACTTTTGAAAACAAAAATAATACTGAAAATCATAAGATAAGATAAGATAATTTATTCATGTCAATACAATAATAATTGCTCACACATGTCATAAGTGATATATATATATATATATATATATATATATATATATATATATATAATATACAAATAAAATGAATTAAAATATAATAAAAAACTATAGGATTTAAAAAGACACTAACAATTTTACACATTAAAATAAGAATTAACAAAATTATACCTTTAATATTTGAATTTGACTGATATCACAGTTTTTCCTGAACACTATAAAAAATATTTTTTTGTAGAAATGTTTTAAGGACATATTTAAATCTATGTAGGGGAAGCCTTCTAATATTCAAGGGGATCTTATTAAACAATTTGACAGCCAAGTGTTCCGGCCGACTCTGGCACCTTCCAAGTCTGCAATAGGCGACACGAAGATCATTCCTCTCACGCGTCAGGTGCTCATGCACATCTCTGTAATAAATGTGTCTACATTTGATCTGACATAAGCGGTGCTGTGTAGTATAAATACTGAGGGGAATGTAAGAACACCCAGCTGGAGAAAAGCGTGCCTGCAATCATCGCGAAATCCTAGCCCTCCAAGTATTCGAACCACCCTTCGATGTAAACCGAATACCCTGTCCGCAGACGGCGACCCACCGCACAACACTATGTCATATGACATAACAGAGTAAAATAGAGCATAGTACGCAGCCATAAGAACATCATCGGATACACTACCCTTTAAATTACGGATCAAGAAGACACAGCTTCTCAACCTGCTAGACACACTCACCACATGGACATGCCACTTCAATTTGGGTTCTAAATATACGCCCAGGAATTTAACCGAGTCTTTGTTTTCTCTTCCATTAAGATCACGTAATGAAAATATGATGGTTTGGGTTTTTTCGGTATTTAATAAAAGCTCATTGGAACTAAACCAAGCCTCAGCTCTCGACTGCGCCTCCCTCGCCCTGTGAAAAATGCCATCCAGCTGAGATCGCTTCAGTGAGTGTCGTGTCAGCAGCAAAAAGAGTATATCCTGCTTCGGTCTCGCCCAGGGTCAGATCATTGATATTGATCAAAAATAAGACCGATCCTAGAACAGAGCCCTGAGGAACTCCCACATCAATTACTCTCTCTGCAGACGACACACCACCCACCCTGACTACTCGCCTATTTTCCAGGTATGACCTCAGCATTTGAATGCTGCTGCCATTGAATTTGTAGAAAAGCAGCTTTCTTAAAAGGATGTCATGGGAGACACAATCGAACGCCTTACTCAGGTCGAAAAATTGAACAACATCATATTGCAGATCCTCAAAGGAATCCATAATTTTGGAGAGTAAGTCCAGCATAGCGAGAGCAGTGCTCCTGTCCTCCCTAAATCCAAATTGACAATTACTAAACAAGCCATTGCTTTCAAAGTACTTTTTAATTTTAATTGACATACACTGTTCTATAACCTTTGACAATATTGGGAGAAGTGAGGTAGGTCGATAATTTGAAACATCAGACCTATCTCCCTTTTTAAAAATTGGGACAAGAATAGCTTTCTTTAAAATATCTGGAAAAATATTTTTTTCAAAACATAAATTTATCAGTTTAGTGAGTGGTACTACAATTATATTTTTTATATGTTTAATAAGCCTTACTGAAAGGCCGTAAATATCAGTGCTATTTTTATTTTTAAGAGAGTTGAGAACATCTCTAACTTCGTTAAAGGAAACTTCCCCAAACGAAAATTCAATATCTGGGATACTCAGATTCGCCAGGTTCTGGAAGGGCTCCAGTTCATTCTTTGGTATTTGTTTTTTATATTATAAGCTACATTGGCAAAGAAGTTATTAAAAGTTTCAGGATCTATATTTATGTTGTCTTTGTTTTTGTAGTGACCCCTGTTGCTATTTATGATGTCCCACATGCGTTTGGTAGGATTTGCTGCAGTTCTAATCATATTATCGTTTACTATGCGTTTATGATTTAAGATGGCCTGATTATAAACTGATATGACCTGAACTCCTCTCGATTACCTGGAGTATCATACCGTCTAGATAATTCTCCCAAAAAATGAAGTCTATCCCTTATTATTCTTAATGGCTCAGCAAACCACTCTACTCTATTTGGTTTGTCTGATCTAACATGATAAGTTTTTTCTGGAAATGACTGAAAGTACGAAGTCACCAAAAGGTCAGTAAAAGATTTAAATTTTTGATCTACATAGATATTATTATCATTTATAAAGTTCCAGTCACAAGAAAAATAAGGAAATCTTATGTCTACTCAGAAAGAATAGGTAAGTGTCCTAATATCCAGCATGGCTATTTATGACACACTTGATAAAAGTAAATAATTGATTATCGAGTACAATTCTTATTAATATTTAGTTTTTGGGCTTATTTTTAATACAATCGCAAAAAGTACTGTTAGATTCGTTAGTGCTTGTCTAAAAAAGGTCGCCCTTTGAAAATAAAAATAGTCAGACACAAAAATTTGATTTTATCAACTTCTCTTGTTCCTAGCTATCAGACTAATCTCTAAAACTAAGCGATTATATTATTTTGTCGTCATTTCAGGTCCTTAGTTTAATTTGCGTCCGGTCATGGCCACCTAGATGCAATTTTAAAAATGACTATAAAGAAACAAGTATGCGTAAAAAGTTTTTAAAATGTCACAGTCCTATTCAGAATTATCTCAGGAATCCAAAAATGTAAAAATATACAGAGTGTCCCATTTAAAAAATCGAAACTGGAGTCATTTCCGGTAAAACTGGAAGTGACCTGAAAGTGAAAAATATGGGAAAAACTCTCCTTTTTATTTACCATTTATCTATACCAAATTTTGTTTTGATACATCAAGTACTTTAAAAGTTATGGCCTGTCTAATAGATTCGTTGACACCCGGTATATGCTAGATTCTTTGCGACATTCTAATTTTCAGCACTGCAATCAGAATATTGCTCAGTGACTGGGTTTTAAACGGTACAAATTAAGGCAGAGCGGTGTCTTATTATTCTAGTTAGATTCTGACATCAAACGAATTTAGGAGATGTTAGCTTCAATCGTTTGAAACGTCTTTTAATTAAGTTTAAAGACGGCGTGCAGAAACCGTTTTGACAAGGAATAATGTATCGATCAAACGATCGAAGTCAAAAGAGTTTAAATGAAAGAAGTAATTTTCCAATTCGGGGCACGCTAAACTTTCCAGCCGGTAATGCTTTATATTTGTTTGTGACAAATTGTTAATTCGTTTAAACAGTTAAACGAGTTTTGCGCTTGTTATTTTGCACAAATATTTTGGATTAAATCGAAACCCGGACACTTCAGAGTATTTCTTTACTTTTGTTTCGGCATTGTTTAGAATTATTGTCTTTTGTTATAGAAAAGTTTTTGACATTCGTTCAAGCGATGCCAGAGAGTATTATTTAGTATTTACAAGCTCAACTAAAAATGGGATATTTTGATTTTTTAATTTTTCTTTATCTACATAATATCAGAATTACTTTATGGAGGTTAATGATTTTTCTACATCCTATACCCTCAGATGTGGCCCACCCTTATAACTTTTTTGTTTTTTGAGATAACTTTTTAAAATTTGGTGTGTGAATACAAAACATAAACTTGGATTTTTGGACATATTCGTCCGGTTTGACCGGAAATGACGGCAACTTTCGATTCTTAAATGGGACACCCTATATATTTTAATTATTTCGATAGAAAATGGCGTTCTAAGTGCAGTGACACCCGATTTGGCAGTTTTTGACAGTTCTTTCAATCTAGCATGCTATGAATCACTTAAATCTGTTCATTTTTGATCTAGTAGTATGGGAAAAATACAAGTTTACCTCTGTTGATCCTAAGAACTATTGTATGCCCGTTTGAAATAAGCAAAATCATTATTTTTGTGTTTACTTATTTTTTTTTAATAGAAAGGAAGTGGCTCCTGAGGTTTTTATAAAATACCGTTTTCCTGCGAGTATTTCGATATCACATACTTCATGAAAATGTATGTAATATTGCTATTACGTACATTATATTTGCTCTTGGTCCGCATCGTCAACTCTTCCATGATTCAAACAGTTCCCTGCGATACTATGGCTACAGCGGAAAACGTTAATAAATTATAAATAAATTGACAGCTTAGAAAAAAAGTATTTTATTATTATTTATTCATTTAAGCATAGTAGACTATGACGAAGAAGCTATGAAACAAACGGTGGCTTTGAAAACATTACTCATGACTTGTTTATTAACATGATAAATATTATAAAAATTTAAAAGAAGATAAACAATTTATAATGTAATAATTTTTAAAATTATTATAACCAAAACAAATTTCTGTTTTGCTATACTGGATTTTAACCAAAGTGTTACCAGGTGTTACCCCCCTGAAAGGAAATTTTTGAGAAAATCATGAGAATCGGAGACTTGGTCATAAAGCGCCATCTAACTAGTAGCAATAGACTTAAAATGATGATATTTTAGTAAAAGCCCTTACAAAAGCCCTTTAAGATGAGACCAAGTTCTTTGAAATCGGTTGATCCAAGGAAAAGTTATGACCCCTTATTTGACAAGTTAGAAAAAAGCAGTTAATACAAGAAAGTTTTATTATAATCAATAATTTACAATAAAACTATTTTTACCAAATAATAACCATTTGTTTTTTATTTAAACCATAATATTAACTTTGCGGTTTGTGTTACGCCCTCTAGCGGTGGAATAAGAAAGTTGAATATAATATCCAGCTTTTTTTTTTGGTTGATTTACCCATAAAAATTTTTTCGTCAAGATTCTAAGATTAATACTTTTTGATATATGGCAAAAAAGGCAATGTTCTTAATGGGTAAAGAAAATTTACAGATTTTTTACACTTACACTGTGGTATCTTAAAAACATTCTCATTTGCCACTCTAGCATCATTCATAGCCTGACAGATTGCTCCGTCAGAGTCTAGAAATGCTTAATGTAAGGCTAGTAAAAAATATTCCTTACTATCTGGCTTTGAATAATAATGAGAACTATCAAATATGCTTTGAACTTTCCAATAATAATTGCCTAGAACCAGTGGCGGCTAGTGTATAAGAGCTGCAGAACTGCAGCACCTGTTGATAATACGAAAAAAATTAAAATATTTTGTGACGTGAATACGTGAATCGTAATTGTCAAATCATTCTATATTTGAAAAACATTTTTTTTTTAATTCAGATATTTCAATTAGATATAATTTTTATCCATGTCGTTTGTTCGAGTCGCAGCAGCGATCCCACCCGCTAGGCCGCGTAGTCTGTTCGTTGCAGTTCTGGAAGTATACGTCACAAAACAATCGACCTTGAGCCGACCAATGGCAAATGGGAATTGTTTCCACGCCCAGAGGATACAGTAGTTTTTAAAGTGCGGGACACGAAAGAAAACCGGGAGGAGTCAATCGGTTTAAGAAGGTCGGCCAAGAAATCTCTTTAAACAAGTGATGTCCCGTCGTTCTTTAAATAATATTGCACTCCTTTTTGACTATACGCAGTTCAGATATTTAAAAAATGTAACTATGCTTAATGAACGTTTATCTATATTTGTCTGTTTTCTTTCGTGTACCGCACTTCTGTATCTCTTTTGTGTTGCAAAAACGGCGAACTTTCGGATTTTAAAATGATTTAATTTTAATTTTTCTTGATCGGTTTACCTATATATATATTTTTCTTGAGTTCTGTCATTAACGGTTCCCGGGCTAGTGCCTACGTCCACTATTATTGGACCACCCAGTATAGTGATACACGGTTTACAAGTACAAATTTTACAAGGGCAGCCAGCATCAGATCCAGTGAACGACATTTATCAAAATTTTAATTTATGCAGTTCGACTTTGGGCTACTCGGGTATGCTAAAAGTGGCCGTCTGTCTTTGTCTATCATATTACTTCATACAGGGGCCGACATTGTGAAGTACTATATAGGGCGTTTCCTAATTGAAGCAGTTTATTGACAGCTACTTTATGAACAATTTTAGAAAATATATGAAAAAAAAAACCAAACCATTTTTGAGGTTGACGGCTTCAATTTTGCCCTCTACTTCCCAGTATTTATCTTCAATAGAACGAACATGTTTAACATACCATTTCCAATGTTCAGCCGCTATTGAGTCAATCGCTTCTAGTGTTATTTTATTTAAATCTTTAATTGAAAGTTCACCGGTGTTGCGCTCTCGAATATATTTTTTTACTCCTGCCCATTCAAGTTCAATAGGGTTGAGGTCGCACATGTATGGAGGCAGCCTTAAAGGTGTATGACCGAGGTTACGTAAAAGACCGTCAATTTTATATTTTTTTTCTCTAGGCTTGTTGGCTGATATTACTTCTAATAATTGATATTTTCTCCATGTTGGATCACATACAGGATTGTTCGATTTAAGCCAGGATATCATATGAGCTTTTGTAGAGTATTTAGTTGACACTTCATCTTCTACGTGAGAATGATAAGACGCATTATCCATTACCACGACTGATTTGGGAGGAATGTTAGTTAGAAGCTTCTTGAGCAACTACTTTTCAAAATTATCTCTATTCATTTGTCCATGATAGTCTCCAGTTCTTAGTCCCGAGCGAAAAACTAAAGCAGCACCTGGAACAAATCCGGCTTCTGAACCAGCATGAACTATAATAAAACGACTACTAGAGCAGATTCCCTGAACAACACCTGTAACACTTTCACTTTGTCAGCATTTGTTCACTGTCATATTATTATCTACCCAGGTTTCATCTAGATACACAATATTGCGTCCTTCTTGCCTATATTGCCTTACAGTTGATAGATATTTCACCCGCCAGTGAAAAATATTTGGTCTCTCAATAAGCAATTTTCGTTTATTTTGGCACTTGCGCCAAACAAAACCATTTGATCGTAAGAGCCGATTTAAGGTTTTATACCCGTGCGGAAAATCTATTTTGTTCTTTACAGCACGAAGTAGGGGCTTGCAGGTCGAAACCTTCTTCAAGCTTATATCAAAATCCTCTATTGTTCGTCGAATTACTTGAAAATCACCATTGTCAATTTTATCTTTGTATGATAGTCAGGGTTTTTTTTTACCAGGAGATTTTAAAGGTGAAGTAGAACATGAGCTATACACTACTTTCCGAAACGCCAGTGTAAAATGAAATAATAATTCAAATTCAACGCAACGCATTTATATAGAAATGAAAACAAATGCTTGAAATGTATAGACGCCACTGGAAATAGCTAGAACCTTCTAGCGGCAAGTGCATGGAGACTCTAGGCACATCCCGGTTACAAGTGCACCAGTGCGAAATTTACTAAATCTTTGATTAATTTTCCGTACCGCTTAGCTGGCGCACTTTATAGGTGAAGCGGCAAACTATTACAACAAATAAAATAACATAAAATTTATTTGCGTGCACAAATTTTACTTTTCCGCTTGTTTAAGACTATGAACCTTTATTTTAAGGACCGCCCGGTTTTCTTTCGTGTCCGGCACTCTAAACCGAATTTACGTATACATACAGAGCTGAAACGCTGCAAAATTTGCTTACGTTTATAGCAACGTTTGGTTGTCGTCACCGTGCCTAGCGCGCCTGTATTACTTTTGTTTTGAACTTAGTTTGTTGAGTTTACTGTTTTCGTTTCGAGTGTTTTGGTTTTGTCAATTGAAAAATGGAGTTAATTTCAAAATATAAGGACTTTTCAAGACTGAATCTTGACGAAAAACTTGAAATTAAACGAAATGGACATACTTTGCCTAACTTAAATATTGAAGTGTCTTCCACAAGTCGCGGAAAAAGTTATGCAAGAAAATTTAATAAAAATATTTATGAAAAATACAGTTGGATCTGTGGCTGTGAGATAAAAAATAAACTATTTTGTTTTGTGTGTGTGCTTTTTGGTGTTGAAACACATTGGACAATTAGTGGTGTTGATGATTTAGTGCATCTTGCTGAAAAGGCCAAACTGCATGGGGATTCCAAACAGCATCTTACAAATCAAATGCGTCTAACCTTGTTGTGAAAAAGAAATATACAAGAACAGCTGGACACAGCATATTGGAAAAACATTGCATTTCATAACGAAATTGTAGCTAAAAACAGATTTGTACTTTCTGAACTTATAGAAGCAATAAAATTTTGTGGAATCTTTGAGCTCGCACTTCGGGGTCATGACGAAAGTAAAAATTCTAGAAATCCCGGTATTTTTCAACGTTTCATTAACTATACAGCCGAAATAGACAAAACCTTAAAGGAGCATTTAGATGGTGGTGCAACAGTTTTTAAAGGGACCTCTAAAGAAATTCAGACTGATTTATGAGATTGTATTTTCGAAGTTTATCAAGAAGTAGTTTCTACAGAAACACAAAATGCCGACTTTTCAGGAATTATAGCCGATGAAACAACTGACATTTCCTCGAAACTACAAACTGTTTTAGTTTTTCGATATGCTATAGATAAAAAACACTTTTGGGGATCTTTTACAAGCGAGCAACGAACGACTGAAGTTCTTAGCCAGCTTATCTTAAAAGAACTTGAGACATTAGTGGCTTAATATCCCAATAAATTAATTGGACAGTCCTATGATGGCGCAGCTGTAATGCGCGCAAAACAGAGTGGAGTACAGACTAGAATTAAGGAAAAGTACCCTTTAGCTCATTTTGTACATTGCTATGCTCATCAATTAAATTTAATAATGAGTCAAGCGTCTTCGCAAAATAATGATGTACGTTTATTTTTTGGAAATCTAAGTGAAATTCCAACATATTTTTCCAACTCTAGCCAACGCGTTGCTTTTCTTGATAGAATAGTAAAACGAAAAATCCCCATATCTGTTCCTACGAGTTGGAACTTTCAAAGTCGAACGGTAAACGTAGTTTTTAAGTATAAGGAATACTTTATAGAGTGCATGGAGGAAATTGAGGAAACTCGAAATGTAAATATGACAACAAAAAACCAGGCTGGAGCAATCCGAAGGCTTCTGCAGGAAAAGTCGTTTATATTTTGGCTAACATTTTTTCATTACATAATACCACATGTTGATATTCTTTTTAACGAACTTCAAAAGCGCAATATTGATTCTGTGGAAAATTAATACATGTTTAAAACAAATTAAAGATAACATAATCAACACTAGGAATCAAAAAATATATGATATTTTGAATGAAGCCAAGGCTGTGCAGGGTATTGAAACTAAAAGAAGAAAATTAAACGAAGACACTTGGAAAGCATCCGCGATTGAAGTATGTGATGTCATTATCAACGTGGCAGAAGATCGTTTCGCATATACTAATCAGTTAAACGCGGCAAACTTATTTATTCGTGAAAAATTTGAGTGATACGACTTTTCATTCCCCTATAAATAATTTAAAAAACTATTGAGTCATACCCAACGCTGGAAAAAAAAAACAGATTAAACACAGAGCTCAGTGTTTTATATTCTACTATGGAATATCGTAATTTTTCCATATGTGTTGTGCTTCTTAATTTTTTAATTGACAGTAACCTTCAGGAAATTTTTACTAAAACAATAAAATTGTTACAAATATTTGTCACAAAGCCGATGACCATCCTAGAGGCAGAAAGAAATTTTTCTTCCTTAAATTGAATTAAAACATTTTTAAGGAGTACTATGTCACAAGATAGACTAAATGCTTTAGCGTGTTTATCAATAGAGCAAAAACTTATTCGGTCGATATCTGACTTTCACAAAAGGGTTATTGACAAGTTTGCTTTGAAAAAGGACAGGCGCATTGACTTGATTTTTAAGAAAAAATAATAAATATAAGTGCTTAGTGTTTAGACTCATGTTTAGTAGTAAAAACTGAATACCAAAATAACTGTGTTTCATGTTGTACACCATGAAGTGAACCGTGAATTTTTCGCAAAAACTGGTGAGTCCTATATTTTAAATATATTTTATTATAACATATAAAAGCGAGTAGGTATAGAAGCGCAGTTTTAATTTTTTTGGCTAGCACTATTTATTAATATTTACTACCCTCTTTTCAAGATTCGCTCAGTATAAATAAAATTTAGCTATTTTTAGCGTACGACTTTTGGTAATCTGAGGCCAGAAAAAAGATTTTCACAATCGAATCTCTCTAAATAACAATTCGATTGAGCTGCTCCGGACATTTTTCATGCGATTGGAAATTCCTTGCCAACCTACGTATTAAAAATTTAATATATAATATCGTTCGATTTTTTAACAATGTAAGGCATTTCAATATGGCAAAGGAATATTTATGAGTTATATTGGACCAACGAAATATAAAAAATATATTAATAAGATGATTTTTACATGCTTCATATAACAGCCCATATTATTAATTTTTTTTCTATAATATTTGAATGTAATGTGTCACTTTTCAAAACCTCTTACTTTTCGGTACTAGTTATGAAATTATTAACTATTATTAGTTTTATGTTTTAAACGTATAAAGTGATAATATGTAGATTGTCTAGATTATCTAGTAGTACTGTAACATGCTTTTCCATATGAGAATATCATTTGTGTAAATTACACCCGTAATTTACCATGGCAACTGATTACAAACAAAAAAAAACAAACAACAAATTATTAAGTGAAAATATATCTGACAAAAAATTGCCGCGAAAATTTAACCGTAAAGCTTTGATTGACAAATATTATTTATAAATAAACTAAACGTGTGCTAGTTTACCTCTGTCTTTTGGTAACCACGGGTAGTAAAATAACGACGTCAATTAAAGTTCTAAAACAGAAATAATTGTGGTATAATGGACTACAATTTTTCCACAAATTCAAGTGACTTAACAAAATAACGCCAAACAAAATCATTGCAATCGTGAGAAAAAAAAAGAGTTTTACATATCCCAGCGTTTTGCTAATCATAAATGCCAAAAAAATAGTCAATAAAAGAAAAGAATTACAATAATGGAAGTTAGGTAAAGAATACATCGTATTACATAATTAAACATCATTTATCTCATTTAAGTAATGTCAGTGGAAGTTTGTCAACGTCGCACTTCGTCTCAGCAGAAATTTTCCACTTTGACGAGTAACCTAACATAGTCTGTGTTATTGTTTTGTGCCGGCTGACTTTTCGAGTTGATTTATTCAAACTTCTACATTTCATTTGTGTTTTTAGTGGTTTTTCTTTAAATAGTGATGTAAATAGACAGTGTAGCATTATGCCATATATGTGTTTTGTGCCTTTTTGCAAAGAAAACTATTTCAAAGACACTAAAGCGAGAGTTTTTCGGTTTCCTCGGGACAAAGAATTACGACGAAAATGGTTAAGTGCTATCCCCCGTGACAATTTTGTTCCAAATGATAACCGTGTGTGTGAGTGCCATTTCGAACCTGAGGATTTCATTCGGAATTTCACAAGAGGATTCCAAAATTGGTGAAATTGTTACAGTTAAAACAAGTTTGCGACGGTTCCCATATAGTTATCAGAAAAGGTAAAATTCGTTTTCAACAGGCAATTGAAGAAAGTAAACATGAATATATTCAGCATAAAAAACTAAGTGAATTCACACATTTTGAAGAATTTAAGATACTATTTCAATGTTTTCGGGTTAATGCAGGATGGTTTTTTATTAATGACTGGGTTGTTGTAGAATGAAGACAACATTTTTGACAAGTAATCTGGATCAGATAAGAAATTTACTTGATACAATTGATAATTCAGTGACAAGTCACTAATTAAACACCGATCATGACAGTGTAAATCCCGAGCATGACAATATGAATCCCGAATGTGACAGTAATAATAGCATGGATGACTTAAGGCTTAATAAAGTACTGATTTATGTACGATGTTTTTAAAAACCTTAAAATAGCGGACGATAATTTATTGCAAGGCAATAAATTTATTTCTGATCAACTGAAATTGCGCATCTTCAAAAGAACGTTATAGATATTCTCCCAATGTTATGATATTTTGCTCAATTTTGTTTGCAATTAGTCTTTACGCCTATAAATATTTAAAAATTCATGGGATAATTATTTTGCCCCACCCTGAAACAATTAAGGGAGTCTCACATCGATGAAAAAACAAATTTCTATTTTATGCCCAAAATATTTTTAAATTTTTGAATAACCAAGATAAAAATGTAAGTTTACTTATGGATTAAATTCACATCGATTGGAGATATAGGAGTATTTCTTCTAACTTTAAAGAAGTTGTTCACACCGCTCCGGTTTCAAAAATCGACCATCAGTTACTTTTTAATTTTATCAAAACAATTATAACACGTTTAGAGACCATCGGATATAAAGTATTTTGTGTACTAGATATTAATCCTGTCTGACTCTGCTCATCTTCTAAAATGTATTTTTATCAGATGGCTTATTGTTCGTTGTCAAAATTAATAAAAATGTTGGATTTTCGATATAAAAAGGACTGTAATCGAAGTTTTTTATGCGAGTTGCCACATATAGCAAGTCAGCGTATCCAGTTTTTAAAGAAATACACGGAAAATGTAAATCAAAATTTAGAAAAGTGGTATTTTTAGACGAAACTTGGATATTTTCTAATGGAAGTGGTTTGAAATCTAGGCAGGATGAGTCTGTAAAAAGTGTCAAGAGAAAAAAGGGATGTGGGACGGGAAAACGGTTTATCATTTTGCATGCAGGTTCTTCAACAGGATTTCTCTCAGGTGCAAGTTTACTGTATATATATACCGGGTGTCAACGATATCGTTTTACACGATGCCATTCAATTGCTTTTTAGGTTAGGATTTTTTTATTTGGGTTAACGAAATATGGTATTAAGACACATATTTTTAATGAAAAAACAATTGAATATTACTGCCAGTTTTTCCGATATCAGAACCAAGTTAAGAATTTCAAATGGAACCCTGTATATTATTTTACATAGTTTGATAGAGCTTAGAATTACCTTTTCAATGACATATCACACGTTATATTTTTTTTCAAAATGGCGGACCAGGAAGCGCTTTTTCAAAATTCAATATGGAGGTCGTTTCCCGATACCGATGAAATTTTTGTTTAACAAATTATTAAAATATTAAACAAAATCGGGTTTTTAATGGATTTTAATCAAATTTAAAATCAAATTTTTAATTTATCACAAAATGGGATAAGTTTAATTTTTTCTCCAAAATGTGAACTTTTTCTTAAATTTTCTCAAAGATTTTAAATAGAAAGTTGTATTTATTAAATATTAGTATTAAAGTATATCTTATTAGCTACATGAAACCGCATAACAAGCCGTATTTTTGCTTTTTGTTTCAGAAAAAATTGACAAAACCTTGCCGATATACATTTTTCCTAATACATAACATGAAACAAACACACACATATTATTAATCAGAAAATCCTGGAATATTTTTTATTGTTTATTGATAAGTAATTTTGTATTATTTTGACATTTTATGACTGTCTTATTTTAGGAAAGCGAGAAAAAATCACAAGTAGTATTAATTTTATTTTACCGGTAGATACGGTGCAGTAACATGAAAGATGACTTAACTAAGGTAAGTAGGCCTTGGAAACAATTGCATAGGGATGCCATTATAATTTTCATTAGATTTAACCAGAAACGTCAAAAGTACTGTTTTGTATCGACATTTCTGATAACTTTCGTTACATTTTTACACTGAGAAGTGGTTCTAGTTAGTTTTAAAAATAAATATTATGGTTTATTCAAGAGAACATCAAATTGACATGTTCCTTATTTATGGGGAATGTCGCAAAAATTCAAGGGACACAGAGAGATTATACCAGGAACGCTTTCCGAATCGTGACGCTCCTTCACATGCATATTATCCTTGGCTAGTACAACATTTAAAAAATGAAAATAATGGTGGTGTCCATGCTAATGGCAATGATGGTTTCGTAGTAAGCGAAGAAGTGGAAACAAACGTTTTAGCGTACATCGAGTATGACCGTACAGCTTCCCTTCGTGAATTAGGCAAACAGTGCAATACGTCCCATGAAAGCGCCAGAAAAATTTTAAAGAAACACGGGTTTAAATCGTTTAAGTATCAAATTCACCACCACCTATTTGAAAATGACTTCCAAAGACGACTTATTTATTGCAATTGGTTTTTAGATAATTATAGAATAAGTCCTGTGTTTCATCATAAGATTATTTTTTCGGACGAATCAAGGTTTACTAATCTAGGGATGTTTAATAGAAATAATTTTCGTTATTGGGCAAAGGAAAATCAAAGATTAGTAAGAGAAGGTGCCTTCCAGGAACGTTTTGGAGTTAATGTTTGGTTAGGCGTTGTAGGACTAAGCGTTATTGGTCCAATATTATTCTATCAGCCTTTAACTGGCGAGATGTATTTGGACTTTCTCGAAAATGAAATTGAACATTTTATAAATAATTTGCAGCAAAATGATGATTTAGTTTACCAACAAGATGGCGCCCCTGCTCATAATTCAAGAATTGTTGCAAATTACTTGAATGAACGGTTTGGAGAGAACTGGTTGGGAACCAATGGACCAATTCGATGGCCAGCGAGGTCGCCTGACCTAACCCCGCTTGATTTTTCTATATGGGGTCATCTGAAAGAAAAAGTGTATGCAACTCCTGTAATATCGTTGGAAATGTTAGAAAATAGAATAAGACGAGCCGTTGAGAGTATCTCAGAACAGCATTTACGAAACCTGCTCGCGGAAAATGTTGAGAGAGTTACACTATGCCAAGAACAAGGCGGACAGCGCATAGAACAGTTAATTGAGTGACTTTTGTATTAATTGTGAAAGTTTGATTTTAAATTAGCATTAAACCCAATAAAAACCCCCATATTTGTTTATTATTTCTACCTATAATTCAAAAATATCTTCGGTGTTAGAAAATGGCCGCCATATTGAATTTTGAACAAAAGCTTCCTGGTCCTCCATTTCGAAAAAAAATCAACTTGTGATATGTCAATGTAAAGGGAATTCTAAGTTTTATCAAACTGTGTGAAAAAATATACAGGGTTCTTTTTAAACTTCTTGACTTAGGTCTAGATATTTCCGGAAAAACCGGAAGCCTACCGGTAAAATAAAATTAATACTACTTGTGAATTTTTCTCGATTTCCTAAAATAAGACAGCAAAAATCATAAAATGTCAAAATAATACAAAATTGCTTATCAATAAAAAATATTCCGAAATTTACTGATTAATAATATGTGTGTGTGGGTGTGTGTGTTTCATGTTATGTATTACGAAAAATGTATATCGGCAGAGTTTCGTCAATTTTTTCTCAATCAAAAAGCAAAAATACGGTTTGTTATGCGGTTTTGTTTTTGTTTTTTGTTTTTCTCAGTGTAAAAATGTAACGAAAGTTATCAGAAATGTCGATACAAAACAGTACTTTTGACGTTTCTGGTTAAATCTAATGAAAATTATAATGGCATCCCTATGCAATTGTTTCCAAGACCTACTTATCTTAGTTAAGTCATCTTTCATGTTACTGCACCGTATCTACTGGTAAAATAAAATTAATACTACTTGTGATTTTTTCTCGCTTTTCTAAAATAAGACAACAGTCACAAAATGTCAAAATAATACAAAATTACTTATCAATAAACAATAAAAAATATTCCAGGATTTTCTGATTAATAATATGTGTGTGTTTGTTTCATGTTATGAATTATGAAAAATGTGTATCGGCAAGGTTTTGTCAATTTTTTCTGAAACAAAAAGCAAAAATACGGCTTGTTATGCGGTTTCGTGTAGCTAATAAGATATACTTTAATACTAATATTTAATAAATACAACTTTCTATTTAAAATCTTTGAGAAAATTTAAGAAAAAGTTCACATTTTAAAGAAAAAATTAAACTTATCCCATTTTGTGATAAATTAAAAATTTGATTTTAAATTTGATTAAAATCCATTGAAAACCCCATTTTGTTTAATATTTTAATAATTTGTTAAACAAAATTTCATCGGTATCGGGAAACGACCGCCTTATTGAATTTTGAAAAAGCGCTTCCTGGTCCGCCATTTTGAAAAAAAATATAACGTGTGATATTTCATTGAAAAGGTAATTCTAAGCTCTATCAAACTATGTAAAATAATATACAGGGTTCCATTTGAAATTCTTAACTTGGTTCTGATATCGGAAAAACTGGCAGTAATATTCAATTGTTTTTTCATGAAAAATATGTGTCTTAATACCATATTTCGTTAACCCAAATATAAATATCCTAACCTAAAAAGCAAATGAAGGGCATCGTGTAAAACGATACCGTTGACACCCGGTATATATATATATATATATATATATATATATTTTTTTTTTTTTTCTTTTTAGACTAAAATTTGAAGAAATCGGATAAGTAATTTTTTTTAGCTATGCCGCGAACAGGCAGACTGACGGACAGACATACCTACAGACAGACGGAATTGAGAAAACATGCTTTCCCGCATCTAGGGATCTTATCTTATCTTGTATTTTAACGAAAGTGTATAATATTTTCCAAAACAAAATTTTTTTGTTATCACAATACAAAAAAAACAAGTTTTCGTTGCACAGGGGAGGCCCGCATTTGAATAAATGACACTGTATAAGTGGTTAAATTTTTCAGGTCAAGCGGGCTCGTAATTTTTGATGATTGATAAAAAAATCTCACTTTCATTAAGTGCCTGTATAAACAAAACATATCCTGATTGTTCCACTGGTTCGAACCGCCTTCCGACTTTATTAAGGCGCTTGCTATTTTGTGTATTTTTGTTTTTGCCAACCAAAAAATTTTAACCAAATACATATTTAGCGAATTTTCTTATTTAGTCCCTCGGCATTTAATATATAAGATAATATTAAGTGGCTCTTAATAATATTGCGTAATGTAATAAAAAAAAACTATTTTCTTTCTCCCTGTATATTTGTAAATAGCCTATCGGGATTTAATAGCTCGATAAAAGAATCACACAACATTTTGTATTCACTGTGTTTTCTGATTTGATTCATGTTGGTGACCTTTGGACCCGCACAATAAGACCGCATTCGACTACATTTATTTGTTTCTTATAATCAATTCTAAAGTAAAGATCTTGCTTAAAAACAGTAATAGTGTATGCCGCGTTTGCGCATAACTTCACCTACGACCGATGACGTCACGTCCAAGCTTTTTGTCTTTGTGTTCTAGGAGTTGTTGCTTTCCGCCATATGACAAAAACGCATCAATCCTTATCTAAGATTAAAAGCTAGTGGGTCCACGTTATCAACATTTTTATTGCGCCACATTTCCCTACAGACTTTTCATACTTTCGTAATTAAAAGTAGCATGTAATTTTCGAACCTTATTATACCACAGTACATCGTCTGCGTACGGAACTAGAAAAGAGAGCGTTCAATTTCCTCGGTCTGAATTATCAAAACTCTGCTGTAGGATAATTGAAGCACTTCGTTTATACGCTGCAGCCGTGGTCGTTAAATAACCTAGGATTTGATTAATTTCCAATTCTACGCTATTCCATTGTCATCTCGAAAATTCAATTTCTGCTTCCGGTCTCTTAGATTTTACTGTTATTAACAAAATTTAATATCATCGATTTGGGGTTTCGCTTTACCTTTGAATTCCTCACGGACAAAATATGGCCTTAGTAATTTACATTAGTAAGTTTCAGCTTCATTCGCCGTTTAGAGGTCAGGGTGTAGTTATTATAGATTAAAATTAAAATTGTCGTTCTAGAAAAGAAGTTTGTTTAGATATTCTTCCATCGTTCTGATTAAAATTCACAATATCCCTAAATATCTTGGGAAATGAGGAAGCCAAAATTAATTTATATTTTTTAATTTAAACTGCATAATTATTTTCTAATTTATCGAGTTAGCCGTTACTGGATATAGCTTAAAATAGCTTCGGAAGTCGTGGCTTTCTAAATTTCTTCTGGATTCATTTGATTAAAATGCTTGACTTACCTGTTGTTTCATAAACCATTTTTTTGATCCGTTCCCGAAGATAAAAATCAAAGTGGGTAATGTCTGGAGATGGCGGTGGACATCTCCATGGCTCCTTCAAACGCACCATCTGCTAATTTTGTTTGTGTATGCAGGAGCACCGTCTAATCGATACCAGCAATTTCACAAATTTTGCAGAGGAAAATCATCCAAGAATTTGGAATCCGGAATATATTGAACGTTGTTCGATCATGAATAAACAGAAAACGTTAAAATTATATAAATATAAAATAAATTTTTAATATATTCGAATAATTTTCATACGCCATTGTGACGAATTCATAAAATATACATATTAAAAGAAATAAAAAGTGTCAAGTGGAACACTTGTTTCTCATTCCAAGCAGTCCTTTCTATCATGAAAAAAAAAAGAAAATAAATAATATGAAAAAAGTGATGTGTTAAACGCACTGAATTTTCAATACAACATGAACCTAAAAAACGACTTAAAAAAATCTTATAAGTTCTTAATTACTCCGAAACTGGGTTAAATTAATTACAGATTTGCAAAATAATGTCACTTTGCATCGAAACACTATTGACAATTGGTGACTGTTTTTCGTACAACCCTTATTTCCGTTAATATTTTTAAATGTGTCCAAAACTCTTTGTCTCAGGATTTCTATGGTCGCCGGGGATCAAATTCATAGACCTCATTCTTCGTGTGACCCCAGAGGTAGAAATTCAAGGGCTAGAGGTCAGGGGATCTAGGAGGCCAAGATATTGGTCTATTTAAGGAAATAATTCTTTCGTCAAACTGCTCTCTTCCTGAATGGTTTTGTGAGCCGGATATCCATCCTGTTGAAACCATAGGTTCTTCTAAACTCATCTTCAGTTAAAGTAGCTCTTAAAGCCGGTACAATCTGGTTTTGCAAAAGCTCTGAGTGTCTCTGTCCGTTTAAATTGTGGTCAAACAAAAATTATCCTATAAGTCAATTTTCTGAAATGATTAATAATTTATAAATAGGTACCCAATTAAAACAGGTTAGATTAAATTACCAATGACCCCACACCAAATGTTACTTTCAAATTTGGTCTGTGGACGTCTCTCTGCCACTTCGTGAGGGTTTTCCACAGACCAGTGATGACTGTCTTACCTATTAAATACTCCACAATTCGTAAACCTACTCTCATCGGGCCACAAGAAATGATTTACAAAATGGGATTTTCATTACAATTCCTAGTATAAAACTCACAGAAGCGTAGTCGTCTTTGAGAATCAGTTTCTTTAAGTCCTTGAATTATTACACTGGACGACAAGATTTCTGTAACACAGGCTAGCTCATTATTTTCACAATGGAAATACCCACAAAATAGTAAAAAAAATATTCGGAAATCCTTAATACGTATCATTTTTTAATACCCTAAGTAGAACCTTTTATATTTGCGGTGGGCTCATATGTGCTCTGTTAGTTGTAGTGTATCATTGGTGCAGAGGATGAAGGGAAAGAGAAAAAGTCTGCCTTTTGCAGTTCCAATGGATCGGCGAGAACCCATCAATCATTCTGACCATTGTTATTTTTGCCTGACAAATACTGAAGGTTATTTCAAAAAGGGAAAGCACAATATAGAATATCCAAATTTGCAATCTGCATTACGACCTCATAATGCAAGTTTGCCAGTGCCGATTGCGCCTTTAAATTGGCAAGCTATTGATTTGGGAGATAATGGAGATAACGCATCATCAGGCAGCTCAGAAGAACAGTGCACCGATCCCACTTTTACCACAGGTCCATTAATTAATTGATTCAGTACGTGATTTGGGGTTATCCAAGCAACAGTCAGAACTTCTGGGTTCCCGTCTTAAGGAATGGAACCTATTGACCAAAGAAACAAAAATTAAGAATTTCAGAAAATGAAATGCTATGTTTTCTGAATTCTACAGTATGGAAAATTCGTTGTGCGCGTGTACTGATATAGACAGTTTAATGCAGGAACTTGATATTGAACATTCTCCCCGTGAGTGGCGCCTATTCATAGACTCATCTAAATATAGCTTAAAAGCTGTGTTATTGCATAATGGAAATTTAAAACCCTCTGTACCAGTTGCCCATTCAGTTGCAATGAAAGAAAATTATGAAAATATGCGCACGATTTTGTATAAAATAAACTACAATAGGTATAAATGACAGATATGTGGGGACTTAAAAGTTATAGCGATTTTAGTGGGACTTCAGGGGAGATTTACAAAATATTGCTGTTTTCTTTGTTTATGGGACAATCGTGCAATAAATCAGTATTATGTAAAAAAAATTTGGCCAGAATCCCAAAAATGTCCTTTTGCCTCCTCTTCACATTAAACTTGGGCTGATGAAAAAATTTGTGAAGGCTTTGAATAAAGATGGTGATGGATTTAAATACCTAAGACAAGTCTTTCCCCAGTTAAGTGATGCCAAATTAAAAGAAGGCATTTTTATTGGGCCACAAATCAGAAAATTGCTGGACGATGTCAATTTTACGAAAAAGCTTACCAGGCAAGATCTCAGAGCATGGAATTCATTTACTAATGTAGTAAGAGGATTTTTAGGCAATAGTATAAATGAAAATTATGAACAATTAGTTAATGAACTCTTAGATGCTTATAAAGCCCTTGGTGCCAGATTGTCATTAAAAACTCACTTCCTCCATTCCCATCTGTCATTTTTTCCTAAAAATTTGGGAGCTGTTAGTGACGAGCAGGGTGAAAGGTTTCACCAAGATATCAGAACAATAGAAATTCGGTACCAAAGACGATGGGATCCAGCCATGATGGGTGACTACTGTTGGTTTTTGAAGAGAGAAGATAGAACACCTCATAAACGGAAAAAATAAAGTTTAATTAGTATTTTAAGTTAATATTTTTCTCCTTTGCTTTTCTCTTAGATGTATGGTATGTTTAATAGACGAAAACTGTAAACATAGTCAATAAACAGGGTTATGAATTTTCTGAAAACATTTTTTCTATATATATTAAGTATCGTAACATTCGATATGGTTCTACAACTCTAACAAGAAAACCAGACGTGCTACAACTTTCTATTTGTCATTTTCGTATTTTGATAGATTCATTCTATTAGATTATGCTATTCTGATTTGTGTTACAACAAAAAAAATTGTCGGCTAGTGTTATGAGTTTGTATGGGTGGTATTTATTTTTTTTGACACTCTCTGTGCCGTTGATTTTAGCACATAAATTTCCTGTTCTACAGTTTTTACCGATGCATTAGGGTATTCGTTAATAGCTTGTAAAATGTTTCTGTCGCGATTTTCATTGTCAATATTGTATCCGCTTCTAGATTGTTCGGAAGCCCCATTGTTAATGAAATAAAGTACGATTTTTTTGAATTGTCGGCGTTTATGTGTGACTGTAAGTACAGAGCTAACATGTCAAACTTTTCTTTGTTTGAATAGGGAATACCGGCCATTTTCAACAAGTCTCGACAATTTGTGTGTCAGATTTATGATTTTATTGAGACAAAAGCGTACCACTTATTAAAACACAACTTTAATACTTCAAATTATTTGACGTCAAAGGCAATGCTCACGTTTGTTAAAAATAACTCTTAGCCTCCTTAGAAAAATTGAGACCTAACTTAACGAAGTGTGATATACGATGATTCTTTTATGCACTTGCACTAGACAGGAATTTTTACGCTCTTTCCAAAAATCGAAAAATCCAATATGGCGGCCATAAGAAAAATGAACGTTGAGGCGGATTGCGGGATAACGAAAAACGATGAAGACATGTAATTCGTTTTAAAAAGGTGTCTCAATAATGTCATATTTTGACAGCTGTCAAATTTAATGGTTGTTCGCCGATATTTCCAAAACCAATTTTCCGATCGTAAACCTGAAGCCAAACAGCGAATGCGCTGAGTTTCCTCTAAAACTTTTTCCATTTAACCTTTGCTGTAGATATAATAGGAGCCGAGATCCCTATATACAGTGTGGGCCATTTTGGTGATGCATCTATTGGGATCAAGGAAACTATAAGAGATTTTTTTATAGACGCCATATTGGATTTTGGTCTCTTTAAAATAAGCAAGAAAAATATATTCATTGATGTATAACAAGTTTACTTTTCCTAAAGAAAAACCATCAAAATATTCAAAAATCGATTTTATTCTAGTAGGCTTCGGATCGCCACGGTAACAATATTTTTTTGTAATGTTTAATAAATATTTAGTGTCGTAATCACAAGAAATACGAAAAATTAATAATAACCTTTAACTAGAAACAGACAAATGCACACAAAAGAATACAATATTTGTTATATTAAACAAAATGCTGTCCATTTTTAGGAACGCAAGCAAGAGTTTTTTTTTAAACACTATTTCTCGCTCGTCTAAAAGTGTTTTTGTTAATATTAGCAATGTCTCGGGAGATTTAAATTCAAAAACTTCATTTTTAACGTGCTCCCATAAAAAGAAATCCAAGGGTGTAATATCTGGCGACCTAGCAGGCCATGTTGTAGGATCATCATTGGAAATTAATTTGTCCCCAAAAGTTCTTCTTAATAAATCTCTGACACCCCTGGAATTGTGGGCTGGGTAGCCATCCTGCTAAAACCAATCATTATGAAATTCGTGTTGTGCCGCGTCTCTAATTGCTGGTAGAATTTGGTTTTCTAGCATATCTAAATATCTTTCACCAGTTAAAGTATGCTGGTAAAAAAATGTACCTATAAGTCGATTACCTGAAAAACAAGATTATGTATAAAGCAGTTAAACAAGCTAATATGAAAAACAATTTTACGTAAATGCCACACCAAACGTTCATGCCAAATCGAGTTTGCAACCTACGTTGTGCCAGCAATCTAGGATTTTCTGTTGCCAAATGGTGACGATTGTGTTTGTTAAAGATTCCACACTTACTAAAATATGTTTTTTAAAATTTACATTCTCCTGGCATTTGTTAATGTTCCAGTTAAAACAGGTAAGTCTCCTCAGAAAATCTCGTTCAATAAACCCCTGAACAATGGTCGGCTTGTATGGGTGGTACTTATTTTTCTTTAAAATCCCTCTGTTGTCCTAGGAATATCTAGTTTTGTATTGCTTATTGTTGTCGATGAAGTTGGGTTTTCGGTAAAGTAATTTATAACGATTGTTATTGTCTTTGTTATACTTTTCTGAACTTGACTGTTCGAAACTTCCACATGGTCTTAAACTAACCACAATTTTTTTTAAAATACCTTTGGTTTGGTTGTTGCCTCTGTGAGTAAGTATAAGCCTAATTATTTAAGGCTATAACCGCATTTCTATTGTTTTTAATATAACACTCCAGCATATCAAATTTCTCTTCGTTGGTATATTGCAAAAGCATTTTTAAAAATTTAAAATAAACGATAACAGAAAATAACTAATAAACTTTGAAACGTCAAAAAATCAAACAGTCTAATACAGAAGAATAATATTGTTACCATGGCGATCCAAAGCCTGCTAGAATAAAATCGATTTTTGTTATACATCAATAAATAGAATTTTTCTTGCTTATTTTAAAAAGATAAAAATCCAGTATGGCGTCCATAAAGTTGGTGATGATGAAGGATAACCGAAACGGCGTAATCAAAATATAATGCAATATCCATTTTCTACACAAAAAATGGCTACGAAAAAGTGTCCATAGACTTTGAAACAAAATACAAATATAGAACTTACAGGGCTTTACTGAAAATGCCACTTTTTAGTTTTTTCAAAATATCTCGAAAACCAAAAAACTTAAAAGCGCGCAGTTAGCGTTTTTAAATTACCGAGAAAATTCTGTAAAACTTTGCCCATTTGTATTTTTTATAGTTTCCGATATCCCAATACATGCATCACCAAAATACATGCATCACCAAAATGGCCCACACGGTAGAGAAGCGAATCTGGGACACACTGTAAATATGTTATTATAATTTTGGATTTTACATTTTAATCTAACTATATATATATATATATATATATATATATATATATATATATATACATATATATATATATATATATATATATATATATATATATATATATATATATATATATATATATATATATATATATATAATTGTTATACCTTTTTCGACCAAAACATGGCTAAACCTATCTTAACTTACTTTGTACTATTTTCCTAGCTCACAACTACTTTACTGCCTATATTATAAGCCGAGAATCAAATATATGGCTTTTGATTTCATTAAAAATGCTTCTATATTTAATATAAAGGCAAAAATATTTAAGATTCTTCTGCTCCATACGTTCCCGGGAACGATGTCCATAAATCCCTTCTATACTTACATTGAACGGTCAGATCAAATGGGGCACTATACGTCTCTCCTTCGGAATTTCTCGCTGAACATGCATATTGGCCTGACAATTTCTGCGTAATATTTTTTATTGTTAGAATATCCTGATTTGGCAATATTCCGCCGGATTCATTGTAGGCCACAAGATGACTCTGAAAATAATACGATATCGTGTAAGTTTCTCTTGTTATTCATGTTATATAACAGTTATTTATTTCACAATAAAGAAGAACGATTAACGTTATAAAATGTTGGAAATATTTCAATTTTGTATGCTTTTTTAATATTTGGGAAATTATTTTTTATTATTATTTTAATGTGACAGTTTCTGCAGTATTTCCGAAACTAGATGTTATCTGAAAGACAAGCAAAAATTAAGATACGTCATTATTTTGTTGAATTTCTCGCTGAACATACATCGTCTATCTGACAATATTTATTTATTATTATGTAATTCAAAAGTTGCCAACCTGGCCTAGATAAGGGGCTCCTAACACTTATTAGTCCCAGGCCTCGTAAGTAATTAATCAGGCCGTGGTGAAATTCTGGTAAAAAAACAAGAGTAATTTGAAGATAACCTCGAAATATTTTGATACAAATTCAAGTGACGGAATAAAATAACACCAAACAAAATCATTGTAATCCTGAAAAAAAAACAGGGTTTTACATATGTCCGCGTTTTAGCAATCATAGATGCCAAACAAATAGTTAATAAAAGGAAAGATTTAAAATAATGGAAGTTAGGTAAAGAAAATTTACCGATTTTTTTTTTAAATATATTTAAAATTTCAATAAAGACTACAACTCCTCAAATATAGCAAGAAATATGTTGAATTGACCGTCTGCGTAAAGAATAGATGGAGAACGCACTAGGAGGAAAAGAGAGGAAATTTACGCCCGGCGCGGTGAGGTACGCTTCCGTGAACGGTACATTCAGCAGCAAATCACGCCCGATTTGTTAGGATGGAATCCCTGCAAACAATTTATATTTTATATACATGGGTATTATGTTTTTTGTTATATATATCTTGTTTAGTTCAACAACAACTATAGTAGGTACAATAAAAATTAATAAATCAACTAAATATACAGGGTTATTCACGCAACCCGTTCATTAAAAGTTTTCGATGATGCCATTTAGATAAAAATTTTAAATTTTGGGATTAAGGTAAGGTCAAGGGGTAATTCTTTTCTGAAATATTTTCAACTTCCTGTCACTTCCGGTTTAACCGGAAGTTGGTATCAACTTGCTTATTTTAAATAGAACACCCTGCATTTTATGATATTTTTGGATTCTACGGAGAATTTTAATGCTATTTTATGTAGCATCTCCTATACCTAGGTTCAAGCGTTCTTAAGATACTTGACCTTGAAACAAAAATGAGCCTTCGGGGTACCAAATTTTAAAATCTCATATTTTTGTAAGTTTTGAAGATATAATCTTCATATTTTGCAGACGATCGATAAATATTCTTAGGTTTCTATTTTTTTTTTTTTTGAATTTGCCTATTTTTATACAGGGTTCACATTTTCAAAGCCGCTAAAGTCCGTTTTTTTAAATAAGACACCCTATAACTTTATGCACTATCAAATTTAGAATTTATTTTCTATCGAACTGTATTAAGGTTCCCTATTCGTAACCATTTTCGAAATAATCAGGTTTTTATTAAACTATCATATGTATTTGCTAAATGCTTACACCTTCCCGTAGTAAGCCATGGAAAAGCAATTGTTGTGCTTTTCTATTCAACATGACAGCTGATTTGAAACTTTTAAATTAAAATAAAATAACACTCAAAAGCTGATATTCTCAATTTATTTTATATTCGCGGAGAATGTTACAAAATATTGGAGAGAACGTGCCATGTTTTTAATGAAAAACATCCTCATTTATCGCCAATGAACAAGAGAAATTGAAGAGGATTGAAACGAATTTTTTTTGTTTCGGAAAAGTTAAAGTTGTAAAAAATGTAATAAATTGTTTACATTATTTTTAACCATATCTACTAAGTTCGAGACTGTTCTAAACTTGTTTTAGTGAACTTAAAAATTGTAGCAATCTAACAATCAACAATAAAATAATAATATGTTCTATATGCTGTCCGTTCATTTGAAGACACATTTCAATTCTTTTTTGTACAGTTGCTGCGGCCCGTTGAATTTGTCCGTTTTCTAATTCGGCAAAAGCTGTTCGTATCCTGTCCAGTAAATCTTGTTGGTTATTTACTGGGGAAGCATAGACTTTACCTTTGATAAATCCCCATACATAAAAGTCTAGGGGTGTTAAATTAGGCCATCGCGGGGGCCATCTCCAAGGGCCATTGGGACCAATCCAGCGATCTTCAAAAATTCGAGATAATTGGAGATAAACTGCAGCGGAATTATGTGCTGGTGCCCCATCTAATTGATACCAATAATTTTGCAGCTCACCAATAGGAATTTCTTCTATAAATTCAGAAACCGTCCCTCGTAGAATTTCCAAATACTTATCACTGTTTAAATTGTCTTCATAAATACAGTACCGCATCTGATCATTTAATACTATACCGAAAACATTGAAGCTAAACCTCTCTTGAGAACGCGTTTCGCGTAAAGCGTGCGGATTTTCTGCTGCCCAGAAATGTTCGTTTCTTCTATTTGTTATTCCTTCTCTAGAAAATTTCGCAACACTTGATGAGTTGTACAGCGTATTACATAATTAAATATCATTTATTTCCTTTAAGTAAAAGCGGTGGAATTTTGTCAACATCGCACTCCGTCTCAGCAGAAATTCTCCAAACCGTCGAGTAACATAACCTAGTCTTTGTGTTATTGTTTTGTTCCGGCTGGCTTTTCCAGTTGATTTATGTAAACTCCTACATTTCATTTGTGTTAATAGTGGTTTTTGTTTAAATAGTGATGTAAATAGACAGTGTAGCATTATGCCAAATATGGAAACTGTTCTAGAGACACTAAATTCAGAGTTTTTCGGTTTCCTAAGGTCGCAGAATTACGCCGAAAATGATTAAGTATTAACCTCCGTGGCAATTTTATTCCAACTTATAATAACCGTGTATGTGAGGGCCATTTCGAACCTGAGGATTTGATTCGGACAATTTCACAACTGGAGACATCGTTAAAGTTAAATTAAGTTTACCACGGTTAAAGGAAACTAGCGTACCTACTAAATTTCCGAACTGTCCCAAATATTTAGCAAAAAAGGTGTCATTCAGAAAAAGTAAACGATAAATTTAAAGAGCTTGATGAAATTCGTTTTCAACAGGTAATGGAAGACAATAAACATAAATATATTCAGCATAAAACAGAATTCACACATTTTGAAGAATTTAAGATACTATTTCAATGTTTTCGGGTAAATGAAGAATGGTTTTTTTATTAATGACAGTCTTAAGATGGCTATCTACTTTGATCTTTAAATGTCTCTTAAAACAAGAACATTTCACTTATTTTGAAGGATGCAGTATGCATTCTGTAGAAACAGTTGTTAATATCTTGCTTAGTAGTGTTTCAAATACACTTGATCCGATGGGTAAACTGTCAGGTAAGAGAAAACTTAAACTAACTTATTTATACTTATAGTTTTGTTCCCATTTGCATGTAATACTATACTACTTACGACATAGTTATGTTTTTATATTTTGCGTTGGCAGAATACTTGTACTTGTAGATTATAAAATATTCACCAATCTGTAAACTGTTTTCAAAATAAAATAAATGAATAAATAGATGCATAATACAAAATATATACCTAATATATTTAAAATCCTATGATGAATTGCATAACATATTTCTCAATATTATAATTTTTTGGGTTAATTAACTTTTGCTGTCTGAGGATGCTTAAAAATATATTTACTTCAGTGTATTTTTACTGAGATTTTTACCATGCCTTTGAGCTACTATATACTAATACTATAACCAATAAGCTTGGTAATGATTAAACTAAAAATATTTAAATCTTAATAAATAGGCTACCTAGGCAATAAACGTTTTCTAACTGTAAACTTTTTTTTGAAACTTTTACTGTTTCCACTTGAATATAACATAAATACTATCCATGCATCTACATTCTTATATATGGCTGTTTTTCATCTCAATATCTTTCTACACCTTTATTGGTGTATTGAAAATTAAATTAACTCTTAATAATTACTGTTTTATTTGTTTCCAATCATCAATTCTAAAGTAAAGATCTTGCTTAAAAACAGTAATAATGTATGCCGCGTTTGCGCATACCTTCACCTACGACCGATGACGTCTCGTTCAAGCACTTTGTCCTTGTGTTCTAGGAATGGTTGGTTGTACCTATAACAACTTTTGATCAGGATGTCCAGAACTGCAACATAGCAAATTGGGAAAATTGACTGAAAGCCATTTCCCATAAGAGTTGTGCGGAGTCCTTTATTTCTCTCACAATTAGTGTGATTTGCATCTTTATTATTCCATCTGTATCGCGTGATGGCATCAAGGTAAAACATTGCGCATATATGGCTGTGCCAGTCGTTATAACCTATTATGTCAATGTGTTAAAGGCAACATATATATAGGATGTGACTGGAAGAATTCACCTATGAAGGAAGACGGGACAGCTAAAAATGGGCTGCATGAAAGGGTGGCGGCTGCTAGGATTAAGTTCTCCATATTTGGATACCCTACTGCCAGAGAATGCATATATAAATGCAATTATGAGACTGATTGGGTTGGAGAGTTGCTTGCAATAATATCCACCCACTTCTAACCTAACCTAGCCTAAGTGTAGAGACTTCAAATGATATTGTATCTACCTAACAATATTTTCAAACATAAATATATCATTGTATACATTTGTTTAAAAATATCTAAACGCCTATTAATAAAATCCTTAAATTTGCGTGATAAAATTTATTTTGCAAAGCCAACTGACATGATTTGTTTAAAGTGTAACAGAATTTTAACAATTTAAATTTATTTTGTGAACACATGCATATTAATTTAGCTAAAACAAAATAAATATCAATGTGCGACTCAGTTATTGTTTCGAATGAAATTATATATTAGTTTTCCCAGCTCGGAAAACCCCTATAAGCTGATGATTAAACTATAAAATAAATAAATTTTGGTATGAAAAAAAGACTTGATTGTTCATAGCTGAACTGAATATAAGAAGTATATGCAAAATAATATTTTTTTTTAAAGAATAAATTGATTAATCTGATGTGCGACCCCCCAAAAATATTTCAGAAAATAAATTATTCGTTTGACCCTCCCTCCTTATAGTTGTAATAAAACGCGAACCTTGGGAACAGTTAAATACGCTACACTATTAGACGCGCGCGGCGGTTCGAATGGTCTCGTTGCGTTCCTTAAGCATAATAAAATACGCTATACTAAGCTAGGCTGGCCAGTCCAAATTGCCCTGATTACCTTAAAGCTTGACGAAAGTACCCGAAGATTTCACAGCTACCGAGCGACAGCTGGATGTGATAGCAAATGGAATATGAAATCGCGATTTCGGTCATCACCCGGTCCATCCCGGTAATCGATGAAAGTTGATCAAAATACAAGAGTTCTAACCACACTACACCACAACTTGTTACGTTCTGGACGCGTGTTTCGCTAACCAAGTTAGCATCATCAACAGACGATATAAACTAAAGTAACTTATACTAACCGAGACTATTTATAGGTAAATGTGGTCACACTTGGTTGCACCCGACTGCACCGTTGTCAAGTAAACAATAGAGGGGACTATAAGGAATAGGCCCTCTATCTTTATTTAGTGCTTTCTTACCACATTTAACTACTTCTATACTCTCAAATGCATCCAATAATCTATTATTAGATACATTTTTATTCAACTTAAGATTATTTATTCCTATTCGGTGATTGTTTTCCAAAGCATGTTAGGCAACGCTTGACTTTTCTGTTCTTCCGTATCTTAAATGTGCCATGTGTTCTTTAAAACGAGTGTTTATGGAGCGTTTAGTTTGCCCAACATATTTTAGATCGCAGTCATTACAGCTAATTTCATAGATGCCACTCCTCTCCCTCAAGTCGACTTTGCCTTTGGGGTTTCCAAGGAGATTTTTCAAACTGTTCTCCATTTTGTAGGCTACTCAAAAACCTACGTTTTTAAATATTTTTTCTAGACCTCTCGTATATCTGGGATCATATGGGATTACTATGAATATACTGGTAGCCTCAGGTGTTTGAAGAGTAGTGGCATGTTTTAACATTTTCTTATGCTTATGTCTATTTACTAATTTATGTACAACATTGTCATTATCCCCATTACTTTTAGCTATATTTTTAATCCGATTCATTTGATTGTTAAAACGCTCTTTACTTAATGAAAAATTGACTAACCTGTGAGTTAAGAAATGGAATGCTGCCATTTTGTGTTGACAGCAATGAAATAATCTGTTTTGTCTAGTGTAACAACCTTATCTCCTTTGTCAGCTTTTAAATGGTTAGTAGAAGAATTCAGCAAATTAAATATCACGTATGATAACTTTGAGGTTACTAACTCGTTAGAATTCTTAGATAAAATTAAGAATGTTCACTTAAAAGAAGGTGTAATTTTAATATCTTTTGATGTAAGCTCATTGTTTCCTAGTGTACCCATACCACTAGCTTTAGAGTACCTAAAGGGACTACTTAAAATGAATAATATGAAGAAAGAAATTATCGATGAATATTTACTTCTCACAAAATTATGTATTAATCAAATTTTTTTTCAGTTCAACAATAAATATTATAAACAATTTGAGGGAACTGCGATGGGCAATTGCTTATCTCCGTTCCTTGCAAATTTGTTTTTGGGCAGATTAGAAACCCAATTCAAAAAAGAACTCAAGTATTTCCCAAGGGTGTGGTATAGATACGTAGACGATATATTTGCTCTTTTTGATACTAAAATAGAAAATTTGGACACTTTCTTATAAACATTAAACAATAAATATCCTTCCATTAATTTTACGTACGAAAAGGAGAACAATGGGCAATTACCTTTTCTCGACACGTTAGTTATTAGAAATAACGATAAATTATAATTTGATATTTATAGGAAATTTACTAATACTGATAGGTATATAACATCCGACTCATTTCATTGCCGTCAACACAAAATGGCAGCATTCAGTTTCTTAACTCACAGGTTAGTCAATTTTCCATTAAGTAAAGAGCGTTTTAACAATCAAATAAATCGGATAAAAAATATAGCTAAAAGTAATGGATATAATTGTACATAAATTAGTAAATAGACATAAGCCTAAGAAAATATTAAAAGATGTCACTACTCTTTAAACACCTGAGGCTTCAAATAAATTCATAGTATTCCCATATGATCCCAGAGATACGAGAGGTCTAGAAAAAGTATTTAAAACCGTAGGTTTTAGAGTAGCCTACAAAACGGAGAACAGTTTGAAAATTCTCCTTGGAAACCCCAAAGACAAAGTCGACTTGAGGGAGAGGAGTGGCATCTATGAAATTAGCTGTAATGACTGCGATCTAAAATATGTTGGGCAAACTAAACGCTCCATTAACATTCGTTTTAAAGAACACATGGCACATTTAAAATACAGAAGAACAGAAAAGTCAAGCGTTGCCCAACATGCTTTGGAAAACAATCACCGAATAGAAGAAAATAATGTTAAGTTGATTAAAAATGTATCTAATAATAGATTATTGGATGCATTTGAGAGTATAGAAATAGTTAAATGTGGTAAGAAAGCACTAAATAAAGACAGAGGGCCTATTCCCTATAGTCCCCTCTATTGTTTACTTAACAACGGTGTAGTCGGGTGCAACCAAGTGTGACCACATTTACCTATAAATAGTTTCGGTTAGTATAAGTTACGTTAGTTTATATCATTTGCTGATGATGCTAACTTGGTTAGCGAAACGCGCGTCCAGAACGTAACAAGTTGTGGTGTAGTGTGGTTAGAACTCTTGTATTTTGATCTATCTTCCACCACAGCTTCCAGTGTTAGGACTTAACGATGAAAATTGATTTATATACTGTTTTTTGTAATATATATTGTTTTATTTTTATGATCCATGTGTGAGTTGGAAATATACAGGAAATAAAATGTTGGTAGTGACTAGTGCAAAAAAATAAAAACAAATCTAAAGTTCTTACGAACGTAATTTTGCAGAAATAACCAATTTCAAGGTGGTCTATGTTTGAGTTTTGAATGTACATGAAATAAAGTGTCGGTAGTGCAGAAAATTAAACAACTAAAGGGTGCTAACGAACTTAATTTTGAAAAAATAAAGAGGTTCATCGAAACCTTTGCAAAAGTATGTACGATTTAGCTAACTGGATAGGTGGTTGTGAGTCTCTAACTCATTTTACTGTTATGTTTGTTTGTGCTTTTCTAAGGCCTCGTCGGACTCATTATGGTGCAAAACCGGTGTTAAAGACTTAAAACACTTAAAAGAAAAAATAAAAAACATGTTTTCTGCAGATCACATGAAATGTCCGGAGAACTATGCCACGGTCGGAAGTGTTGATATTCGCACTCAGCTTATAGAAAATCCCTTAGAGATTTTAATGAAAATGTATAAAAAAATCGTTATATTTTAAACAAAATTATAGATTGTGTAAAATTTTGTGGGGTATTCGAGCTGGCACTACGTGGCCATGAAACGTCTTTGTCTGAAAATCTAAGGGTTTTTCGAGGGCTTATAATTTTTGTTGAGCCAAGATAGACTATCCGCTTTAGCAATATTAAGTATCGAGAAATCGTTTATAAAATGAATGTGCGTGCAATTTTACTGAAGGAGTCATTCAGCATTTTTCCAATTCTAAACAACGAAAAGTAGACCTAAACTTCAAGAGAATTTAAAGCTCAATTTAAAGATGAGATATTTATTTTTATTTTAAGTATGCCTATTTTTAAATTTGTTATTGACCTCCCAATATAATTCTCCACGAGCCGCCACTGGACAGGAGTCAGTTTAAGAGCAATCTATTTTAACCGTTATACCATCGAGATCAGAATAGTATTTGCTGGTGTTAAATGTCTTTAATATTTACTTATTACTATAAAGAAACCATTTTATAGTTAAGCTTATAATATTACGGTTAAAGAAGCAAAACTACAAGAAGTTCTTTTTTTAATATTGTTCAAGGTATATAAAACATGAGAACTGAAAATACTTGCTAAAATCCATAATTATCAGTGTAGATAAAATTCGGTGGCACAAGATAAAGTTTGGTAAAAATGCAATCTAAGTTAAATAATTATCATTAAATAATATAGTAGTTTATCAGTAAACGGTGCTTCTCTCCAGTGGCGGACTAAGGCGGCTTGACTGAGAAAATGTAACTAGTTGTTCTCTACTCGCAACTATCATTTGTTTATATTTGTTATAAATAACACTGGGGAACAGCAAAAATGTTTCCGAGACCAAAATAGCATAATCTTAATTATTTTATTTTACTAATTAGTAATCTGTCTCAGTTGGCTCTGGTTTTATAGGTTCATGCTTATTATTATAATTTACCTAGGTGCCCTTAATGCATGAGAAAGTTGGACCATTAAATGAGAAATACCTGGATTTATTATACCATGTGTACTTTATAAAGGGTTTAAATATATATAACATAAATCTTAAAATTATTAGTTAGTTGTATTTCAACCGTCCGTTGACCCAGACCTGTTCGTATTTGAGAAATTAGAGAGTTTTGAGCAACCTGTCGCGAGTTTGTGTAAATAAGCAGGATCATTTTTGTTATACGAGGTGTCCCAATAGTGCGTTCTCGGTTGATATCTTGATAACGGATAGCGATATAAAAAAAGTTGTAGAACAATACGGGCTACATAACCTAATTTTATTTTCATTTATACAGAGTGTCTCAAAAATCTGTAGCGAAGCAAAGTTATGTTTTTTCTTATGGGACACCCTATATATTTTTGCATATTTAGATTCTGCTTGTCATTCTACACATTTTTTGTATAACATGTCCTATGTCTATATCTGATAGTTTTTCTAATATCCGCCATTTTGTAAAAACTTATGAATTGCAGTGCCTTTTTTTAAACGACGTGGGCCGTTGGCTTTTTGATATAGGATTATAATTTTTGGCAGGAACATTAACAAAAGTATGGGTTGACTTTCAACCCATTGAACAAAATTTGTCGGCGTTGTACAGGGAGTCCTAGATAAGTATGGAATGTATAGTATTTTAATATGTTAGACTATTCGTGACCCAAGACCCTATCTTTCGTTATAAATATGTCCTATACCTATTTGTCATAGTTTCCGAGATTTTGACATTTTTGTATTTATTATTTGGTTTTCAATGGCAATCGCCTTAGAATTTGCTTTATTATCGAATTTTCTAATTATAATACACTACAAGTGACGCAAAATTAAAAATTCAGCTCATAATATTGTGCTAAGAATCGCGACCTAAACACTTAGAACAGATATTTTACCAACTATTCTTAAATATTTACTATTTTGGCTATTATAAAAGCGTAGGTAGTGTCAACATTTAGTTAGAACTTAATGTACAAAGATGCCTTAGACAATTCTAAAGAAAAACAAATGAAAACGGGGAAAATGTTGTCATGGCGAAATGTGAAACTCTTGTATTTGTGTAGTAACGGTGTTCAAATTGATTCAAAATGAATTTTTCTAGAAAAGAATTGATTAACATGATTTATGTTTTGGGCGCAAGTGATCAAAATTGTTTTTTAGCAAGTAGAGTTTATGCGCAACGGTTTAGTAATGCCGAACGTCATCCTCATGAGGTATCATTTGTCAGACTCAAAGAACGATTTGAAAGAACTGGATGTGTCGATTACGAACAAAAATTGGAAAGGCAGAAAAGAGCCGCAAATGAAGAAACTGAATATCTTGTTATGCAAACTTTAATTGAAAATCCTCATATTTCATGTAGGCAGTTAGAAATGGAGAGAGGTGTTGATAAATCTACGACAAATAGAATAATTAGAAATCATAAATTTCACCCTTACCATATTCAACTGGTACAAGAGCTGGATCAAGACGATTTCAATCGAAGACTTGAATTTTGTACTTGGGCATTAGCAAAAAATAGAGAAGAACATGATTTTTTCAATAACATTTTATTTACTGACGAAGCGACATTTCATAAAAATGGATACGTCAACCGACATAATTTCCACTATTATAGTTCTGAAAACCCCAGATTCATTATCCCCTTGGATCACCAGCATAGATGGTCTCTTAATGTATGGGCTGGTATAATCGGTAACCGTATCATTGGACCTTATTTTTTAGAAAATAGAGTTAATGGAGATACTTTCCTAAATTTACTGCAAAACAGTTTGCAGGAGTGGATTGACGAATTACCTTTGAATCTAGTAAGGCGGATGTGGTTCCAACTAGATGGCGCTCCGGCACATTTTAGCAGGCAGTTGAGGCAATTTTTAGATGCGAACCTTGAAAATAAATGGAAATCATGGCCGGCAAGTTCTCCGGACCTCACAAAACTAGATTTTTTCTTGTGGGGTTTTGTTAAAGAGCAAGTTTACCAAACGCCACCCATTACCATAGAGAATGTGAAAATGAAAATTAGAAATGCATGTACAAATATCAATGCCGCGATGCTGAATAAAGTTAACAATTCCTTTGTGAATCGGCTACAAGTGAGTGTTGACAGAAATGGTGGTCATATTGAACATTTAATCAAGTGATTGTAGGACTTCTTTTTCTGTTGTGTCTCTTTAATTAAAATATTTATTTGCGTTTTTACATAAAGAAAAATAGTAGACTGTATTTTTAATTTTGCATTTTTTACTGTGTATTAATCTACAGGGTGATTCACCGAGATTTGCCACCCCCCTTAATTCCTTTATTTTTAATAACAGAGAAAAAGTTGTAAATACAAAACTGTCCCTCGGATTTCAACTTTGTTATTTTAAATGGAACACCCTGTATATTATTACATTTTTGGAAAGTTCTATAAATTCGATAATAAAGCAAATTCTAAGGCGATTGCCATTGAAAACCAAATAATAAATACAAAAATGTCAAAATCTCGGAAACTAGGACATATTTACTAAAATATTAAGTCCATTTAAAAAAAGAAGATATGATGTTTTTAATTTTTTTAATTTCTCCTACTTATCTAGGACCCCCTGTACAAAGCCGACAAATTTTGTTCACGTTGAAAGTCAACCCATACTTTTGGTTATGTTCCTGCAAAAAATCATAATCCTATATCAAAAAGCCAACGGCCCACGTCGTTTGAAAAAAGGCACTGCAATTCATAATTTTTTACAAAATGGCGGTTATTAGAAAGACTATCAGATTTAGACATAGGACATGTTATACAAAAAATGTGTAGAATCACGAGCAGAATCTAAATATGCAAAAATATACAGGGTGTCCTATAAGGAAAAACACAACTTTGCTTCGCTACAGATTTTTGAGACACCCTGTAAAAATGAAAATAATTTTAAGTTATGTAGCCCATATTGTTCTACAACTTTTGCATTTTTTTATATCGCTATCCGTTATCAAGATATCAACCGAGAACGCACTATAGGGACACCCTGTATATGTGGTGAAGTGACTTTTATGAAACAAAAACGTACTATTAGCCCTTTAATAAATGGCTTTCCACTTGTTCTTTGGCTGCAAAGTTGGAGACCAGGATAAAAAATTGGCCTCCCATAACTGCTGCAACAAATGTGTGTCCAACATTCGCAGTTGGATAGGTGGAAAAAAGCGTAAGATGCCCTTCGCTGTTCATGTGACGTGGCGAGAACCGAATAGTTACTTGGGTGTAGTTGAATCCAAAAAATAGGTTATATTCAAGAAACAAATAAAAGTTGAAATTTGTTCCCCAGTGTAATTTAATGAAAAAAATCGCGTTTCATTCATTGCTTCGTTCAAAGGAAAACACATCCCTCTACAGCATTACCGAATTGTGGGCGATTTCCTCTGATTTACAGATGGATTCTGTTGTGGTAAATTATCTATCATCCACACTGCCTTGCTTGAACATTCCTGTCAGACCTACATTGATCCCTTGACCATCCAATTGCACAGAGCAAAGGCATCCCTATTTGATTCTATATTCCCATAGTGTTCCGATTATGGAAAGTGTTACCAGCAACGGCCTTTGCCCCTAACCCCAAATCTTTAAATTCCACATTATTAACAAACAAACAAACATAAACAAAAGTATCCTTTATTGCCGCGGAAAAATTGCTACAATTTTATGGACAAAATATGGAAATTTACCTTAAAACAAAAAAAAAAACATTAATCGTTTTCAATAGGCCAATGCAAATACGTAAATATAATATTCGTTGGGACATAACATTGCTGTAAAACGGTTAATGAATTCAGGTGAACTTAACAATAAGAAATCAAAATTAAAATTACGCGACCTTAAATTCTATTTTGTTATCGTTATACAAGCAAAATAAGTGAAGTTAAACAAAACGTGTACTTAACTAATATAGTAATTAAAGTGTATTAAACAAAAAAAGAAAATGTATAAATTTAATCTAATATGTAACAAAAATAATTAATGTCAACGGTCAGACGTCATCAGACAGTTCATTCTCTATAAAATATTTTCAAATTCTATGCTATCAACTGGAACATGACACCCAAAGAGATTTAAGTAAACCAGCAAATAAAAAACATTTTAATGAGAGTTATTCATTATAAAAATCATTAACGCAGTATAAAGGTCTTCCAATGAGGTACGGCTTGGTTTTTTTTTGAAAGAGTACAAACATAGGGATTGTTATTAAAAGTTGTAAATTATTGAATTTTTTATTAATTCTGTGGAAGGAATGGGAAGGTATATGTCATGCCTAGAGTTCCTGGTAGGATATACGTGTTGTGGCCTTTCCGGGAAACTATGGGAAGATTTTCTCATCAAACCGACGGTTTCTAAAATAAATAATGCAGGAAGTGCTGTTTTTTGAAATTGTATTGGCAGTGTGCTCTATTATTTAAACCAAACAAATAGCGAATTGCTTTTTTTGAAGCCTAAAAATACTAAGAAATTGCTTGCTAGTCTAGCAGCCCCAAAATAGAAGGCCATAGCAGAGATGGGATTCGAAGAAATCAGTAAATCTGGCAGAAGACATGTCCAGTTCTCTTGAAACTGAACGAATGGCAAAGCACGCGGTAGAACGTTTTTTAGTTAAGGTGTCAATATGTTTAGACTATTTTAGGTTGTTATTTATATTCAAACCCAGAAATTTAACCGACTCAACGTATTTAATTTTACTGTTAAGTAGCTCTGAAGTGGTTGTAAAGTCCCCTTATGAGACAAGCCTTAATCATAACAAGGTCGTTGGAAATATTTGAATGTAAAGACGTTGTATCAAAATCAGTCCATGTTATGCTTGTGTCGTCAGCAAAGAGAGAGATTTTTACCATTAATTTTTAGGTTGATGATATCAATAATGTATAACAAAAAAAGAATAGGTCCTAAGACCGAAACTTGCAGTCAATATATAATCAGAATCAGAACCATTTGCCCTTACAAATCATTTTTATTCCTGAGATAAGATTTAAACCAATTTAAAGAAAGGATTCCATAAAAACTCAGCTTGATTATCAAAGTTTCATGACTAGCACAGTCAAAGGATTTTGCATAGCTTTTCGTTTCTTCGCCTAAAGCAATCACGTTACACAATACTTAAGCCTTCTGCCGGAAAATTGTTTTTAATAATCGAACTATCCCAATAGTTGTGTTAGAACATTACAATCTTGAAGTAAACATATAAAATGTTCATTCGACGGTGTGTAGTCGTAATGCTTTCCATCCCCATAATATTTTACAAGACAGCATCGTAATATTATGCGCCTTATCTCCTTTAGAAAATAGAAAAATGGGGGAAAAGAAATTACGAATTTCCCAAGTGTGTGCACGTTTTCATAAGGAACGAGAAAGGCGGCAACGAGAATTATGTGTTTGCCACACAAAGCTGTCTAACCGACATTATCTCTCTTCTCGGCCTGTTTAGCTTTTAAGACTGATGCTCTTTTAATGCGCTGCTTTCGCTTTACAGAACGAAAATATCTGACGATACTGACCAAGTAAATATTATGTTTAAAAAGATAAAATTTTATGTTGCCTTTATGCGTCGATTTTATGGTCGAAAATAAATAAATAAAGATGAAAGCTCGCTTGTTTTCTTTCGTGTTTATTCTACTTTAAGCTGATGTTTTGCGTTGCAAATATGTTGCCTAGGAGAAACAAAGATTTACATAGAAATACAATAAAATCTAAGTTTCATTAGTATAAAAAAACTGTATTTGTTTAGTGATTTCCAATAATTTATATCCGTTTGACAGCTGTTTCGACACACTGTGTCTTTCGCGAAAACCAACTTAAGACTGATACTAAAACTAGATTTTTTAACAACAATAAAAGCGTCTATTTAGCTAACCCTAGCAGATTTTAGCCATAAAGATTTTTTTAAGAGGGGGCAACCGTTTACGTCCATTTGATCGTTCAATAAAATATTATGGTTTTTCCTCTTATTAATTTCTAGACTTTCCAAGTAATTTAACTTGTTACTTTTATTGGCTGAATGCTACGTTTTAAATTCATTTTTTAAAATTATGATTTGATTCTAGTAAATGTTTTGCATAAATAGAATCAGTTTTTTTGTTTAAAATATTATGTTTTGTGTTCTTTTATACGTTTATAAAAAGATCTACCAGTTTGACCAGTATATACTTTTTCTCAAGAACCACATTTTAATTCATATACCTCTGATTTTTGGCCCTTATTTGTATTAGACTTATTATTTTTAATATATCTATCTAAAGCATTATTGGTACAAAAAATGATTTGTTTTTTAAAGATATTTCTTTATTTTAGTACTAATTTTTCAGGTATATAACACAGGGTAACAAAATGAAAACAAAAATTTGGTCACGGAAATCTAACATCTGATTTTAGATGTTTTTAATGGGCTGATTCCAAAAATGCCAGATTTTTCTATCACCTCTAGGTTTTGAGATACAGGTTACAGGTTAATTGATATTTTTTTCTGATAAAGGACAACAAATAAAGAGATAAATATGTACCTAATCGTCAAAATAGAAATTTCCCAGAATCTAATTAACCAAATGGATACCTGGAATTGTCCCTGACCCTATGTTCCTATACTAGGAACTACTCAATACACTGCTCTTAATTACTTTTATACCTGTAATTGCCTATGCCCCGATCCTTCTATACCTGCTTGGCTGTACTCGATTTAGTATATTACTGAGTTTTCCCAAGTTGTGCTAGTATTTTGTGCAAATTTTGGTCGTTTTGTAGTATCAAGACACTAAACTGAAACAATGGCTTCCCCAAGCAGACGTACCTGTGTAAATCATCCCGATGTTTTTTGTTATGTGTGTGGTGAATACACTTTGAAAGAGAGCAGAAAAACGATTTCTGACTTTGTGAAAAGAGCTTATCTTGCCTATTTTGGCGTTCATTTAGGAGATCATGTGTTGAACATTTGCGACAGTGGACAACTGGAAAGAGGAAGTGCCTAAAGTTTGGTGTACCAATGGTTTGGAGAGAACTGCGAAACCATCATGACGACTGCTATTTTTGTCTCGTTAATATTAAAGGCATAAATAGAAACAATAGACACAAATGGACATATCTTGATCTGGATTCTGCAAGAAGGCCTGTAGCGCATTTGGAAGAAATACCCGTTCCATCATTCAGCAGTCTACCCAGAAGATGATACAGAAACATCAACGTCTGACGAAGTTCAAAGAATTCAATCAGAAAACGACAGCGAATTTCAAGCAGATTTAGCAACTCCGCAGTGTTTCAATCAAGAAGACCTAAACGATCTTATAAGAGACCTGAATCTCTCAAAGTAATCCGCTGAATTACTTGCATCCAGATTAAAAGATAAAAAACTACTTTGTCCAGGTACTAATATTACATTTTATCGTAAAAGAGATAATGATCTGCTGCCTTTTTCGCTCAGGAAAATGACTTGGTATTCTGCAACAATATAAAAAAGCTCTTAGAAAAAATGGGTTTGCCTGAATACACTCCAGATGACTGGCGCCTTTTTATTGACAGTTCAAAACGTAGTTTGAAATATGGTCTTTTACATAAAGGTAACAAATATGGCTCAATTCCTATTGGTCATTCTACTACCATAAAGGAAGAATGTGAAACAATTGCATTAGTTTTGAGAAAAATTAAATACGAAGAACATCAGTGGGCAATTTGTGTTGATTTAAAAATGGTTAACTTCCTCCTTGGACAGCAGAGTGGTTGTACAAAATATCCTTGTTTTTTGTGCCTTTGGGACAGCAGAGCTAAAAATGGGCACTGGGTTAACAAAAATTGGCCTTCAAGAGATGTCATGATTCAACGAAAACAAAACGTCATCAACGAACCTTTGGTTTCAAGAGAAAACATCTTACTTCCGCTCTTGCATATCAAGCTAGGCCTAATGAAGCAATTTGTGAAGGCTTTAAATCGAGATGGAAATTGTTTTGGGTATCTGTCACGTAAATTTCCTGGCATTAGCACGGAAAAACTAAAAGCTGGTATATTTGATGGTCCTCAAATAAGGCAACTTGTTAAAGATCCACAATTCACCACATCAATGAACGAGACTGAATCTTACGCTTGGTATTCATTTATTCAAGTAGTACAAAATTTTCTTGGCAATCATAAAGCACAGAATTACGTAGAATTAGTGGAAACTATGCTTTCAAATTTTAATATCCTCGGCTGTAACATGAATATAAAAGTTCACTACCTCCACAGCCACCTAGATCGTTTTCCAGAAAACTTAGGTGATTGTAGTGAAGAACAGGGAGAAAGATTCCATCAGGATATTAAAACTATGGAAGATCGTTATCAAGCACGATGGGATAGCCACATGATTGCGGACTCCTGCTGGAGCCTTCAGCGAGACTGCCCTAGTAAACTCCATTCTAGAAAGTCGTATAAAAGAAAATTTTTATGTGATTAGTGACTAATGTAATTACGTAAATTAAGTTTTTGCAATAAATACTTAAATCCATGTGTCTTTGTTTTTTTAACTGGTAATAGTAATATTGTATATTATAACAGTTATAACGTAAAATATATACACAATTTAAAAAAAAACTAGATCTGATAGACAAAATCTGAGAACTTTTTTACATTCTGCATCCAAAAATTACCCAGGAACAGTTGAAAAATCGCAGGCACCAAAATGTGTGTTGGTCTGTGTAATTAATGTATTAAACTTAATATTGTCTTTTGTATTGTTTATTGTTCCTGATTTTTAAATCTAAAAAGTTTATGAACTTGTTTTGTTGTAATTCTAAATTAAATCTTATATTTTTATGTAGTTTATTAATAGAATTTAGAAAGAAGCAGTGGCGGCTATTCAGGTGAAGTAGGTGAAGTGCTACTTCACCAGGAACAATAAACAAGCAAACATCTAACTATATTTATTATATATCTCTTAAAATTTTAGTTTTTACATTCATTTATTTACCCAATTGGTAAAAAATAAACTGTACATCTCGAATAAATATTTTACTTGACCGTTGGCGGCATGTCTTTTTAAAACTTTCAATCGAACTTTATTATAACAACTATAACAGTGGCGCAAACCGCTTTGACTTTTCTTTCCCTACTATGTTGCCATGAAAACGGGTACGTGATGACGTCGAGCTCAGCGCCATACAACGGTAAATTGCAGGCGCAGTACACTACACCCACGTGTGGTTCAGTTTGCGGTGGAACCGGTGAGTTCCTTTGCAGTTAACTTGACTGTTTTGTGTTCTATTTATTTATGGTGTTGTTACAACTTCAAAAGTAAATGTGATTGTTAAAGACTGGAATACATTAAAAGACGTCTTTGAATTTATTACAAACTGTTACAAATCTGACGAAAAACCAATCCGCCGCCTTGAGAAAGAATTTTTAGGTGAAATGAACGATTTTGAATTCACGTTTCTGGCATTAGTGTTTAATGACATTTTCTCAATCACGGACATACTATTTGTAAAATCGCTTGACATTCATTTTTGCATATCCAATATGAAACGCTGTCGTGAGGCGCTCTGTAAAAAAAATGAACATTTTTTTAATACCATGTTTGATAAAGCAAATTCTATTACAGAAATAAATCATTACAAACGTGAGCTTGCTAAGCTTTCACCTGAAGAAATTAGGGCTAAGTATAAAACCATTTTTAATGAAATATTGGACCATATTTTAATGGAAATAACAGTAAGATTTCAAGACTGTGAAAAACTTACATTTTCATGTTTGGCAGGTTCTGCTAAATTTTCTTAATATAATTTAAATTTGTTACCGTTAAATAGGGAAATATTTTCAAAAATTCAACGACCTAAAAATGAGCTTGGTCTTATTTTTGCCAATAAGAGTAATTGGAATATATCGCTTCAAGAGCAAGTGAAAAAAATTAATAAAAATAAATATATTTTTACCGAAGCATATAAATTGTTTTCCCTTATTTTGACAATACCGTCGACAAGTGCTTCAGTGGAAAGAACGTTTTCTTGCTTCAAATGTGTAAAAACTTATTTAAGAAATACAATATCCCAAGAAAGACTTACTTCTCTTGGCAATATTTCAATTCAAAAGGAATTTCTGGAGGAGATTAGAGCAACGCATCCATTTTATGAGGACGTTATAAATAAATTTGCTGTTATGAAGGATAGGAGAATTGATTTAGTATACAAAATTTAGGTAAGTTGTAAAAAATATTCTACCACTATACATATAAAAAAATTCAGGAAAAAAAATAATTGCGATATTTTCTTACTTCATTTGCACTTCACTTACTTCTTCACCCGCGAGCCGCCACTGGAAAGAGGTTGAGTTGTTTCTCTGTGCTTGTGAAGCAAGCCAAAATATTGTCAAAGTATCTGTACCAATAAATAAACTTGTCTCGTATAGCGTGATTATCTATTATTTGTTCTAAATTATCAAGAAATATGTCAGCTAGAATAGGACTTAACGGGTTACCCATTATTAAACCTTCTTTGCTTAACTAGATAGAGCCATTTAATTCAAAATAATTTTTATCGAGGCACACTGGCAACAAATCTAATATGTCATTCTTAACAATAGGGTTGACTTTGTTTTTTAATAGCAAATTATCCACAAGTTCATAGCTTCAGTAGGGGGATACTGGAAAATAGGTTTTGCACATCCAAAGAAATAAATAGCGTTATTTGGAATCGTTATATCTTTAATATTATTAACTAATTCGAGGCTGCTTTTATACTATGTTAGGCTTGAAATTTACTAATAATTTCTATTAATTTGTTCGATTCCCGGTGTACTGGAGCTGTTACATATGACACTACTGGCCGAATGGGCATATTGTCGTTGTGTAACTTAATAAAAGAATATAGCTTCGGTGCTTGTGGGTTCATTAACGTTAAACTGTATTTTATTGTGTCACTAATCTAAGTTTCATTTTTGGTTTAGCGATTAATTATGATGTTGTTACATTTAGATTTGCCATATATGTCTGTCAGTACATAGGGCAGTAGAATTCAGTAAAATAAATCTTCGCTTGACACTTTTTCATTTTTTTTAGTATTATATCATTTGTGTATCTGAGTCATTTTAATCTAATTTATAATTAAAAACACTTTTTTATACTATATTCAGGCTTACATTTACCAATGATACATAAGTTACAGAAATAATGCTAGTTTCAGAAATTTCTTGTCACAAATAGCCGGAAGCAAAAGTACAAAATTGGAACCTTATGTGAATTTACTTTATTTTCGATAGAGCCAATCTAATATAGTTTCATATTGTACTGTATTATAATATAATTACTGATTTATATATAAAATTAACTTTAAGATATTCCAATTAATAGGAATTAACATTTTTAATATGCTGTGACTCGAAGACTAGGTCAACAATCATATAAGACAAACAAATGAAGGTAAAATCTAAGTGACATATGTTTCTGAAAAGATAATCTAATAGAACATTCAAAAATCTACCTGTATATAGTTTCCTTGCGTTAATATTCTAAGATTCCATTTGTTTATATCAGTTAGTTCAGAAGAATTTTGTTGTTTACATCTCAAATAGCATATCACATTTTGTTTGAAATTTCACAAGCACGTAAATTTAAATACAAATGTTTTTTAATAACTTCGTTCACTATTTTGTTTTAATTAGTAAGGTAAATTTGTTCATTATTATATATTTCGAAATCTACAAAGATTTTCTTTGTTATTGTTTATCAGTTGTCAGATTTTTATACGGGGTTATGATAGGTCAGTTTAAAACCACATGCTTTCAATCCATAGAATAATACAGTCGAAATAAGCATAGAAGTGGAAGTATTGGTTCTCTCTTTTTCTTTCTTATTATAAGTCCTATTGATTTGACGTATCGGCGAGCTAATATTACTAATTTAGATGGTTATTCTTTGGTTGGACAAAATACAGGGTAGCTTGTATTAGTTGAGTAATAATATATTTTCATCTCTTTCCAATACTCATGGATATAAAGGCTATTTTTGTTATAAACCGAACTGGAATTTTACAAGTTAATGTTTAGTTTAGTGGACTTATTGTACCAACATTATTTTGTTGATACTGAGAAAAGTTGTTTTTTTCAAATAATGTTTTGGAATGTAGAAAAGGATATGTAGATTTACCGTGTACGGTAATATTATGTGATGGAAACCATTTTGTGTATGTGAGAAGGGCTAAGGAAAAGATCTTTCTTTTTTAGCACCAAGTCTCATAAACGACGGAAGTGCCGGATGTTCTGAATATTTTTTTATTGTTAACTAAATTACATCCCAAATGGGAGATTAGAAGGATCCGATTTGACGAAGTTGAATATTATGGTATAGTAAATTTTGGGTTTCAACTTTACGGCCTACATGGCGACTTTGTCTTAATTACTTCCACGTGCCACTAACATCGGTCATCTTTGGTGCTCATCAAGCAATTTTTTTTGGTACCCTCGTAGCTACAATGAGGTAACAATTTTGTATTATATTCTCGCATATATCGTGTGCTGTTTTGCCTGTCTGGAATTATATTCCAAATTTGGTTGTAGAGATTTTTCTACATGGGGCAATTCTTTTTTCAGGGTTTTTGTATAAGGTTGAACCTTTGAAGTTCATTGGTATTATTTTGGAACTTTAAAGATAAACCATTAGCAAGGTTTTGTTATGGTTTCCTAACTGCTAGTTATTTATGGAATTTGGAACTTTTCTTTTGATGGAATAGACATGATGCCTTGGATACGGTCTACGTAGCGGAGCTGTAGGACATAGTGATCACTGAGGAACACTTGGATGTTACCTGCCTTACCACCATTTATAGTCTACACTAGTGACTAGAGTATTCAGCTAAGTAGTAGTATATTATTTGGAAACTTAATATATGGTACTATTTCTGTTAATCAAACTGTTTATGCATATTAATTTAATTACTGGTGTCATCTTGTCTAGTATATAGCATACTGTGCAAAATTTCTGTAAAGTCAAACGCAGCCGGCTTCGTAGCGCTACCTAATTACTGCTGATTTATTGGTAATATCTAAGACATTCAAATCTATGTAATAGACATTTTATAAATATTTATTGTGCTGCCACTTAGCGTGTGGCTAATCAAAAAATTTTTTTTTAATATTTAACCCTAACCATTATCGTTTGTAACATAATTATTTGTTTTTAACTAGAATTAAACTTCAATCATTTAAGGGGAGGAAAGAAACTTATTGGGATTCTAAACTGATCATTTGATCTAATTCTTGTCTATATTGTGTAATCCAAATGTTATTAATCTGGAATGGTATAGATAAAGAATAGGCTTCTGGGTTTTGTATTTACGTACCCCAAATCAAAGAATTTAGTTGGGATTTCAGTTAGTGTAACCTTACAATAAATTTAAACTCTTGTTAGGGAAAACTTAATTCCTTCACTTCTTGTTGGGATGCTATTAAGCTTCCTAGTGGATGGAATTGAGTTAACAATAACTTTTTTTTGTTCAGTACATTTTTTCTTTTTTTTTTCTTGGGGATAAGTCACTGAATATATTGTGAATTAAACAATAAAAGTCATTTGTTTCCAACGTGTTGTTTTTCAATTGATCAAGATAAGTCTTTAACTATTGATATTGGTTAGATTCAATGCAACTACTTTTTTTTTCAAGTTTTATTTACTTGGTGTGTTTTACTTAACTTGGTGGCGCTCAACTTAAATATTACATCTAAAGTAAGAGATTGTGATATGGAAGTATAGGTAGAGTAACGAAAAAGAAGAATCCGAACCTACCCGACTAGAACTAGCAATAGTCATCATTAAGAGATATTATTGGGAAGATATTAGGTGAATGTTTTGCGTCTGGTAACTAACATATCTTATTTATTTACCGCCTTCCATCATATTGGTAAACCATAACATTTCAATTGGGCATCCTTTAGAGGTAGAAATGTTAGAATGTATATTTTCTTTAGTATAGTCCCTCAACAAATAGTATTTTTTTACGGGTAGATTGAAATTTTACTTTTAGTTATAAACATTTATAGTTATAAACGCCACTTAGTTTTACTCCTGCTTAATTAAACTAGAGAATTAAAACTTGTAAAAAAACATAATTAAAAAATCATGGACTTTGGTGTCAAATTGGAATTACTATCCGACGTTTCGCCTTCGATTGTAAGAGGCATCTTCAGGGACCTTTAGTCCACAAGATCTGAACACTAAATGAGCTCGGAGAGATTCAAGCGGGCTTTTATACCCGACTTGTGCTCGCCTAACAGTGACTCTGTGTTAAGATCGGTTTCCACGTGTGATGCAGACGGTAATCCGTATCTCTATTAAAGTTCTCTAATTTTTCGTTAATAAAGTCCTGGAACCGACGATGTGGCTAGTGGTATGCTCATAAAAAGTTCTTTGAAAAATGTAATACGTGGATGTAAGACAAGTTTCCACTAGGTCGATCAAGTTCTTATCAAGATTATTATGATCCAATATGTCTGATATAATAGAAATTGAGTCGTTGATAGGAACATCTGTGAATAGTGATTCTACATCGAAACTTACCAAAATATCTTCAGGATCCAACTGGATTGCCTTAAGTTATTCCACAAAATGTGCAGAGTTCTTTATAAACCTATAATATGAATTGTTCTGTACTATTTAGGATTATTTTGCAGGCATTCTATATATTCAGGATTGGACCCCATGATATTGTATTATCATTAGATTTATGTATATATACCAAATTTCAGTCAATTCCGATAACGGGAACTGCTTTAAAAGTGACTTGCATGATTTGACCCAACCATACTTACTTACTAACTCAGTAACATACGAGTGAAGTTAAATAAAAGCTTTTATTAAAAATTAAGGCATTTCCTAAGGACAGTCGGTTTTGAAAAGTGTCTCTTTATGTTAAAATTGGAAATAAAACTACTATTGCTTAACATACAACAGTTAAAATGAAAAATCAACAATTCACTCTCATTTGAATTAATACAGACCCAAATTTTGTCGTGAAAATATTCCCATTTTCCTAGTATAGTAATTCGTGTCTGTCATTCATTAATTTTTCAATATAGTGAAAAAATGCACAGGCTGTTTTTATTACAACAATAAACTAAAAATTGGACTAAAACTGCTATTGAATGACGACCGTTCTTTTTTATTGTGGAATCAAACTGAAAGGCTCATGCATATTTATTTTTTATTGCGAACTGAATATTGGAGTATTTTTCAAAACACTACATTTTTAAATTGTAACAGTATATTTTAATAATAACAATGCATTTTAAAAGAGCAATATCAAAATAACACTGGCGAAAACTTTATAGCAAATAATGAAAATTTGAACCATCAAGTAAAAATTCAAATCGCTTAACTGATTGAAAGTGTTTTGGAAGCTTTTTATTTATGATCAATCAATTATCTTTTTTTATGCATTATAGGTAATTTTATAGCTTGCTGAAATAGATGTGGCCCAACTAACAATATAAAAAATTAGTGACAAGCTGAATTTTGCAGAAAGATAGAAAAATAATAAACAATTTAAAGTTATATATTGCTAACGAAGAATTGGATACCTTGCATATAGGTATCTTCTTATGTAAAAATATCTATAGATTTTTTTCATAACAGTAAGTTTGTAGCAACAGTATTCATCTTTGAGGAAAGCTATTATCAAGAAATTCTCCTTAAGAGCCTAGAGTTGTGACTTGGGGCAAAATCTTGCTGTAGGTTAACACCATTATATTGGGCTAATGGAATATTTTCGAGCAGTTCTGGAATAACTTCCTCAAGGATTTCTAGGTATATACGTGGTGTAAGACCTCCTTCAAAAATCTTATAAACTATAATATGTCTGCCCAAAATAAAACATGACACCCCAACTCCAAAGCGTTTTTGTTGTGCTCTTTCAAACATTAAATGCTGATTTTCACTACGTCAGTTCTTGGTATTGTAACGATTAAAAATTCCCACACTTGAAAGAAAGCATTCGTCTGACCAGATAACAAGTCTGCCAAATAAATCGTTAGCATCGATTTGTTGCAAATATCATCACTAGCAAAACAGTGCCCTGCGTTCGACATCGCCAGTATACAAATTTTGTACTATATTAAATTTGTATTCTCTGATCGTCAATTACAGTGGCGCAACTAGGGGGGGCTAGGGGGAGCTTAGCCCCCCCACCAGGCGATTGGCGAGGGCCAACCAAAACACTTAAACTCCACTTTGTTTGTAAAAATGGGTAAGTTATTCTTCCGTAGCATAGTTTATTTTTCTCTTCCATCTTCCGTTTTTTAGTTACGAAATAAACAGGTTTTTTCTAATTTAGCATCTTTTATACTTTTGACCAATTTAATTGGACACTATCTGCGCTTACGAAAACGTAAGGGCACGCTTATTTCAGCTATGGATCATACAAATTTGAGAAATAGTGAAAAGTGTAAGCGATATTTTTTAAGAGGTTTAAAAGAGTAAAAAAAATCATATTTTGATTACGCAAAACCGATAACAGTCAAACTGAAAACAGAAATAGGTGGGGTAAATGTTCTAACATTGAAAAATCATGGAAGTTATTGATGTAGATACTTAATCTTTCTCGACTATACATATTTAAGATAAAATTGAGGTGATATTCCAAAAAACGCCGAAACTTCTGTTATTTATTTTTTTGTATGAAAACCATGTTTGTCTCCCAAGTAGCACAAATTAGCCGATGAGCTTTTTTGCCTAACAGTTATCCATAAAAAAACACATAAAAACCAGAGATTTGTCAAATTTTGGCAAATGATTCTTGGTTTGTTTTCTAGCCATGAAAGCTCGCTTCAAATTAGATTTTTTGGCTCCAAAAATAGCAGTTTTTATGTAGATGGGCTATAGCATAATTACTTGGCCAAAATATTGGACGGCCAAAAAGTAGAAATATCTGTCAATTTTGTTGCCACATTATAACCAGATATATTCTAGTAAGTATTGAAGTTAAATTATAGTAAGCATAGCTGTTTAAAATGCAATATTCTGGCATTTTAAACAGCTATTAACTAACTAATGCCAGAATATGGCATTTTTAATCAATAGAAATCGAAATCAGAATATAATCAATAAGTAGGCCAACCAAACATATTTTAGCAAGTATTTAAGTTTAATTGTAGTAATAATAGGTATATAAGAATGCGAGATTATGATATTTTAACACAACAAAATTTGAGAGTAAAAAATATGGCTTTTATTATCATATTTTTGTTTCAAAATTAAATTAAAATTGGGTAGTTTTATTTCACTTTTTTTTGCTTTAATATTGCCAAAAAATGCCATATTTTCAAATATACGTTTATAATCTATAAATCTATACTTAACCAAACTGAAGATTTATTTGGAAAAACGAAATATAAATTATATGACATACAACATGTCTAATAAAAAGATAAAATATTTCGCCACATATTATAAAAAAACGCCGACTTGGGGTAATCGCCGCACAGTGGGGTATTTGATATTAATTTCTGATCGAAATTGTTTTTGAAATAAATATTTCTTAAAACCGTTTTAAATTATAAGCGGATATTAAATCAGTAACAATTTCTTATTTTAAAGGGTGAACAGATATATAAATTATACAGGGTTAGTCAAAAATGCCGCAACAGCAAAAATTTCAGAGAGTATTCCGTGAATTTTTTTTTTAATTTTACATCGGAGTTTTTATGTATGCTTGATGCAATAACTATATTTAAATTACAAAAAAAGTTGATTTTTATTTAATTTTTAAATTGTCTACATTTCAAAAACGAAATAAAAATATAAAAATAAAGCTCTTATCTTAGATGCAACAAAATGGACCATATGAATAAAACAGAAGCAAATGCTTTTGCTCAAATTTTTTGAAATAAACATATTCAGCTTAAATGTAGCAAAGAGAGACAGAGGTATAGTAAAAGCATTTGCTAAACTTTATTCATATGACTGAATATTTATAAACGATGTTATTATAAAATGAATAATAAAAACTATACGGTAATGCTACAGTGAAATATGAAAGAAAAATATTAATAAATTAAAAATAGCAGCAGAACAACTAAACATAACAACAGTAATAACAAATACAGTTTACAGTTTTATTTGAATGAAGAAATTTAATTTAATTTGGTGAATTATAATTTAGTCAGAGTCTGAGGTAGATGCATCTGATTCTGAATTGCTAAGATTATCTAAATCAAATAATTTTGCTGGTTCTTTTGGCGGTTTTAACAAATTTTGAACTTCCGTAGAAAGTTTCTTAAATTTTTTTGGAGGCAACTGTCTAAGACTCGTAATTAGAGGGTCTGAAGAGATTAATAAATTATTTAAGATGTCACTGTTTGTAGCTACTCGAGAACACTTTCTAGAATGACCCTGTATTGCTTAATATCTTTATTACGAGCCTCCTGAGCTTCTTCGCTCAGTTGGCCAATTGGTAATAAGGCATTCGCAACAATTTGAGGACCATGTATAAGAATTTTATGCACGGTTGGCGGCATCATATACCACGAGTACAAATTTACATATAAATTTCCAGTTTCAAGACAGAATTCGTTAAATTTTTCTGCATTTATATCAAAACCAGATGAAAGTGTTTGTAAAATCACGTGAAACTTGTGTATTAAAGTTTTATCAATGCCGGTAATACGGGCAGACTCATCTTCATTCTCAAAGAAACGTCTGGCCGTATTACCGTCATTGGTGTTCCCAAATCCTTGTTTGGGCTTATCTACCCAAAGACTCAGCACATGTTTGAATTCGGTTTGAATTTCTTGCTTGCGTCTTGCAACAAGCTCTTTTTCTTGTTGCCCACGGGCTTGATATTTTTTTATACCAATTTTATACGCTAGATGTAATAAGCATTCCATGAACCTGATCCACTCGTGCAAGATACTTAAACCGAACTCAAACATTTCTTTTTTAACTTTACCTTGTAAGCACTTTTCAATGTTATTGAAATCCTTACAAATTAAGTCACATACATAACAACGCAGTGTCGATTTATTTTCTGCAATGGCATTACCAATTTTACCATCTATCATAGTAAAAAGTAAATTATGACAGATGGTAAATTGTTTTTCATTGCAAGAAAATGTTGAAGGGATCAGAGATTGAATTTCTGTATCAACTCTTACTTTTTCGGCTTTAGAACTCTCGACCATTTCACGTTCAAAACAAAAGCGAATAGGTCGACAGTACCTGGTGGAGCTTGGTCTAGGGTTTTGCCACAGAATACAATCTTTATTTTTATCAGAATACAATTGTATAGGTACAAGAGACGTAAAAAGTAGGCTCCCATCACTGCTATCAGGAGTTTGAAAACACTGCTTATATTCAGTAGCATTTGTGCCATCTAAACCCCACTTCGAAATTAAATGAAGATTAAAACCATTAGACTCAGGCATACTGTTTAAAACATCTTTAATTGATTCCAATAATCTTAAGGTGGTATGGTCTAAAAGGCCCTGTAGTGTAATTTTGGCACAAATGTCAGTAACTGAAATGTTTTGTTTCTCTGGGTAGCAGTCTCGTTTAGCTCTCTGCATAAGTGAGTAGCATGGGAACCTACTTTTAGCATTCCGTTGAACTAAACCATACTGACGCCTGCTGAGTTTTGCTTCGGTCATTAAAGAGAGAGCCTCTTCTTTAGTCATTTTTGATGTATTCTTGTTTTCATATTCTTTAATTGCCTCACTATATACTTTTGCTTTATTGGGGTTACTGGAGACTTCTCTAAGGATGTTGGATGCTTTACTATTACCTGCTAAGCGAAGCTTTATTTGAGTTGAGTAGGACAACATATCGACAGAGTGTTCCCGTAATGAAATTGTTTTTCTTCTTTTGACGCAACCTGAACTTTCTTGAAAGGTTAGAGTAGGACGGCCACGTTTGGAAGCAATATTTTGATTAACTTCACGAGGATATATTTTGAATTCCATATAGCTTTGAAGCCACTCTCTATTCCTTGCCAAAAATCTTGTTTTTATCCTGCACGATTCAGCCCATTTCTTCCGCAGTTTAAATTTAAATTTGTTTAATTTTGACCTTATTAATGGTAAACACTCTGCTGGGTGATTCGTTTCCTTTTGAATGTGTGCTTGGAGGTCTTTAAATTCGTTGTCCCGGCTTATTTCAGTAATACGATAAAATAAATCCTCCACTTTGATTTTTAAAACCGCTTGATGCGTTTCTGTAAAAGAACAGCCCACATATAGAAAAAAAGAAACAGGAAAAATATGTACATATTTATTTATTTATTTATTTATCTATTTATTTATTTTTTTTTTATTTAGTTAGTTAGAACTTTACTGTAAAGTCATAGGTAGGTTAGAGCTGAATTATTGTAAATGTTAAAAAACCCCCAGATATCAATTTTTTCCGAAATTTTGACAATATTCAGGAATGTATAAAAACAAAACATAAAATTTTAACACCCTGTATATTGAAAAGTATGCATTTTCGGACCTATATTAATTAGAAGTTTTTTTCCAAAAAATGACCTAAAAAATAACTCTTTTAAATATTGCCGCGTTTAAAAAAAAATGAAAAACTATATACTTAGTTGACGGATGTCAGCTTTGTTGGACAGTTTTTTATATTTTGGCCAAAAAGGAGCAAAAAGTAGCAGCCAGTTTTTTCACCATAAAAAAGCTAAATGTTTATCAAGTATTACGTATATAGAAACATAGGGGAATTCAGGGGAATAGTTAACTAAACCTCTCTGTTAAAGTCATACTTTATGTTTTCTACATGAATTTTAAATCCTCCAGTATTAAGTTTAAAAAACTATTATTTCTAAAGATCGCTTCTCAAAAAATTATATAATATTTTAAAATACATACCTACAAGTTGCTCCTCCATCCTAAATCGGGACCCAGTTTGTATGGAAAAGGGACACAATATCGAGTATAAATAATGTATTTACTGATAAAAATATATAATTAATTTTAGACTTACACTAAGTCGTATATTTGACATGACATCACAACCAAATAATCTAGATAATCAAATGCTTGATAACGCAGAATAAACAAATGCTGTTTCGACTTGTTATTTATGAGTTTTTTTAAAATCCAGCGCACACTTGATTTTTTGATTTTCGATCAGCTTTATATCGTTAACACCCCAGTGTGCGCCGTTTAATTTTGTTACGCTGGCTTCTGGATCTTAAATTAGCCATTTTTTAGCGAGTACTAAAGGCAAACCATGTAGGCATTTTCATTGGCAAAATTTTAATAAATGTTGCTACATTTGAAAATTATTCCCATTTGATAAGTATTTGCTTACAAGGTGGCCAATTTCAAAGAATATTTGCTTAAAAAATAACCCAACGCTTTTTATAATCCGTCATGATTGAAATTAAAATTAAACTAATTCCTAGCAGTTACTACTTGATCACTTTAAACAAACATATTCTTTCTACCAATAAAAACTTATTTTCGTGCATGTTTTTTTACGTTAGGAACTCTTTAATGAATTTTCTTAGTAAATTACATGTCCAAAAAAAAATTGTAGAAAACGAAATGTTTAGTTTCAAGAAGGGGCCCGTGTTTTACATACCTATCTTAGATTATTTTAACATTAAAATTTCCTACCCAAGTGCTTTTTGTCCCCACCAAACGTCAAATGAATATTTTACACAATAAGTCATAGTGTCATACGTATTTCTATGAAACCATGATTTCTTGTTTGCATTTCCTCTTGGCTCATAAATTCTTACACTGATTGGCTCTGTTCATATAAATGAAGAAAGGGCAAAAAATGAGAAATTGTTTAAGTAAATTTCGGAAAAAATGTTACTCAAATTTAGGCTAAAAAACAAATCAGAATTCAGCTAAAAAAGCTCGATTTTAAAGTCAAAAAGTAGCTAATAAACCCAACCATAAAATCAAAAGAGTGGGTCGTATAATGGCCATTTTTACCCCATTTCTAATGAAATAAAACTGTTATTTTGGCTAGCAATCTTAGCTAATTAGCCAGAGATATTAGCAAATATCACAGCATTTTAGCCCATATATGATTATCTGTGCTACTTGGGCTGGTATACAGGGTAGATCAAAAAGCAGGAGGCACTTTGGCAGGTTCCCTGTTAACAGGTCGAGTAAAACATATATTATACAGGAGAAGTGATAACTTTAAACTCCCCTAAAATTTTTATGTACGAGTTTCATCGTTCTATGTAACTTTAAGTGTCGTAATTTATTAAAAAAATATATGTTTTTTGACAGCTGTCATAGATATTAATCAAATCATATATCCTATAATCAATATTATCTTATAAGTGTCAGGGCTTGAGCCCTGCCAAAAGTCTATGTCTAGTTGCGCCACTAGACATAAACCAATTTTTCTACATGAGGACGAAGGTGTTGCTCCTACATATCCCAAAACATCTATATCTTCTCTTTCCCTGTTCTCTTTATTGTATGTTTTAGATCCGTGCTCAACTAAATTTATTTTTAAACAAACATATATCCCAAAAAACGTTTGCCTTGTTTTTGGATATCTAACAAACAAAAACTTATAGTGATAATACAGATTTTCATAGCCATAATAGCTCACTTACCTTTGGAAATATAGTTCCGAGGCTTCTTCAGAATTTTCATTAGTCTGTGTAAAACATACCGACATATCATAATTTTTATACGCTGCCATTATTCGAAGAAATTGATAAATATCAATTAAATAAAAAACCAAAAGAACGTTTATAAACTGCTTTATAAACCAAAAGTCGATCCGAAAACCGATGAGATAGACAAATATTTGACATTTAATTTTGTTTGTTGTGATAAACAAATAGCCATAGCCTACTATTGAATTATGCACTTAATTTCAGAAAATTGTCATTTTTTGGCGTGGTTCTGGGAAAAAGTACATACTGTTATATATTTTTGAAATGGCAAAAAAAGACAAATTTTATAGTTTACAAATATACAGGGTGTTCCATTTAAAAAATAAAGTAGGGTCCGATAATATTTTGACCTGACCCTGTAACTAATGCGGAATTGAGTTATACGGGAAACACTATATAAGAAACAGTTTTCACATTTTCGATAAGTTATCTGATAGTTGAGATACGAGGGGTGCCTGAAAATGCAACATTTTCAATTTAGCCCTGTATCTTAAAAACTAAAAGGGCTGTGAAAATTTTGTTAACGCATCTTTAGTTTTACAAAAAAGTAGCACACTGCTGTGACAACCTCAACTTTCTATTTATAAAAATAGTGGAGATACCCCGCAAAAGTACCCAAAATGGGACACCCTGTACAACAGCCGTTTGAGTCCGCTTTAAACAGATGCAACCATAAACCATACCTTTGTATAAAATAACATGTAAAGTCTGCTGTATTTTGCACATATGCGCAGACCAATGAGGCATTGGAAAATTATTTACAATGATATGCGAAATTAGTCATTTTCAGATCTTGCTCGTTATGTCTTTTTCTGGGCGTTTTCATATCAGTTATAGAAAAAATAATATTAATTTAAAACGATTTGACATATAAATAAGGTAGCGTCAACATTTTTTATCAAAAAAACTAATTCCATGAACATTTTTTATAATATCTAACCACAGATATAATGAAATACATTAAGGAAATGGTTACCGTGTGGATAAAGAAAAATACTTTCGTTTAATTAAACACTAATTCACGTACACGCTATAACTTTGCGGAATTAACTCGGGTATATCAAAGAAATTTATAATGCACCTTTACTACTTTTTCGCTTAAAAACAGCCAGTGCATTAGTGAGGCAAAAAGAAAAATGCAAATTCATTACTCTCTAAAAATTTAAAACCCCGTTCAAGACTATTATCGTTATTACCGGAACTCTATATTAAATTTTATGTACGTATTATTTCGTTAAAATTTACAACGTACGAATACAATGAATAAAGGGTTCACACAGGAATTCCTTTTTTAATCTAGACAAAGAAATTTTAATTTTAAAAAGCCATTCTCCGGTTTCGGAAATACCTTGCATTTTGATCTGGCTGTTGTCGTTGCTGTTCTCTGTAGATTTAGTTTTAAGCAAGGGTGATTTTATTTTTAATAATAATAATAATAATAATAAACAGTCTTTATTTTCAATCAAAAAGATTTACATAAGTTACAGGATAAATGGGGGGCGGTATCCAACAGTGTTGCTCTATACAACCCCCAAAAAAAGTGTAAAAAAGTAAAAAAAAAAAAGGCAATTCTAATACTTAAGCCACTTACACTTAGAAGTAATCTTATACAACTTGTTATATAATTATGCAGATAACTAACAAATATATATATATATATATATATATATATATATATATAACAATTAGCAAAAAATAATTAATTATAAATTAGTAAGGCTTTTTAAAAAAAAAAAAAAAAACAGAAAAACAGAAAAACAATCATATGCGTGTTCGGACTCTTTTTTCGAAAAGGTATTTCTTAACCTCATATTTAAAATCAGTCAGGGCACAGGTTTTGAGGCGGTGAGGAAGCTGATTATAAATTTTTACAGCGTTGTAAGTAAAACTGCGCTGGAACAAAGCAGAGTTGTATAAAGGAACCTTGAATAAGCCTTTGTGGCGAGTATTCATAGAGTGAGTATCAGAACTTCGAATAAGTTTATTAAGTAAATATTACGGTTGCTTTATAGATATGACTTCATTAACCAAACCCAAAAGTTGAGACTGAAAACGTTCCTCCAAATTTAACCAACGTGATAGTTTAAATGATTCGTATATATGATCAAACCTTCGCATATTATACGTAAACCTAACAGAAGCCTTCTGAACACGTTGTAAACTGAGTTTATCTCTCTGAGGCAAGGCTGGCCAGTAAACAGCGCAGCAATAAGAAAGATTGGATAAATTTAACGAGTCAGTAAGTTTCAATTTAATAGATGTATCTAAAATATCCCTGCTATGATAAAGTATACGAAGCTTAAAAAATGATTTTTGTATGAGGGAAGAGACATGTTTTTCAAATCGCAGGTTATTGTCTACAAGTAGTCCAAGATTTTTACAAACATTTACAGGGTTTAAGATAGTGTTATTAAGAGTGACATTAAGTAATTTCCGATCAATAATCTGCGATCTATCCTTGCCAAAAATTACGAGTTGAGTTTTGCTTTCATTAAGTAAAATACCATGCTTTTGCGATATATTGCCAAGAATATTTAAGTCGTGATTTATGCAATAAGAAGCGGTGTCAATTTCAGAAAGACTAAAAGAGAGATATAACTGAGTATCATCTGCATATTGGTGCGAACGACAGTGATTGAGTAGCCTGCTGAAGTCAGACGTGTACACAGAAAACATCAGCGGCCCAATGATACTGCCTTGCGCAACCCCCTTATCTACACTTGCATATTCGGAAAATTTATCACCAAAAAACACCCTTTGTTTTCGATTGCTAAAATAGCTTTTGAAAAAGTCAATCGCAGCATCTCCTATCCCAAAATATTTTAACTTAAAAAACAAAAAACTATGGTCTAAGGTGTCAAAAGCTTTGCTGTAGTCTAAAAGTATTAAACAGGTGTTTTGACCTTTATCGGTCGCTCGAAAGATGTCATCAGTAATTTCAAGAAGGGCAGTATTAGTACCATGGTGCTCACGAAAACCAGATTGTGTAACTGGAATAATATTATTTACATTTATGAAATTACCAAATTGCTTTTCGACTATTTTTTCTAATATTTTTGACATAGTTGAGAGAATACTAATAGGCCGGAAATGTGAAGGTTGGGAGGGGTTGGAAGCCTTAGGGATGGGAATCACATTAGCACTCTTCCAACATTCAGGAAACCTGTTAGCAGATAAACAGTTATTGATAATGAAAGTAATATGCGGTAAAAGATGTGGGGTTACGTAAAGTAACATTTTAATATTAATTCCGTCGGGCCCCGTAGCGTTAGATTTTATGCCATTAATTATTTTTTCAACCTCCTCCGGATCAACGTTAGTAAACACAAAATTTTCTAAGTTATGCACGGTTTCAAATGTTTTATATTTATAATGGTTATTAACAAAATTGGTGTTGTTTAAATTCGTTTGAGGACTGTTGGTGTGAAAATAATCAAGAAATTCATCAGCATTGGCGATATTAAAATATGATTGATCTTGGGTTGAACTAGAGTGAACATTGAGTTATTTGAGTGTGCGCCAAAAGTTTTTAGGGTCTGTCCTGAATGAATGTTGGAGAAATGCTTTCTTTTCTGACTTAACAGCCATATTGACAACATTTCTTAATTCCTTAAACTCTTGCCAGGATTGCTCAGTTCGCTGTTTTTTGTACTTACTTAATGCTTTATGTTTTAATTTTATCATAAGTTTAAGGTTGTCTGTGAGCCAAGGGGCAGGTGCCTTAGTGATTTTGGCCGTTTTTATCGGTGCGTGAAGATTAAATAAATTTAAAATATTTGTGTTTAAGAATTCGATCATTTCATCTAGGTCTGTTAATTCAAAAAGTTGTCCCCAGTTAAAGTTATTTAAATCAATTAGAAAATGGTTGTAGTCGAAATGTGAAAAATCTCTGTACGTTTTAAAAAAAGGTTTGGGTTTTTGCTTAACAATTCTAATTTTACAGCACACCATACGGTGATCGGAGATTTCGTCCATTCGAAAAATTACAGGGTCAGTCACAATATCAGCACAGTTACTAATAATTAAGTCCAAAATAGTGTTTGAGTTGTTAGTTACTCGGGTAGGTTCCTGAATATGTTGAGTTAACCCGTACTTGTCAAGAAAATTTGAAAATAATCCCTGTCCGTTAGAGTTATTTGGTGTAGCAAAATCAACGTTAAAATCTCCCCCGAATATAACATAATCGTGTTCAGGTATCAAACTTATCAAATTATTTTCAAGTGTTTGTAAACAATCATTTAAATTTGAGTGAGGAGGCCTATAAAGTGTTCCCACACATACCTTCTTGCCAGCGATATTCAGTGATATCCAAAGCTGTTCCAGGGCATCGGTGGGATTGCCTATATCTGATAAAAGTTTAAACTTTAAAGATTTTTTTACATAAAAGGCCACGCCACCGCTTCTCCCGTCTCTGTCACGTCTTTTCAATACATAGTTTTCTAAGACAAAAGGAAGATCTGGGACTCCTGGGTTTAGCCAGGTCTCAGACAATCCAATGACATCCAAAGACAGATCGCCAATCGTTGAGTTCGTTTCCTCATATCTGTGAAGCATTGCTGAAGACAGATTCCACGTAAATGTTAGTAAAACCGAAACACTTTTGTCACAATTTGTCGATATCCAGAGTGGTCAGCTTGCTTGCGAAATTATTGTGATCATCCATCAAGCGGATAGCAACCTTCTTTGGGCAAATTCAATAATGCCTAAGGTTTAAGATTTTAAGAAGGCGCTGTTTTTCTTATAACAGCATAATCTGAAATACTAATTTGTAAAAGATAAACAAAATAACAAAAGAAAAGTATACCGGGTGTCAATGAAATCGTTTCCCAGCCTATTATTTTCATATAAAAATAAATAAAAATGTCTTTTATTGGAAAAAAAAATAGTAACAAATACATAAAGTTGGGAAAAAAAGTTTTTTTTTTCAGTTAAGTCCCGGCGCAGTCTAGCCAGAAAAAGGCTACTCCACTGAACCGCAGCTCACTGAAGGTTTCAAGAATTTGTATTTTAAAAAATATTATATTTAAATATGTAGCACGTAAGCTCGATAAATAAATTTAAATTTTTAAATTAACATGCGTAACAAAAAAAATATACAGGACTATCACTCATGAAGATAGTCAATATTTTAATTTGAAGACTGAATATTCAACAGGTGACTTTTGTAATATTTTTTAAATAAGGACGAACTGAGACCGATAAACTCCCTTGGCAAAGAGTTAAAACATTTGACAGCATTATATGTAAACGATCTCTGAAACATGGCACTACGATGATGAGGCAGAGTTAGTCTACTCGTTACTCCACGAATATCGACAATGTGAACATTTGAACGTAAAATTAATTTCGATTTCAACGTTATTGGGGAATTTTGATTAACAAAAATATTCCTTAAAAAATTTGCAAAATGCAAATCTCTTCTAAATTTCATATTAAGCCAGTTAAGTTCTTTAAAAGTAAATGATATAGGATCATATTTTCTTAAACCATAAATAAACCTGCAACATGTATTTTGAATTTTTTGAATGCCCCCTTATCTAAATTGTCTAAACAAGGTCCGTATATATAATCACAATAGTTAAAGTTTGACAATACAAGGGACTCACAAAGTATTTTTCTTAATCGAATATCTAATATATGTTTGTGACTAAACAAAAGTTTTAATTTAAAATATGATTTTTTAATTAATTAAGTTATATGCTGCCTAAATCTTAATTCCGAATAAATTACAACACCCAAATTTTTTGCATGATCCACAACAGGTAGTCTAATGCCGTCAATTGATATATTAATACGCTCTTTAAATTCAGTTATACGAGATTTGGTAACAAACAGCATAAGTGATGATTTAGTAGGATTCAATTTTAAACTATGAGATTGAGATAAATTCAATAAGATATTCAAATCCTCATTTACTTTATTACAAGCCATTAAAACATTTTCATTGTTAAAATTAAAATACACCTGGGTGTCGTCAGCATATGCCTGGACGTTACAATACTTTAATGAATTTAATATGTCAGATATATATTATAAACAATAAGGGTCCTAAAATAGAACCTTGCGGAACACCCGATAAAATCGGTGTTTTATCAGAATATTTATTATCAGAAGATATTGTTTGAAATCTATTGGACAAATAGGATTTAATTATGCTCAGAGACTCCTGTTGTAAGCCATAATATTTAAGTTTTGTTAATAATAGATCGTGATTTATTGTATCAAAAGCTTTAGAGAACTCTAACAGGACCAAAATACTGCATTGCCCACTATCAAATGCTGTTGTGAAATCATCTGTAAGGTTCGCTAAAGCAACGGTAGTACTAAATTCATTTCTAAATCCACACTGAGAACTAGGAAGCAATTTATTAGCGTTAAAGTATTCATTTAATTGATTATATAGAATTTTCTCAAATATTTTTGATATTGTAGGCAAAATGCTAATAATTCTGAGGTCATCTGGATTAGAGGATTTAGGCAGCGGCTTACCAATTGACATTTTCCATTGATCCGGGAAATAGCGCGCTTCAATACAACAATTAATAATATGGGCAATAAACTTATCAATAAAAGGATTACAATATTTTAGCATTTGAGCACTAATGGTGTCATTTCCACTTGCATTAGTTCTTATGTTATGTAAAATGCTATTAACCTCTGCGATACTCGTTAGTTTAAAAGAAAATGTGTTATTTATGTTAAGCAAATTGTTATTATAAAAATTTATCATTTCACTGCAGTCAGAAATTTTTCGAAAAAAATTACTGAAGAAGTTATTTATATCATCAGGGTTAGATAAGCTAGGTGGGATAAATGTTTGTTTGTCAGAGGTTATATTAAAAGATTTTAAAGTTTTCCAAGTTTTTTTAGTATTTTTCTCCGCACAGGTGTTACTTAAATATTGTTCTAACTTGTGGGAGGGTGAAATTACGCAAATATTTATAACGCATCCAATCCTCTGCTGTACGAGTCCTTTTAAATATTTGTAATGCACGATCTCTTTGTGACATAAATAGTTTAATATTAGACGTTAGCCATAAAGCTTTAGGTTTAGTTATTCTAGCTTGTCTTAAAAGAGCATAAATAAGTTTATTAAAAGTTGGCAAAAGAAAATTATTAAAAATAAGAATTTTATTGTCTATATTATTCTCGTAAATTATATTATTCCATGGTAATAAATAAAGGTCATTCAAAAAAATATTTAAATTGAAGTTATTAAGGAATCTATAAATAATAATTTTATTTATTGCTTTAGGTTTTTGAATATTAAAAACACAGTAAACTAGACGATGATCGCTTTCATTAATGAGTGAATCATCAGTGACAAATATGGGGTCCAACAATGTACTTGAGGTTTGAGAAATTCGTGTATGTAGTTATCAAAAAGAGAAGTTAATGGATTCTGCATATTCAAAAGATTGATATTCAAATCTCCCACACATATTATTTCATCAGCCATTGAATATAAGTATGAAAAAATATTCTCAAAATATTCAATAAAAGTATTAAAATTAGTTTTGAGGGGGCGATAAAAAACACCGAATGCAAATATTTTATTTTTAATTTTAATTTTAATAAACAAATGTTCTAAATTGTTACTTACCACAAAGTCAAAATTTACAAGATACAAGATGGTATCCAGGGAGTGAAAACGCAATGGAATTATCATCACCGGAGAGCCATGTTTAAGTAAGAAAAATTAGATCAAAATTATTTTCTTCAATCAAAATTTTAAATTCTAGGAATCCTGTAAAAATAGAACGTATGTTCAGATGACATGTCTTCATAATCCCACACAAATTATATCTATAAGATAGAATGGAAACAAAAGCAAGCCACAAGAAAGTAGAGAAAACGTAAGCTTATTAAGCTTTTAAGTAACTATGTAAACAATAGACTACCCGACCAAATCCCGCATTTATAACTACAGTGAACTAAATTGAAATGCGAATTAAGGAAACACGTATGTACTGTAATTTATCAAACGGAACTGTGTGTAAAGAAAAAACCTAAAATATAAACATAAGAAAACTATTGCTTGTAAATTATCAAATCTATGAAATCGAAAAGCATCGTATTAAAAGGAAAACTTACATTAATATATTTATCCTTTAAATAAAAATAAACCTAAACAACTGTTTACATAGCGGTTTTCAACAGACAAAAAGAACTGACATGTACAGGGTGTCCCATTTTCGTAGGTTTTACGGGGTTTCCAGCTTATGAGTAGAGATAGAGAGATGCGGTTTTCGCGACACCGTGCTACTTTTCGATGAAACTAAAGAGGCCGCAAACAGATTTGCCCTAACCATTTTAGTTTCCGTGCTACAGCGTGATTTTGAAAATTTGTCATTTTCGGACACCCCCTGTAACTCAGCTATCGTAAAATATATTTAAAATGTTTCAACTGGTATTTATAGATTTTTTCACGTAGAATTCAGTGGCGTACTCAGATTTTTGCTGAGAGTCATAGTTTTTGACATATTGGCATAACCTACTATTTTTTAAATGGGACACCCTATATATTATTTTTTCATCTTATTCTTCGTATCGAGAGCTTTTCAAAAACATACCATAAGTCATATTTATTTTCTTAAATAACATGAAAAAATGCATTTTTCTTTAAACGGATTTATGGCATAGCAGATCAATCGAAATAGGAGAAGGTGGCTGTGGAGCCATGGAAAAAGTTAAAAAATATTTATTAACGAAATAACAAAGTAACAGCATCAGAAAAAATTAGGAAGTAGGTAAAAGGTAATAATTATAATTTCATTAAAACTACAAATATTGTTCAAATTGTAGACCATTATGTGTCCTACAAGTGTGACAAACTTTAAAAATTCTTTTTAATGCATTTTCTATTGTAAATGACTGTCTTTGAAACTCTGCAAAAGCATTTTCGGTGGCCATTCTTAGTTGTAAGTTTTCGTATCGCCTTACATAAACCTTGTTTTCTAAATAACCCCACAAAAAGAAATCTAAAACTGAGAGGTCAGGGGATCGTGGTGGCCATCGAACAGGTCCGTGTGTTCCTATCCATCTTTCAGGAAAATGGTCGTTAAGCCAGTTTTGACTTATTCTGGCATTGTGGGCTGGAGCTCCGTCTTGCTGGAAATCCTATTTAGTTGAGCGAAGGGAACATCATCCAAAATTCCTAATGCGTCTTCTAGGATTCGCACGTAACCAATCGAATTCAGATTTCCTTCATATATTTGGTAAACTATTTTTCGGTTGAAAATAAAACAGGAGACATTGAATCCAAATCTGCCCTGACGCTCCCTAGGAAAAATAACATGGTTGTTTTCTTGACTCCAAAATCGCGTGTTGTGTCTATTTAAAATCCCTGAACTAGTAAAATGTGCCTCGCCTGACCAAATAATCTTTTTTTCAAAATCGATATCTTCTGCCTTCGTATTTATAAACCAATTGCAGAACTCCAATCTGCGCTCTGCATCACCAGGATGCAGATGATGCACAAGTTTGTATTTATAGGGTTTGAATTTGTGCTTTTTCAAAATTTTCTGCACTTTGGTTTTCGGTACACCCGCCTCTTCGTCTATTTTCCTGCAAGATGTTTCAGGAGCTGTCTGAACGAGGGCTAAAACGTTGACCTCAGATTCTTCGTTGTCTTTATTGTAAGTTCGCGATCGAGGCTTGTTAAAAGATCCATATTGGCAAAGATTATTTTTAATTTTTTGAAAAATTCTTTTTTCTGGTTGTCTTCTCTCGGGATATCTAAGATAAAATAAAGCGAACCAATAAAGTCAAAATGCAGGAAGATAAAAAAGAACTAACCTGTTCAGATAAAGCTCTGCCGCCTGATCTGCATCTTCATTAGACATTATAAAACACGCGTTCATATCATATTTCTCAAAATATTCAAATTTTTGATTCTGAGCCATATTAAAAACAATAATTATAATAGACGTCAAGAAAACTTTAAACGCAATAATGCCAAAAATGACAGCAGTAATGGCTGCCTGATCATATTTTTGTTGGCGTTGCCATGGCTACCACAGCCACCTTCTCTTATTTCGATTGATCTGCTATGCCATAAATCCGTTTAAAGAAAAATGCATTTTTTCATGTTATTTATGAAAATAAATATGACTTATGGTATGTTTTTGAAAAGCTCTCGACATGAAGAATAAGATGAAAAAATAATATATAGGGTGTCCCATTTAAAAAATAGTAGGTTATGCCAATATGTCAAAAACTATGACTCTCAGCAAAAATCTGAGTACGCCACTGAATTCTACGTGAAAAAATCTATAAACGCCAGTTGAAACATTTTAAATATATTTTACGATAGCTGAGTTACAGGGGGTGTCCGAAAATGACAAATTTTCAAAATCACCCTGTAGCACGGAAACTAAAATGGTTAGGGCAAATCTGTTTGCGGCCTCTTTAGTTTCATCGAAAAGTAGCACGGTGTCGCGAAAACCGCATCTCTCTATCTCTACTCATAAGCTGGAAACCCCGTAAAACCTACGAAAATGGGACACCCTGTACAGCTGTAATAAATTTAAGAGCCCTGCATAAATGCAATCAGTAAATATACACTAACTTATCTACCAAGTTTTAACTTATTCAAATACTAGGAAACAATACGATTAAATTTCAAATTTATATTTTCATTTGTTGGGCCAAAATGGCCATATGGTTTGAGATATCTTTTTCAAAATTGGAGCATTTATGCAGTTATTTAAGGAGCTCATTTTAACATAAAATATATTTTTGTAGTACTTCCGGTTTAGCCAGAAGAGTCAATGACCTTGAAATTTTCAATGAAATGACCCATATTTTTTCAACTTGTTAAAATCTTCGTAAAGTTCTCTACAATTTGATACATCACACCATATGTCAAATGTCTGTCAATGGTTTTCGTGAAAACTGCATTTAAAAATCTGGAAATGTTCACCCTTAATCGTGTTTTCCTAGAAAACAAATGAATTGGACTATTAAACAAGAGACATAAGGGCGTGATAGAAATACTTTTATTTTTTTTCAAAATTTTAATATCGGAAAATTGATTTTTAACTGAATTTTTTGAGAAAACTCTTTGAGATAGAGAACCGAAAATTTCACTTCCCAATCTTACTTTTTTACTAACTTTCTATTCTTATACAACTTGGCTCTCAAAAGTTGGTATTTTCAAAAATCACCTATGGAAGTTTTTGATTTTGCGTTATTAACAAGCAAAAATAAATTAAATAAGTTTCAAGTTTTAAACTATATCATTTTTTTCTTTATTACTAATAAATTATCTAGATTTTGTTTTTCAAATTTTAACTTAGAAAAAAACAAAACACGGTATTGCATCTAGTATGCCTTGGACTATTAAATAATAGACAGACATAAATATGAAAAAGGAAAAAACTCCATTTTTTTTTTCAAAATTTTAATAATTTGCAAAAAAATTTACACATAATAGCTGGAAACATCAAAGAAAGGTGATAACAAAACCAAAACTACTCATAATTAAAATTTTTGAAACGGCCGCCATTTTCTTCATAGAACATTTTTCTACATTTTTTAAGACAATGTTTTGTTTTTGTTGCTTTTGTTGCATTCTAACAGTATATCTTATTCTGTTTTCTAGGTCTTCCATCCTTTCTGGACTGCTCGGCTGATAGTTCCTTAATGTGGCCCCAATAAAAAATATAAGAGGTGTGAAGTCCGGAGACCGGGCCGGCCATCTCACTGTCCCATTCGTCCCTCCAATGGTTTTCAAACGTGCGATTTGAATAATAACTAACAATATGGGTTTTATGGGCCGCAGACAAATCTTGTTGAAAGTACACTTGCTGAAAAATATTTAATGGAAGTTCGTTCATAAAGTCTTCAACGGTGGTCTCTAATATTTGAAGATATTGTGCACCAGTCAATGGTTCGCGAAAAAACATTGGTCCAACAATTCTAGTGCCCAAAACACCCATCCAAGCATTTAGTCCAAATCGTTCTTGAAACCCTTTTACCCTAAAGGCATGCCGATTTTCTGTCGCCCAATATCGTACATTATTTCGGTTAAATATACCTAGGTTAGTGAACTTAGACTCATCACTAAATAACACTAAATTTTTAAAATCTTCATTTTCGTTACTAATCCGAAGAAACCATACATTGATGAAATTGATATTTATAGGATTTAAACCCATATTTTTTTAAGATTTTCCGAACACTTTCTCGACTAATTCCATATTCTTCAGCAATCTGACGTAAAGATGAAGTCGTATTAAAATTAACGTAAGCCAGTACATTAGTTTCAGCTTCTTTACTTATAATGAAATATTCTCGCTCGTTGACACTGTGCGTTTCGACCTTTTCAGAGTATTGCATCACTCGGTTGAACACGGTCTGGACATCTTTGTTGATAAAGGCTTCTCTTACATTTTGGTTGCACTTGCCAAAAATTAATAGCAATTTGATGATCACGATCAAATTTATTACTCTGCATTTTTCTTATATTCTTAAATAAAAACAAAATTATGTATGCAATACAAAAATGGAACAAACGTTTAAGTGACAAATGATTTTATTTAAACAAATACCACAACACCATACAAAGATGGATACCTATCTATGGCCTACTGGATATTTCGTTAGAACTTGTCCATAGGCTACTTCATGTTATCATTGCTTTGGAGACACGTAATGTGTTGTTTTCGGCAATATTTTGATTAATTTGATATTTTTGTTAAAAAATGTAGGTTGTAGGTATTTAACGCTAGCAACAAAAAAAAAGTTAAAATTTGAAAAATAAAATCTCTCTAATTTATTAGTATTAATAAAAAATATGGAGTAGTATTTTCGTTTCTCTATCTCAAAGAGTTTTCTCAAAAAATCCAGTTAAAAATCAATTTTTCGATATCAAAATTTTGTAAAAATAAATGTATTACTATCACACTCTTATGTCTCTTGTTTAATAGTCCAAGGCATACTAGATGACATACCGTGTTTTGTTTTTTCTAAGTTTTATTTGTTTTCTAGGAAAACACGATTAAAGGTGAACATTTCCAGATTTTCAAATGAAGTTTCCATGGAAACCATTGACATTTGACATATGGTGTGAAATATCAAATTGTAGGAAAATTTATTAATAATGTTAGCAAGTTTTATGCTAAAAAGAGCTTCTTACCCAACTATATTAATGTTCCAATTGTGAAAAAGATATCTCAAACCATATGAAAATAATAGGCTGTGACATGACATTTATCCATCAGGGGTGAAATTTGCAAAACGAGAGAAGCGTAAAAACTAAAGAGTTCAATTTTGTACACCATTATTAAGCGATAAGACATCTAGTTTTAAACAATGAATATTGTACACATATTAAAGATGCTTTATTATAAATTCTTGACTCTGACGGGAGTTCAAAAAGTCTGTGTTTGTGGCCATGTCATGATGTATTTTTTGTACATTTTTACGTTTAAGTCGCTGTATCTCTGAAATGGTTTTAGAAAAACTTTAGAAATTCGGTATGTTTTTGGAGCAGGCTTGGGGCTTCCGATCGGTCTCAAACGAATCCTCCTATCATTTTCTGTTTTCCGTCTTTTAATGAAAAAAAAACGTATTATTTTTTGAGTTTTTGAAATTTCCTTTGAAACACAGTAACTGCCAAAAAAAATTGACATTTTTAGAAAACGTTCTTATGTACGGCCTCATTGCATCGAAGTTTGTAAAGCTTTTATTCCTTGGTATACACGTCAAGTAAAAAGTACAGCTAATTTTAGAGCTACTGTATGCCATCGCAAGGTTTGGCACTTGGAGTCTTAATACAGGGTAGATGAAATTCTATAAGGTCCAAATTGTTTATTTTACATGTGAGGATACAGTTACAGATTTTTTTCAGAGATGTTTTTCAATAAAAATAACACTAATTAACAGTTTTTATTACCAAACATACAAAAGAAACTATACCAAAGCGACAAAAAGGCGACAAAAAAAGATTAAAAAAGAAATGCGAAGAAATAGAACGACAAACAACGTAACACTCCACCAGCTATAATGAATTGCTCAAGTCTTCTTGGTATGCTTTCAATTAGGTTGTTTATATGGTGGTGTTGAATTGCATTCCATTCCAACACAGCGGCTTCAATAAGGTTGGGAAAACTTAATTAAATTGTTTTCCTTACACGCCATCCCAAAATATTTCAAGCATTTTCGACTGGATTTAGTTCCGGTAATCGCGGAGGTCAGTCCAAACGTGATATTCCTTCTTTATATTCGATCACTGCTCCTGTCCTATGTGTAATAGCATTATCACCCATAAATAAAAAGTTTGGAACTACAGCACCCCGCCACATGCCAACAACCGAGTCCAGGATATGTGCTATGTAAATTTGACCGGTCATCGTTTTGGGTATAGATATCAAGGGCATTTTTGGACATTAAACCAATTCTAGTTTTACACACCATACACCAATTTAACCTTGCCCGTTTCTGCAATTGTGTATGTTTGAGAACTCGCAGGGTCTTTCTGTGTCTCAGGTCTATTGCATGTAGCCGTCTTCGAATTGTTTGAGTTGATACCTCGATATGATGTGCTGACTGAATCTGTTCCTTTATAACTGTTGATGTTGTTGTTGGATTCCTCTTTGCCAGTATTCTAATAAAACGATCTTGATTTGCTGTGGTCTTCAATCAAACCAGTCAATACATCTGGAATAAATTCGAGAGACATCACTCTGGTTGACCCCTGTTATTTCGGCCACATTCGTTTGATTTCTACCGCGCTCCACTAAGCCAATTTTAACTTTTTTTAGTTAAGTTGACAATGTCAAAAAATTCACCTTATAGCTCGATTAGGTTCTTTATTGACTTTTAGATAGACAAACACTGAATTCGTTCGAAATCAGTGTGGGCAAACATTATCATTTCATCCTCCCTGTATTAAAACTGCAAATGTTTACGCATTGCGATGGTAAACAGTAGTTCTGAAATTGGCCACTTTTTACTTGATACCTATACCAAGTAATAAAAAAAAATAATGAAATACATTATTAAATTTGGCAACACTGTTTAGGAAAGTTCAAATTAGCAGTAAGTCTTAAGATATTCAAAAATGTTCAATACCTAAGTTTATTTTTAATTAACTATGATTCTAAGTTATGGTTTAAAATTTATATATTTTTATTCACCCTGTATTAAAAATTAAAGTTTCGAACTTTATTATGTGGTACAGTAAAACTTTACATATCCGTAGCATATGAAAAAATTAAATCTGCGTACGGGGCATGCACTCTTTTTGGCACTCATATTAATTTTTAATTTATTTACAAGCACACGTAACTTTTAGTTTTCGTGGTACAATGCAACAAAATTTTCAACTCTGCCTAGGGCTCAGAAAGTCGAAGCCCTGACCTATCAGGAAAAAAAAACTTTGTGAAAATCGGTTGAATAGTAACATAAATATACGCATTTGAAATTAACGTTAAAAATCAGTGATGTCAATGTCGTCGCATTTGACGTGATCTAATTGATAGCGAAGATGCTGATAAAAAGAAAAAATAAATCTTTTATTTCGGGGTTTTTATTATTTGCATCAATGATGCAGTTACTGGAGGATAATTTGTAACATAGTGAACCTTAATGTGCCTTAGTATTATACTGTGTAAGGTTGTTTGCTTTATAATCTACAGTATCATGCTCACAAAAAAGTATACACAAAAATAAATAAAATATTTTAGAATTAATATAAACAGAATATGTTTTATACTAAAGGTGTACTAAATATTTTCCTGGCGGGCATTTGTAATATTTACAGAATTCTAGTAATTTATTTACTTTGCATAGCGACGCTGCAATATCAAATTTTATCCAACTTCAGTTTTTTCAGAACATTTTAAATTAGCGAGGATGTAACAAATATTTATCAATTCTAATAAAATACAATTAGTTCCGCTCAAAATGTATGCAAATATAATGTTTTTATTTATTAAAATATTGACTGACCTGCAAATAATTGTAAATTATTACGAAATTAACGGAAAAGGGACAAAGTTGTCATCGAAATAAAAACTGATTTATGTAATTCTATACTGGGATAATCAAACAATGGAAAATTAAAAAAAAAATTGAGTTGTTTCACTATTGTACTTCTATTCTTCAGTCCTTTGAATTTGATTTTAAGAAAATTAAGAGCGGTTCAAACTTTAGAAAACAGTTAAAGTTAGGCCAAGAACTATGATTTAAACTATTTGGCGTTTTCCCAGCGTAAAAAACATACATAAATATAGATTAAATGAAAAAATGACTTTTGAAATTGTAAAAGTAAATCACACTTAAACTTTTTTATGAAAAATATTTTTAGTAATGTGTGTCTAAAGCAGTCTCATATAGATTAATCTGCATCCTGAGACACCCACTCCTCATCATCATCCGTAGAAAACCTCCGTATTTCTAATGCTAGGCACTACAACTATGCTACCCAAAAGCAATAGGACAGAAAACCCGCCCCAGTACAGGCCCATCACCTGTTTGCCCACCATGTACAAGACATACATACCGCTTTTATAGACTATAAAAAGGCGTTTGACAATGTACCTCATTCCTGGCTCATAAACGTAGTAGGAATATACAAAATTCACCCTATGATCATCAATTTCCTGGCAATTATCAAGCACCAGTGTAGAAGGATCTATAGAGGCGATCAATTTTTTATAGTCGAATGCGGCCTTACCGTGCGGGTCCAAAGGTCACCAACATTATGAATCAAATCAGAAAACACAGTGACTACCAAAATGTTGTAAAATTCTTTTATCGAACTATTAAATCTCGATGGGCTATTTACAAATATACAGGGAGAAAGAAAATAGTTTTTTTTATTATATTACGCAATATTATTAAGAGAGCCGCTTAATATTATTTTATATATTAAATGCCGAGGGACTAAATAAGAAAATTCGCTAAATATGTATTTGGTTAAAATTTTTTGGCTGGCAAAAACAAAAATACACAAAATGGCAAGCCCCGTAATAAAGTCGGAAGGCGGTTCGAATCAGTGTAACAATCAGGATATATTCGGTTTATACAGTCACTTAATGAAAGTGAGATTTATAAAACAATCACTAAAAGTTATGAGCCCCGCGTAACCTAAAAATCTAACCACTTATACAGTGTCATTTATTTAAATGTGGGCCAACCCTGTGCAAAGAAAACTTGTTTTTTTTGTATTGTGATAACAAAAAGATTTTATTTTGCAAAAATATTATACACTTTTGTTAAAAACAAAACATAATTGGTTATTACTTCCCTTGTGAGATTTTTTCAGATCTTTACTTTTAAGGGTCCCTAGATGCCGGAAAACATGTTTTCTCAATTCCGTCTGTCTGTCTGTTCGCGGCATAGCTAAAAAACTACTTATCCGTTTTCTTTAAATTTCAGTCTAAAATTAAGGGCCATGCATGTATGCTATGTAAATATACATATATATATATATATATATATATATATATATATATATATATATATATTTACATAGCATACATGCATGGCCCTTAATTTAAGACTGAAATTTAAAGAAAACGGATAAGTAGTTTTTTAGGTTATTACTTCCCTCGTGAGATTTTTTCAGATCTTTACGTTTAAGGGTCCCTAGATGCCGGAAAACATGTTTTCTCAATTCCGTCTGTCTGTCTGTTCGCGGCATAGCTAAAAAACTACTTATCCGATTTCTTTAAATTTCAGTCTAAAATTAAGGGCCATGCATGTATGCTATGTAAATATACATATATATATATATATATATATATATATATATATATATATATACAGGGTGGCCCATCGAAAACGTACCGCAAGGCATAACGGCCAGGGTAATTTTTTTTTCAAAAAATCCAAAAACACGTCAATTTTGTTTGTGAGGGGGACAATTTTTGCCCTTAAAATGATCGCAAAATTTTCAACCCTCTAAGCGGGGGTGTCATCCCCCAAACTTTTTCAAATGGGAAGAGGGGTCAAGTGGTACCGCAATGAAAAGGGCTTTCTATTCTCTATACATTCCCGCTTTGGTTTTGAAAATCGGTCAAGTCATTTAGAAAATAGAAGGATTGAAATTTAAAATGTTTATTTACAAATTATCAGAGTAAATGATAAGGATAAATTCCTTCGACCAATTCGCTATTTTTGTCCTGTTATTTTAGATGTTTACTGCTGATTTTAGTGATTTGACAAGCCACAACGATCAGGTGCGGTAGTTGCTAGATAGCTGTTCTGTAACTTGTGCGTTTAAATTTCTCAATATCATTAAATTTTTTATCAATAATTATGGTGTACTCACTTGCAGAAAAAGTGGAAATAATCGAACTTTATTTTAAAAATAATGAATGTGGCAATCGGGTTGCGCAGATATTTAATGAACGACATCCTGAAAAACACCTTTCCGGCAAAATCGTTCGCGAGTTAGTAGCAAAATTTCGCGAAACTGGATCCCTTATGAATAAAAAGAGGCAGATGGAAAATCCTGTAGTAAATGAAGCTATGGAGGTCTTTGTATTGGGCCAAGTTGCCATGGATAGTACGCTGAGTACAAGAAAATTAGCCAATGAGACCGGCGTGAATCGTACAAGTGTCTAAAGAATATTGAAAAAACACCATTTCCACCCGTATAAAATTCAGTTGGTACAAGAACTCAACGAAGACGATTTTGATCGCCGCTTGCAATTTTGTGAAACTATTAGTGAACGAGTGGCCAATAATAATAATTTTCTATTCAATGTGTGTTTTTCGGATGAGTGCACTTTCTTTTTGAACGGTGTAGTTAATCGGCATAACTGTCGGTACTGGGCTGAGAACAACCCCAGGGTATTTCACGAGGTGCACACACAACATCCTCAGAAATTGAACGTGTGGGCTGGTATTTTTGGAAATTCTATTGTGGGTCCTTTTTTTCTTCCTGGAACTCTAACAGGTGATATGTACTTAGATTTACTGGAAAATACCATCGACCCAGCCCTAACTGACATCATCGGAAATAATACGTTTCTATGGGGACACATAAAAAGTAAAGTCTATAGCACTCCACTTGCCTCATTAGAAGATCTGCGAACACGAATTATTGACGTTTGTCGCGAAGTGACGCCTCAAGTTCTTCAGAATGTTCGAGAACGATTTGAAGCTAATTTGTATTACTGTATGGAGGTCGACGGGCAACATTTTTAGCATTTGCTTCATTAATACGGTAAGTTTTTTTTTATTTAATTCAATTTATGCGTTTTTTGAAAAATGTATTTTTCAAATTTCAATCCTTCATATTTTCTAAATGACTTGACCGATTTTCAAAACCAAAGCGGGAATGTATAGAGAATAGAAAGCCCTTTTTATTGCGGTACCACTTGACCCCTCTTCCCATTTGAAAAAGTTTGGGGGATGACACCCCCGCTTAGAGGTTTGAAAATTTGGCGATCATTTTAAGGGCAAAAGTTGTCCCCCTCACAAACAAAATTGACGGGTTTTTGGATTTTTTGAGAAAAAAAAATTACCCTGGCCGTTATGCCTTGCGGTACGTTTTCGATGGGCCACCCTGTATATATATATATATATATATATATATATATATATATATATATATATATGTATATTTACATAGCATACATGCATGGCCCTTAATTTTACACTGAAATTTAAAGAAAACGGATAAGTAGTTTTTTAGGTTATTACTTCCCTTGTGAGATTTTTTCAGATCTTTACTTTTAAGGGTCCCTAGAGGCCGGAAAACATGTTTTCTCAATTCCGTCTGTCTGTCTGTTCGCGGCATAGCTATATATATATATATATATATATATATATATATATATATATATATATATATATATATATATACAATGAGAGCATAAAGTCTGGAAACCTTGAGGTATGTCAAAAACTATACAAGTTGAGTAAAAAAGTTTCATATAAAAATTGTATAGTTCCTTACGATTTATGATTCAAAAATGTCTTGAAATATACAGAGTGTTTTAAAATCAAGTTACACGCCAAAACTTCAGAATCTTTAATGGAGCACCCTGAATATTATTTCATTTTAAGAATCTACATGAAATTATGATCATATTTTATTAAGCATACCCTATCCCTAAAGTCAACTGTTTTTAAGAGAAAAAAAAATGAGAAAACTGGTTTTACAAATTTTTTTTAATATCGATTAACAACGATAGTCTAAAATTCTAAATGATGCGTTTGAACGTAATAAATGCTGGAACTGTTGTCCGTTCACTTCCTGGCAATATCCTAATCGATTGATGAACTCTTGTTGTAGATTTCGAATGAAAGTAGGTGGGATTTGTCGGATTTCATCTCTTATACGACCACGACGTCCTATCCACCTGTTAGGAAATATTTCACTGAGATACTTCTGAACAGGTAGCGCGTAGTGAGGTGGTGCTCCATCATGTTGGAACCACATTGCTGCAGGAGGCATATCGGGCTCATTACCTGGATACAATTGAGCTAAGGCAGGAATCAACTCGAGTTGTAAAAAATCAAGATAAATTTCGCCGATTAAATTTACGTCGAAAAAGTAAGGACCTATAATTCTATCTTGAAATATTCCAGCCCAAACATTGATTTTCTCGAGATATTGCGTATAAGCCACTTGAGCCCAATGGGGATTCTCTACAGACCAATATCTACAGTTTTGTCGGTTGACAGTACCATTAAGAAAAAAGGTGGCTTCATCGGAAAATAAAATGTTTCTACAAAAGAATGGATCCAGGTTGCACCGCTCTTGCATACTTTCGCAAAACTCAAGTCGGCGGTCAAAGTCGTCTTCATTTAATTCATGGATTAATCTTATTTTGTAGGGTTGATACTTTGCCGTGTGCAGAATATTTTTTACCCTTGATTGACTAAGGTTTAAATCTAATGCTACTTGACTTGTAGGTAAATGTGGATTTTCGTTATAACTGAGTAAAACATTCAATTTCATATCATCATCTAGTTTTGGCCTACCTGTCCTGGGAAGATCTTTTACACAACCATGATCACGAAATTTTTTGATAATTTTGTTAACTGTGGATTTTTCAATTGCTTGTCCTCGTTTGGGATGCGTATTATTAAAAAGTTCACATACTTCGTCAAGATTTCTTTGGCGATCTCCCCATCCAAACATCATAAGAATCTTTATTCTTTCTCTTTCTGAAAGCATTTTTATCAGGAAAAAAGTAACTCTCCAACAATATGTTAAAAACTGACACAGTTTATTGTCAGTACATGACAGTTTCTATGGGAGTTCTAAAATAATCCATCAGGTTTCACTATGCATAAGGAAATGAGTTAATTTTGTTTAAAGACAAATTTCTATTTTCTCATTTTTTTATCTCAAAAACAGTTGACTTTAGGGATAGGGTATGCTTAATAAAATATGATCAGAATTTCATGTAGATTCTTAAAATGAAATAATATACAGGGTGTTCCATTAGAGATTCTGAAGTTTTGGCGTGTAACTTGATTTTAAAACACCCTGTATATTTCAAGACATTTTTGAATCATTAATCGTAAGGAACTATACAACTTTTATATGAAACTTTTTTACCCAACTTGTATAGTTTTTGACATATCTCAAGGTTTTCAGACTTTATACCCTCGTTGTATATATATATATATATATATATATATATATATATATATATATATATATATATATATATATATATATATATATATATATATATATATATATATATATATATATATATATATATATATATATATATATATATATATATATATATATATATATATATATATATATATATATATATATATAGCCTGTATTTTTCGTTAGCCCCGAGTTTCTGATAAAACGATTTTACCGATTTTTATATATCAAATTTTGTCTTATAATTAATAAAAAAATTTACTTATTTTAAACACGCTTTAAAATTGGAACAATATTCTATAATTATTTATTTATTGCCTATAAAAGTACAAATGTACAAAAAAAGTAAGCAAAAAAAGGGTGTTAAATCCAATAAAAAAATTTTTAAATTAAAATTCTCTGGCTAATATCCAGGAGCCAGTGGCAAAAGCTCTGAGAATGGGTATAAGGAATGTACAGAAACTTGTGCATGAAAAAGAAAACATAATTTACTTCCGAAGGAGATTAAGAAATGTACACCAAAAAATCCAAAGGCAAAAGACTTAAGTTACAATGCAAAAATGGATATTCATAATGCAATTTATGATTTATACACGTCAAAGACTAATATAATCCTTCAGAAACTTTTTAATATTATAGAATAAAAAATATCACCATCACTTAAAAAGTCTCCATCTTCTGAGTCGTCCTTAAATGGCGCAATGATCATTGGTGCTATTTCGACATCTAGAACTCGTTCTCGATTCCACCAATCCCATATTAATTTCTCCGTATGTTCCACAGATTTCTTCCAGTACTCCAGCGTCATATAATTTAATGAATCTTGTCAAACAATTTGCACTTCATCTGATGTAAGACCATCGTTCACGTGTTTTTCGTAATATGATTTTGCCCCAGCCCATATTAATTCTATTGCGTTAAACTGGCAATGGTATGGCGGCAGTTGTAAAACCTCATGTCCATTTTCCCGTAATATTTCATCTACGACATATATTGTTGGTTTTTTAATAGATTTTGCCATTAAAAGAAGTTCTTGTTTCAGCATATTGGGTAAAGGATTTTGTTTTTGTTTTATTAGCCAGTCATAAATATCACTTTTCTTCCAGGATGAAGTAGGTTGCTTATTTAAGACTCTTGAATGATAAGATGCATTGTCCAGAATGATTAAAGATGGAGCATCTAAATTTGGAGTCAGTTGTTCTTTTAACCACTTTTCAAACAGTTCACATTTCATATTATCATGGCAGTCCATACTTTTGGATGCTGAAGAAAACAGTAAACTTGCACCTGGGAGAAATCCTGCATATAAAATGATGAACCGTTTTCCCGTCCCACATCCCTTTTTTCTCTTGACACTTTTTGCAGACTCGTCCTGCCAAGATTTCGAACCACTTTCATTAGAAAATATCCAAGTCTCGTCTAAAAATACCATTTTTCTAAATTTTGAATTAACTAATTAATTAATCCGTGTATTTCTTTAAAAACTGTATACATTGACTTGCTATATGTGGCAACTCGCATAAAAATCTTCGATTACAGTCCTTTTTATATCGAAAACCCAACATTTTTATTAATTTTGACATCGATTTTGGTCCAATTTCCAAAATGCCCCGATTTTTTAAAGCATCCTTTAAAACTTCAAGTGTTATATTGGTTTTTTACGAACATCCATTTTTACATTGTCACTTAAGTCTTCTGTGTACATTTCTTAATCTTCTTCGGTAGTAAATTATGCTTTTTTTCATGCACAGTTTTCTGCACAGTCCTTATACCGACTCCCAGAGCTTTTGCTAATGTCTCCTGGATATTGGCCGGTGCATTTTTATTTTCGTAATATTTTAATAGATTTAATACCATTTTTTTCGCTTGTGGATGTAAAAAACCCGAAAATGGTTTTCTATTACTCATTTTGTCACTGACTTGTCAATCTGAGTTTGAAGTGACATTGCTCAAAGATTTTTGCAACTGCTGGTATTTATATGTTTATCTTCTTTTTTCATATGAAAATTTCATAGATCTATCTAATTCATCTTCCGGATTTTATGCGGAGGACATGATTACACGTAATAAAAGAAAAACAAACTTAAAAAGTTTGTAGTTCATAAATCGTATGACACGCACGATAACACGCTTTTGACTATACCACCGATGAGATACACATCAATAGGGGAATTTACCAAGGAGACTCGTTAAGTCCACTTTGGTTCTGCTTAGCGATGTACCCCCTATCCGCATTGCTCAATAATACAAGACATGGATTCAACATCAAAGCCAATAGAGATGATTTTCGAACCATAACCCACCTTCTGTATATATGGATGACATTAAGCTATATGGTAAAAACCATAACCAACTAAAAAAGCTTATTAACGTGACATACACCTTCTCGATAGTCATCCATATGGAATTTGGAATGGAAAATGTAAAGCCTTAAACATCGAAAAAGTCATTAATGGTGATGTAGCCCTACCCCTGAAGCAAGACGGCTTCAGGATAAGCACGCAAAACCCAAGATGAAAGATCAGTACATTCGAAGAGTGCCAGCTCTTCTGAAGCCAGAACTAAACGCTAGAAATCTCATTACAGCAATTAACACCTATGCTGTGCCCGTGCTGACCTACAGTTTCGGAATTTTGAAATTGACCAACAAGGGGCTAGAGAGACTATAACGAACTACTCGCCTAATGATGTCTTTATTGCCAAGCCTTCACCGCATAAGTAACAACTCGCACTCCACTCAATCTCACAAGTGACAACATCATCCTAAAGTTACTTTCTAACTCCGACAAACAAAAACAGTGGGCTCAAATGGCATTGCAGGGCCGACATCACAATGACTTGAATCAGTCACACATAGGTAAGGAAGCATCCAACAGGTGGCTGAAGGATGAACAACTATTCCCAGAGCCAGAAGGATTTGTGATGGCAATACAGAACCAAGCTATTAACACACGAAATTACACAAAATTAATCATCAAAGACCGGTCGGTTGAATCCGATAAGTTGCGAAAATGTAGAGAGAGGTCAGCAACTATGTAACATTTGGCTGCACTTACCTAGCAAATATGGAGTACCTCCAGCGACATAACCAGGTGTGTAACATAATGCCTTCAAACTATACTACGACCGGGCAATTATCACCGACAGACAATCGGACAGATGTAATACTGTTAAATAAGGTAACAAAGACAGCTTATTTGGGAGATTCCGCTGTACCCCAACAATAACAACGTGTTGGATAAATATCAAGAGAAAAAGGCCAAATATGCGGAGCTGGTCATCGAGATACAACAGATGTGGCGACTGAATAAGGTTCATGTGATACCGATCATCGTATCGTCAACTGGACTAGTTCCAAAAACACTAGAGAAACTGAAAATCATAGGACTGCGTACTAACACACTCATAGACATCCAGAAGGCATTCCTGCTCAGTACTTGCCACATTGAGAGAAAATTCTTACAGAACAACACATCAATGATTGATGCATTTGTTGAGAAATTGATTGTCGATTTCAATAATATTAATAATAATAGTAATATCTAGCATTAATTATTATTTGCATTGTTATTATTACTAATCAGGATTGTGATATTCTTTAAACTGTATAATTAGTTAAAGTTATAAAGGAGCAAATAAGAAACTGCGAAAAATAATAATAATAGCAATTATCCATAAATGTACAACCTGTATATTTAGTATACGTAAATATTATATATAATATTATATAACTACTGCATAAAGATCTTGATTTTATCTTCACTAAGAAAAGTGCTAAAAGATCTTTCGTGTCAAAGTTATAGGAAACATTAATGTTATTTATTTGCAGTATTTTTAACTATGCCTTCATTTAGAGACGAAAGTAGTCATAGGATTGAGTTGGGGCAATGATAACTTTTCAGTTCAGGAGTAACAGATCTACATCATATCAAAATTTTAGCCAAATCGACTGGGATCAAATTTACATTATATGCCTGCTGCTATATGAAAAAATTACCATTCACGAAAAAAGTAATATTATATATAACGAAAGCTTTCACGGCTGTTGTCAATTAAGGAATCATGATTCTTGGGATTAGACAGTGTCAAAATGGAATCACTTTCCGACGTTTCGCCTTCGATTGTACGAAGCATCTTCAGGGATCTTCAGTTCACGAGATCGGAACACTGAATGAGCTCGGAGAGACCCAGGCCGATTGGTTTCCACGTATGATGAAGCCCGTATCTCTATTAAAATTGTTAGGATGCTTATAAATTTCAATAGATTCTCTAATTTTGCGTTTATAAAATCCCGAAACTGATGCAAGAACTTTGGTTTCTTTTACTTTTATGACATGTCCAGTAAAATGTTGGTGTTCAAATACAGCAGATTACGCAATTTGTTTCTTTCTGATACATCGTTCATGTTCCTTAAGCCTAGTCGATATGGATCGTCCAGTTTCTCCGATATAGACATCACCACAAGGAATTGCATATACTCTTTCCGTTTCAAGAGAAATAATGTCCTTTGGCGATGTACAAGAACATCTAGAAAGGGAATTGTGCCCTCTAATTCAATTTCCATTGTTTTCTTTCTGGACCATGAGGCCATACTATAAAAGTGTCGTCTCAAAAGCTTCCATGAAGATATTGGCTACTACCGATGACAGAGGAGATCCCATGGCTACTACCGATGACAGAGGAGATCCCATGGCTGCTTCTGAGGTTTGCTCATAGAAAGTTCCTTGAAAGACAAAATACGTTGATGTAAGACATGCTTCAATTAGATCTAAAAGTGAGTTGTCAATACTACTATGATGAAATAAGTCTGATATTATGGAAACTGAATCATTTATAGGAACATTCCTATACAACGATTCTACATCGAAACTGACTAAGATATCCTTGGGATCTAATTGGATTGATTTATGTTTTTCTACAAAATGCGTAAAGTTTCTAATATATAAATGTGTTTTTTCTGTAAAACTATTAAGAATATTTGAAAGATATTTACCAATTTTGTAAGTGGGAGATCCTATTGCACTGACGATAGGTGGAAGTGGTACATTAACCTTGTGTATTTTAGGTAGTCCGTAGAACCGCGGGATTCTTGAGCTGCTTGGCCTTAACATCTTCTTCTCCTCTGCTGGTAGGTTGGATGCGTTTATAAAATTTTATTCGTCTTTTAATTTTGTTGGTCGGGTCTGCTTGGATCACTCTGTAGATGTTGTTGTCCAAAAGTAGTTGTATTTTCTTCACGTAATCTGGTTTGTCCATGACGACAATGGCATTTCCCTTGTCCGCTGGAAGGACCAAAATGTCTGCATTGTTATTTTATATTTTTATCACCGTTCTTTCCTCAGCTGATAGATTCGACTTAGGCTGGTTAGGGTTTTTGATGATCTTCGCTGTTTGGTACCTTATTGCGTCAGCTTCTTCTGCTGGAAGTCTTTTAATTGTTGCTTCAACGGATGAAACTATGTCTTCTACGGGTATGTCCTTTGGTGTAATTGCAAAGTTTTGACCTTTAAAGAGGACGGATTTTTCTGCTTCAGTAAGGATTTTGGACTATAAATTTATAACAGTACCCTGTGTCGGTTTTAGTGGTCTTTGGCCGTCCAGCAGTCCTGCGAACTTTTTCTGTTGGTTAATGGTAACTGCTTGATGTATCCTTTCTGCTTGCGCATTGGTAATGTCATCGAGAGTTCTAAATGTTTGATATTCAAATATAAAAGTAATTTTAAATGAATATTTAATAACTTACGAGTGTTTATATCCAAATCACGTCTAGTAGCTTTTATCCTTTCTCTTACTAATGGCTCGTTTGTAGATGTTCCTTGCACTTTTTGATGTTATGTGGTATTTCATCTGTAGAGATTTTGGTACGCCTTCATCTCGACATCTAAGGAGAAAGGCCCAACTAGCAGAGTAACTTCTTCTTGTTGTTCCTGAGATCGCCAAAAGTTTTGGCATACTTCTTAATTTCTTCCTCATAGAGGTTAGCTAACATAGAACGAAAGCTTTCACGGCTGTTGTTAATTAAGGAATCATAGTTCTTGGGATTGGACCGTGTCCAAATGGAATCACTTTCCAACGTTTCGCTTTCGATTGCACGAGGCATCAGGGATCTTCACTTCACACAAAACCTAAATCATGATTCAGGTATGTAGACGACAGTTTTGTAGTATGGCCTCATGGTCCAGAAAACCTCCCTAGGTTTCTTGATCATCTGAATCAACAACATGCTAATATAAAATTTACAATGGAAATTGAATTAGAAGGCACAATTCTCTTTCTAGATGTTCTTGTACAAAGGAAAGGGGATGGTTCCTTAGGACACTCTGTATATAGAAAACCAACGCATACGAACATGTACTTAAATGCAAATTCCCATCACCATCCAGCACAAAAGCAATCAGTTATTAATTCGTTGGTTTACAGAGCCCTCGCGATTTGTGGCCAAAATTCTTTACAATCGGAAACAGAGAAACTGACTCAAGCTTTAAGAGGGAATGGATATTGCACTGATGATATTAGACGATCAATTAAAAAATATAATAAACCTACTCCACGAAATGTTACTAATAAGGAATTACCGATGGAAAATGTAGTCCTTCCATTTAAACACGAAACCACAGACAAGATTGCAAGAGTACTTCGCTGGTCCAACATACGTACAATCTTCAACACACACAAGAAAATTGGACAATGTTTGCGATCGCCAAAGGACATTATTCCTTTTCAAACGAAAGGAGTATATGCAATTCCTTGTTCCTGTGGTGATGTCTATATTGGAGAAACTGGACGATCCATACCGACTAGGCTTAAGGATCATGAGCGATGTCTCAGAAAGAAACAAATTACACAATCTGCTGTATCTGAACACCAACATCCTACTGGACATGTCATAACTGTAAAAGAAACCAAAGTTCTTGCATCAGTTTCGGGATTTTATAAAAGCAAAATTAGAGAATCTATTGAAATTTATAAGCATTCTAACAATTTTAATAGAGATACGGGCTTCAGTCTACATCGTACGTGAAAACCAATCGTTACACCGAGTCACGCTTCGGTAAACTATAAATAGCCGGCCCGAGCCTCTCCGAGATCATTCAGTGTTTCGATCTCGTGAAATGAAGATCCCTGAAGATGTCTCGTGCAATCGCAGGCGAAACGTCGGAAAGTGATTCCATTTTGACACGGTCTAATCCCAAGAGCCATGATTCCTTTAATTTATTTTAAAGTACTTTTTATGCTAAAACCTTGTAATTACGGTGTTTATGAGAATATCCTTGTCCGTTATGTTATTAATTTTGTATTTTACTAACTTATCTCCTAAAGTATGCATATGCAGATTAATTTGGAGCGGAAAAGTCAGGATTTAAGTGTAACTCTGATTTAAAATGCCTTAAATTTGACAAACTTGCTTGTTTTTACTCAACAAAATTCCCGGCGCGTCTAATTACTTTTATTTGTATTTCAGCTTTCCATGCAAATTTCCTTTATATTATTTTGTATAAGCAACGATAAAATAAATTAACTTGAGCAAATGAAACTAGAGAAAAGTTAATTAAACGAGTGATGAAGGAAAATTTCTGATTTGAGTTCGTTACTTTTGAGTGAGCTTTAAATTGCTTTTGAAGGCAGTGGCACAAAATTTTATCCTTAGCAATTTATAACCATATTTTAGAATGCGTAGTTTCGTTTAACTAATACTGCTGGGACGCTGTCATTTTAATAACATGTTAATTACGCTAATAGTTTTCACAAAGCCAAGATAGGAATGCCTTAGAAACAGAAAGGAAAATATTAAAACTTGTTTGTCCTTCTAAAAATTACACAAATTCTTAAGAAGGCTTATCATAAATACTTTTAAATAACTTCATTTTTCAGCAAATTAAATATTCTGTTTTTCAAAAACTATGTTCATGTAATTGGAGCATTTTCTTAAGGTTCTCAAATTCAGTTAAATTTGGTGTGTAAGGGCAATAAACGGAAAGAAAGTTTCTAGTGATCTATAATAACAATACAGGTAATAGTAGCTGTCCAGTAGATATGTAAACATTTTGGCTTCAGGATATAATTTCGAATTGGTAAAAATATTTAATATTTCATCACAAATAATATATCAAAAAATATTACACAACCTACTCATGTTTAAAATTTTGTGGATCATGTAGTTCTCTAGAAAAAAAGGAATATATACTTTTTCACACGAATTTTAATTCATGAAAATTCATATTTACAAAAAACGGAATGCATAATATTATTTATTATTACTATTCCCCATGATGTTAAAAACTCTGAGGTATATTTTAGGTAGTTCTTTACTTTAGACATAAACAACGATCTGGACTTATTAAACGCGGATATTTTTTTTATTAAAAAATAATTCTGCTGACTATTATGGATTTTTCCAAAATTGCGTTAATAATAATATTTTTTTATTTTTTTTTTAATACTTCTCATTTTTCCTTCTTTTATCTTCCTGTTTCTGAATTTCTCTAAATTCCTCTAAAAAACGAGATTGATCAGATATTGTTTTATCCGATTTCATGCAAACACAGTTTTATTGCAAATCTTTTTGGAATTATAAAAATTATTGGAAAAGTTTCTCCGAAAAAAGCGAAAGTTTGAAATAATTTTAAACCGTTATCACGTAAAGCTCATCCTCAAACTTCAGGGTCTAATCTGTTACCTATTCCCACTTGGACTTGGTAGAAGAAAGCACATGCATCTTATAAAAAGAATCGATGAATAAGGAGGATGTCTGGAGGGAAATCAATCTCAGTAAACTTTTCAGAGCAATCAGCCACATCATGACATTTTTTAAATCATTTAATTACTTTTATTTTACCCCTTTTGAAATATGCTGACGTAGGACCGCAGTTTCTTGTGAAAATACGGTATATGCATAATATTTATGGTACCAAAAAATAAACTTGGCGATAAATACACTTTAGTTTATACTTGAGTTTTCACACGCTTTAAAACATAAATAATTATATTAATAGAGGTTCGTACAGTTGGTACAATTATCATGATTAATATTATTTAAATTATTGTACTCTGCTAAAGTCAAAAAAATTATGTTTGGTAAAATTTTAATTTTTTTTCTGACATAAGACACATTTTTTATTTCAACTTATATTATGATATAAATTTGGTAAAATGTTAATAACATAGTTAGAACATATAGAGGAGACAGGTCTATTTAAAATTAATTTATTTATAAAAACAAGACAGTTATAATCTAAGAAATCTTCTACATTCATCCAATTTAATTTTCTGAGTATATCCAAAATTCCCAAACTTTGCAAAAATTTTGGAATTCTAAATTCACATGCATTGCATATATACAGGTCTCGTACGAGCTGAGAGTATTGTTTCAATTGTTCGAAGCCCTTTTTGCGACGAGAAAGATAAAATTTAAAAATTTTATAATATATATAGGATTTTGCACTTGTATTAACGATTTTTATTCAAGTCTCCGTCCCTTTTTAAATTATAGTTTTGTAATAGAAATAAAAAATCACAAAAATTCTAAAATCACACATTGCATATATGCCGGTCTCGTATGAGCACACAGTATTGTTTCAAATGTTTGAAGTCAATTTTGCGAAGAGAAAGATAAAATTTAAAAATATTATAAGATATAGGATTTTGCACTTATATTACCGATTTTTATTCAATTCTTCGTTCTTCTTTAGCTAGTTTTGTAATAGAATTAAAAAATCACAAAATTCTTCAAAATTTCCATATTTAAATTGTTTTCTCATTTCCAGGAATAACAAAGATACATGGTCTGGTCAAAGATGTCTAGATTAACCTATATGTCTTATTGACAAATATCAGATGATAAGTTTTCCCGATATTCTATGTTTGGCAAATTAAGCGGCCAAAACAAGTAATATGTATGTGTTCTAGCTATTTCTAAATTACTTTCTATATTAAAATCTTATAAATACAACCCTTTTGAGAATATCTTCGTCCATTATATTGCTGGTTTTGTATTTTGCTAACTTATTTCCTAAAATATCTATATGCAAATTAATTTGGAGCGAAATAGTATATATTTAAGTGTAACTCTGATTTAAAATGCCTTAAATTTAACAAACATGCTTCTTTTTACTCAACAAAATTCCCGGCGCGTCTAATCACTTTTATTTGTATTTCAGCTTTCCATGCAAATTTCCTTTATATTATTTTGTATAAGCAACTATAAAATAAATTAACTTGAGCAAATGAAACTAGAGAAAAGTTAATTAAACGAATGATGAAGGAAAATTTCTGATCTGAGTTCGTTACTTTTGAGTGAGCTTTAAATTGCTTTTGAAGGCAGTGGCACAAAATTTTATCTCTAGCAAAGTGAAAAGCTCCCAATTTATAACCATAGTTTAAAACGCGTAGTTTCCTTTAACTAATATCTTATTTTAATAACATGTTAATTACCCTAATAATTTTATTAATATTTCTTCTTTAAACACAGTCTGTTTCTAAGTCGCAAAGCAAGGCTAGGAATGCTTTAGAAATAGAAAGGAGAATATTAAAACTTGTTTGTCCTAAATTCTAAAAATTACACAAATTCCTATAAAGGGTTACAAGAAATACTTTTAAATAAAAGCATTTTTGAACAAGTAAAATATTCTCTTTGTCAAATACTGTATGCCTCTAATTATGGGCACATCTGAGTATTTTCGATTCCTAACGTAAATGAAGACACATTTCGTCCTTTTGAGAATAGTAAATGGCTATAATCAATCTTGATTTTATATTATTTATAAGAAAAAATGTTCTTAAGGTCTGTTAAATTTGGTTCTGATGGAAGTCGTTTTGTTTGGCGTCAATCAAATAAAGAATTTTACCCACGCTACACCATGAAAACAGTGAAAATTGGTGGTGGTTGTGTCATGGTATGGGGCTGCTTCTCTTGGCATGGTGTCTTTATAGAATAACTGGTACTATGAATCAGTATGAATACATTAAAATACTGGAAAACGAGATGCAACCATGTGCAGAAGAAAATGTATCAGTACTTTGAAAATTTCAGCACGATAATGATTCAAAGCACTCTGCTAGAAGGGTGACTGTCTGGCTTCAGGATATTCATGTAGATGTTTTACAATGGCCATCTTGTAGTCCAGATTCTAACCCAATAGAAAATGTTTGAATGGTAGTTAAAAGGAAATTAAGTTCAAGGACCTTTTAAAATTTCGACGAAGCATTCGAGGGTATGAGGGAAGCGTGGATCAGTATTCCATTAGAGATTTGTAGACGTCTAATACAGTTCATTCCTAGGAGGTGTTTAAAAGTAGTTGAAGCCAATGGATATCCAACTAGGTACTCGATTGAGACAAAAACTTATAAGTTGATAGAAAATGTTGATTCAGAAATATGTTTCCAATTAGTTTGCTGCTTAAAAATGTAGCGTTCTTCGAATTTACAGGTGCCGTAAAAGTGCACAGTATTGTTTTACATTTTTGATGTCGTTTCTAAGGATACATATGTATGTAATTTGTAGGGAATTTAATAATCTACACATTTTGCAACAACGCACCGTTTAAGTGATATTCATATAAATCTGTTTTTATTAACTGAATAAAATTTCCCTTTGATTATTCTATATGTATGTTTCTTTCCAGTACTGAGATATGCTGGAGATAACTGAGGGGTTTTTCGGGAGAACCCCACTTGTCAAAAAAGTGAAAATCTCAGAAAATTGATAAAGCAATGTTTCTTTAAGGTCGTTAAACACTCAATAGCCATATTTTTCTACAAATGTATTAGATGTAAATACTTTATTTTATGACATTTGTTACAAAATATATTTCGTAGCAAAAGAAAAAAAAATAAAAAAAACATTGACATATGTGGTTAATGAGGAATGTTTAGGTAGGCAAATAAAATTATCACAAAAATAATTATAACAAACGTTTAATAAAAGGTGGGTTTATACATAAAGGAAAATATGTCTATTTAGTGAGTAATAATAAAGTGAAATTAAAAGAATCCTATTATAGAATGTCTTTATCACTTTCGCCACTACTGTTATCGTCATCCAATAGTTCTGTATTATTTTGGTCTGTACTTGAGGTACTTTCAGTTTTCGATTGAATCTTTTTTATATTCATTATTAAGAGCGATATTTTCTGGCCTATTAATGTATTTGGACAAGCTGATAAAATGTTTTATTTTATTTGCTTTTAAAAGAATGGGATCAAAATAATTCTTGGTTCATTTATAGAATACTTCAACATTCTAGCAGTTTTTATCTTAACAGGGGACCGAGGCGGTTGTAGACAATATGAAGCAGTAGTATCAGCAATATTGAATATTAAGTTCCGAGTAACATTAATGAATGAATGAATGAAACCTTTTTACTTGGGTTCTTCTGATTAAACATTTTGTGCATTTTTTTAACGTTTAAGGTCTCTGGTACATAGTCCATATTAGGATTGTCCCTTCTTGAATAGTGCAACTGTATGCATTTAAATGACTTAATATGATCTTGAACAGCTGAAAATAGTTCTGGTGAAGTCTTTAACGGTCTTTTATCATGCTTGCCGCGTAAATCGATCGGAGACTGACCTGTTTTTACCAAAAAGTTTTTTATTCCCCTAAGTATGTCTTCAGAATTACCATGTAAACTGCAAAATGCTTTAAAGGATACCCGGAATTTACGAGAGTTAATTCGAATTTTATATTTGTAACAAGCTAGATGCTGATTTTTTTTAAAAGATGATGCGTTTCGAACCTGATCTAAAACGTCATCTAGATGTACAATTCGACTTCGTCTTTGTTTCGGAGGTTATAATATATATAATATCATAGATAATAAAAACTCCGAAACTTTTTCAAAGCATTTCAATCGACTGCATCGACATAAAAGACGCATATTACACAAAAATATACCACTACTCTATAAAACTTACTGAGAATCAGGATCCGAAGTTCTAGCAGGGATTTTAACGCCTTTACTATTAACGAATGTTAACCCCTGAACACGTGAATTTCGACGAACTACACTTTTATGAAGCTTACGCGGTTTGCTTAATGGAATGGAGACATTTTTAGTTGGATCTTGACGTTCAAAACTATCCATTTTAATAGACAATAGACAAAAACAACAATTAACTTGTACAGACTTGACAGCCGGAACCTAACCTTACAAAACTAAATAAATTTAACACCACGTCGTCTGTAATTACACAATTGTCCCGTAAGAAACACATTTGTCATTGACAAGTGTGGTTTTTACGGGAATATTTGCTTGACATATGAGGTTTTTACGGAATTGTACAAATTTTAATCGCCTCTAGTAGGGTAAAAATTATAGTTATCGGACACCATACAGTTATCGGACATTTTAGTTTTAAACCTTATAATAGGTTTTCTGTAAGTGATAATTCAACGAATGACGATGAGATGGCGACATCAACTAATTCACTTTTGATCCCAAACAGCACATAGCCAAATTTTTGCACTAGTAGTTGAATTCTAACGGTTTAATATACATGTGGTCTGAGGTACGTATTTTATAATACATTTCATTAGGATACGTTGTGTTGGGAAATAAATGTTTTTATATTTTAAATCGATCTTTAAGTTATACCTAATTTATAATGCATGTAAATTACTTAAACATATCATGTCTTGTTTCAAATTTTGCTGTATTTCTAATTATAACGTAAAGAATAGGTGTCTAATAACTGTTTTAAAAGTGTTTTGCGCATTTTGTGGTCTAGTCAGTTATCATACACTTTGCCTATATTTTTTATTTCTATTTTTGGAAAACGTTATACGGTTATTGGACATGTGTCCAGCAACTATATTCGTGATGTCCAATAACTGTATTTTAATTTTAAGCTCCCTAATACCAACTTAAAATGCCTAAAGTAAAAGAATATGATTAAAAGAAAATAGAGTAAACCCGAGTGAGATGGCCAACTTAGTAAATAATTTAATATATTTTGAAAGAAATGAAACTTAAATATTTTAAACTTATATGACAACTAGCCAAAAATAATTGTTCATCGATTTAAAATACACGAGATTAGAATATATGCTAAGTTTTGAAAAACTGCCCTTCCGAACAGATACATGTAAACTGGTCATCTGTCCCGTAATGTAAGGGTGAGATGGCCAGTACCTTTTTTTACATTACGGTAGAGATGGCCAATATTACATTTTTGAACAAATATTTTTTTTATTAAATTAACAATACAAAATTTACAAAAATAAGCCAGAAAATGATATAACGAAAATACACGTATTATATTAGTAATAAAAATACGAATTATTCTAACTCAAAAACAATGTTTATTCAAGTAGGAAAATAACATAAAAATGTCGTTTAAAAAAAGATGTTACGAAAACAAGAAAAAAAGTTCCTATTTATTATTATTAAATTTTTTTCCACATTTCATGCAGAGATTAGTAAAACTGGTGCAATCCTCATGTAGCCAACGTGAACACTTAACGCATCGTTAACCAACGCATTCATTTTCATCATTGTCATCTTCCTGATCATCGCTTTCTAGCACCATATCTGCTTCAGACTCCGAGCTCGAACTTACTTTTCTTAGTTTTTTATTTATTTTTGCCTGAGTTTCTGTCTTACTAGTTTCCTTTTTCGATACATTTTTTTTTTCTTTTTAAAGACCTTTCTCTCACTTTGTTGATATTGTCAATAGTGGTTAATACAGCCCCAAGATTTTTTGAAACTTTTTTTACGTTTTGTGGTAATGTAGGAACTGGCGATATTTTGTTCTAGTGTTCCTGGAGTGACATTTGCTTTGGAAGTACTTGGTAACGGCGAAACTTCACCGGATATTTTCGGGAAACATGTTGACGTGGCCGGTTGTTCATTAGGTCCTTGAATTTCTTGGGCACTGGCAGTAGGCTGTGAATCAGAAGCAGCTGCCTGGTTACCAGACGTTGAAGTTTGTGAGCTTTTCACAGTTGCATCCGAAACTGAAAACGCACGATCGGGTATTGCAGCAGGATTAAACGGATAAATCCCCGTAGCTTTAAAGCCTGCCACAGCATTTGAAACTGTACATGCCTTCCCCCAACTTTCTGAAAGCATCTGGCCAAATTGCAGCCTGGTCAATTTTCTTCCAGGGTTAGCACGAACCCACTGTTGGCATGCACTGTAAAAATAGGTCTTTAGGGATTTAAATACTGCCCTGTCAAGTGGTTGGAGATAATGTGTTGTGTGGCTAGGAAGGCACAATAGCACAACATCATTATCCCGAGCCAGTTCACGTAACTCTACAGAAGTGCAGTGCGACGCATGTCCATCAAATATTAAAAGTACCTTACCCACAGGTTTCCGAAGAATAAAGTGGTCTTTTAGTCATGCAATAAAGATTGTGGTGTTGACATAAGCCGATTTTTCGGACATGTGGATAACAGAGCCAGGCGGCATATTATCTTCGTACTCGGCTTTTTTGTATTTTCCCTTAAGGATACAGACGGGTGGAAGAAAAGTTCCCTCAGCATTACAACAAGCGATGCACGATATTGTTTCTTCTTTTTCTGAACAAGTAGTCATAGAGGCACTCTTTGAACCTTTTTCTGCTACTACAATACCCGTTTTATTATTCATTTGCAGCCCACTTTCATCGATATTATAAATGCAACTGGGTTTATTTAAAAGATTGTTTTCTTCGAGAGTTTGCTGGAGAAGTTCAAAATAGTTTCCTACTTCTACTCGATTCATCCCTTGACTTCGAGCAATGGAGACGCCCTCTGCTTTTCTGAGGGCCAATTCAGGATGTCTTTGTAGGAATAAGTTGAACCAGTCGTACCCTGCTCTTTCTTTTCCTTTGTTGAATTTATTTGGTATCTGAAGCCGTTCTGCAAAAAAAAAATGCAACTCTACGCACATCATCAATACTTAAAGGAAACCCAGATCGTTGCATTTTTTTCAAATGAGTTACAAGCTTTAACTCGTTTCGCTCTCCCAACAGAGAATCAGGACCCATGCGCCCTTTAGTTGAATCATTTTTTTTCAGCCTTCTTTCTAAGGTTTTCCTAGGAACCCCAAAGTTCAGCGCTGCAGCATTAACCGACGACCCATTTCTTACAGCCTGCATGGCATTATTCAAGTCATCTTGACTCCAAGATCCTCTAGAAGATGTTTGTTGGCGCTTATACCGAATCGGCACCTCTCTGAAACAAAATAATAATAATATTAATTTTGTAATATTCAGTTGGAGGAAATTTACTTTCCACGTTGCACTTTCGCCTAAAAAAAAGATGGCCATCTATACCAGAAATCTTTTGGCCATCTATCCCAATTGTACGGGAGATATGGCCACCATATGTATCGCATGCAAAGTAATAGTACGACGTAAAAAGTGAGGTTAGACATGCACTTTAACTTATTTTGGACTCACCTGATGTGAATCACTACCTCCAGTACCATGTAGAACAAAATCACAATTTAATCTATTTAACACGCGCAATTTGTAGTGGTATACAATTTCTATTTTGACGAAATACTGAATTATTTGAGCAAAAATATGCCGGCAATGTCCACCATTTTAATGTTTGCGAGCGGCTGATACAGGAAGCCTGCGCATAGGGTTGATTAAGTTTACACCGGCAACTTTTTGGATGTTGGCCATCTCTCCCGTGTGGCCATCTCACCTGGGTTTACCCTAGAGGAAGCGGTACGAGACGTACAAAATAAAGTTGAATCGTATAGATCAGCCGAACGAAAGTATGGAATTCCGAAATCGATAATTGAATTTAGAATTAACACCGGGGTGAAGTTCAAATGGCTGGATGACCAGCGAGACTTTTTATGAGTATTCTGCTAATGTTTTTCATTCCTACCTCGTAGAAAAAGGTGTCGCGTTTCCGGTGATTCTATTCCTGATGGACATAAATCCCACTTGAATTACGGGCTAACTATCTTGTGTAGTGAGTTAAAAATAGAGGTTTTTGCTTTGTATCCAAATGCTACACAAATTTTACAGCCCCGTGATGTAGCTGTGTTTAGAAAAGAGGCTTGGCGACGAGTTGTTAGAAAATGGGAAGAAGAACACCCAGGAGAAACACTTAATAAAGTCACTTTTGCACCTTTGTTGGAAAAATCCATTAACACAAGTATTAAGCCCGAAACGTTGGTAAATGGATTTAGGGCTTGTGGTCTGTATCCTTTAAATCCATACGCCATTGTTTATACCAAAAGTTCAGGCTCCATCGACACAAAATTAATGGCCCCTAACGAAAACATTGTACTTTGGCTTTTAGCACATTTACCAAAATAGTAGGAGAAGAAAAGATAAATAAATTTAAAACTTTAGATAAGAAGTTTTCTGCTATAGAAAGTGACCATTTTATAACCCTCTTCAAAATTTATAAATATTTTAATCGTACATCTAAGTCTATAGGTGATTTAAATAAAGAAATGTCTTTCAAAAAAAAGAAAATTCTCGAAAATATTAATATAGTTGCAGCTAAGCCTTCGCCAGATAAATTTAATAAAATTACCGTCGACGTTTTGGTACATAATCCACCGTCACACAAATCAATAAATGATTTACCTAATTTCTTATTAAATACAGATTCAAACCCAAGTAACAGAAAGATTTCAGAAAATTTCACATTCAGATAAACTTAGCACCTCTTGTAATAAAATAATTTCATAAATTACTGAGGAACAACTACGGACTAGTAAGCCGAGCGCCTCATTTAATAGAGATATTTTAAAAACTACTAACGAGAAATTACAGGCAAGTAAACTTCATCTAATAGAGATATTTCAGAAATTACTGAGGAACATTCACAGGCTAATAAATCTAGCACCTCATTTAACACAGAGATTTCTGAAATTACTAAGGAGAATTCACAGCCTAGTAAACGTGTTATAAAATCAACATTATTGGGACAGTATTTAACGGTTCCAAATAGTCCTACAAGAAAAGGAAAAAGAAATACAGAAAGATTTCCTTTTGTAATTTGCAAAACAAGAATTAAAGGTGACTGAAGAAAGGGCTAAAGAAGACCGAAAACAAAAACACGAAAATAAGAAACAAAATTCTAAACAAGAATTACACGGCGAAAAAGATAAAGGTAAAATAAATAAACAAGGAATAAAACCAAAAATTAAAAAGGCTAATGAAGAAATGAAATGTTTTGTGTCACGATGTATTAAAGGATCACACAAAACTAAAATGTGCTGAATGTAATAAATGTATCCATGAAATTTGTATACCAAAAAAAAACACTTGGAAAATATACCAGATGATGAAGATATTGATATGTTTCTGTGCCATATACGTTTAACGAAAAGTAACGCGGACATTGATAGCGAGATGGAAGCTATTCCAGGCGATTTGGAAGGTGAATCGGAAACTGACAGATTATTTTATTTATATAATGATCATACGAAAAAACATACTTCGTACTTACTTCGTATACATTAAAAAAGCCGTTATTTTTGTTTATTCTCTTAGAAATTTATATGTTTTTGTTCGTTAATGTAAAAATTATTTATTTTTGTTTTTATTTTAAAAACTGTTAAACTATAATACAGCTATCTAAAATAAATAAAAAAATGTTTTAAAAAATATTGTTATTTTCTAAATTTGTTTAAATTAGGTGTCCAATTACTATATGATATTTGTCCAGCTACTATAAAAATGTCCGATAGCTTTACTTTTTTGCATATAATTTTATATTATTTATTTCTGACAACCAGCAAACTTACAAGTAATAATTGTATGAATAGATGTATTAGGAACATGATAAACTTCGTTAAATAAGAAAAATACTCTAAAAAAACTTATTGATAACAATGTTACGTACATTTAAAAATAAAAAATTCTTAACTGTCCACTATCAAACTTTTTACCCTATTGATAACTGGGAATCTTTCAGGAAATTATCAAAGTCGTCATTTAAAACGGGATCTAATCTAAGATTCTAACCGTGTTGCCAACTCATTTTTAGGAAAAAATGACATATGTGGTTTTTACGGGAAATCCCCCAACTGTTTCTTTTCTACAGATAAACCAAGTTAACTTCATGGAAACTAGCAGAGTTATTGAGGGCAAGGGACTGAACATATGACTGCATAAAGTCACGGTAAAGTAATACTTGATTTAACTATTTTTTAAAATATTATTTTTCACTCCCCCTAATTTTATTAAATTCTTTTTAAAACGATTTTGTTCTTTTATTAATATACTGTGTCAATATTTAGCTATAACATTTTCTCTGCCATAAATATTATGCAGAATAAACGAAAATTAAAAATTCCCTTTGGGAATTGTGTCTAATAAAACAGTGTTCAAGAAAGTGGATTTCTTTAAATACATTTCGCACAACTTATTGAACTTACTCCATGCACGTTCTTTCGTAGTAAACTCAACTTTATTTTTATCCGCTCAATAAGCTTCGTTCGCTTTTTATTCAAACCAACATTTATTCGGTTGCAGAATTCATCTATCAAACCGACAGTAGATTTGTGTTCTTGCCAACTCTTAGGTTCGGTATTTATCTTTGTCCTTTTGTTTTCCTTTCCAATCACATCATTCAGTTCGTTTTCTAGTCAACCCAATGCGTATTTGCTCAGAATCCAGTTTGTTTTTAAAGAAACGAAATAGTTCTTCGTAAAGTCGAACCGAGCGGTTAGAGAAAGTTGGCTATAAATTTCGACAAATAAGTAGTGTTAATGCGAATCATGTCTAGTTTGTTTTAATGAAATTGTTTATTTATGTATTAATAATCGCAGTTTGAAATATTCTTTATTTTAAAAAAGGTTTATGTATTTTGCAACAATGATTGATTTAAATAGTTTAATTTTTATTTAAATTATACTCGACATTTGTTTCTTACAAGAGGAGTCCTTTTTCGATTTTTGGAAAGAGCGTAAAATTTCCGGTCTAGTGATGTCTCATAAAAGTTCAAAAGATGTAAGTATCATCAAAATATCACATTCCGTAAAGTTAGGTCTCAATTTTTTCCAAGGACTCCTTGATGTATTTGTCTCCACAAAAAAAATTTTTTGTTGTAACACAAATCAGAATACCATAATCTAATAGAATGAACCTATCCAAATACGGAAATGACAAATAGAAAGTTGTAGCACGTAGGGTTTTCTTGTTAGAGTTGTAGAACCATATCGAATGTTAGGATACTTAATATCTATAGAAAAAATGATTTCAGAAAATTCTTAACCCTGTTTATTTATTGACTATGTTTACAGTTTTCGCCTATTAAACGTACCATACATCTAAGAGAAAAGCAAATGAGAAAAATATTAACTTAAAACACTAATTAAACTTTATTTTTTCCGTTTATGAGGTGTCCTATCTTCTCTCTTCAAAAACCAACAGTAGTCACCCATCATGGCTGGATCCCATCGTCCTTGGTACCGAATTTCCATTGTTCTGATACCTTGGTGAAACCTTTCACCCTGCTCGTCACTAACAGCTTCCAAATTTTTAGGAAAAAATGACAGATGAGAACGGAAGAAGTGAATTTTTAATGACATTCTAGCACCAAACGCTTTATAGGCATCTAAGAGTTCATTAACAAATTGTTCATAATTTTCATCCATATTGTTGCCTAAAAATCCTCTTACTACATTAACAAATAAATGCCATGTTCTGAGTTCCTGGCTGGTAAGCTTTTCCGAAAAATTGATATCGTCCAGCAATTTTCTGATTTGTGGCCCAATAAAAATGCCTTCTTTTAATTTGGCATCACTTAACTGGGGAAAGACTTGTCTTAGGTATTTAAATCCATCACCATCTTTATTCAGAGCCTTCACAAAGTTTTTCATCAGCCCAAGTTTAATGTGAAGAGGAGGCAAAAGGACATTTTTTGTTTCATAATGCTGATTTATTGCAGACTGTCCCATAAACAAAGAAAACAGCAATATTTTGTAAATATCCCCTAAAGTCTTACTAAAAACATAGCATTTATTTTTCTAAAATTCGTAATTTTTGTTTCTGTGGCCAATAGGTTGCATTCCTTAAGACGGCAACCCAGAAGTTCTGACTGTTGCTTGGATAACCCCAAATCACGCACTAAAACATTTAGTTCATTTTGAACAATCAAATGTGGCTCGCCAGAACTGGGACCTGTGGTAAAAGTGGGATCGGTGCACTGTTCTTCTGAGCTGCCTGATGATGCGTTATCTCCATTATCTCCCAAATCAATAGCTTGCCAATTTAAAGGCGCAATCGGCACTGGCAAATGTGCATTATGAAGAACACGTCGTATGGGAGATTGCAATTTGGATATTCTATATTGTGCTGTCCCTTTTTGGAATAACCTTCAGTCTTTGTCAGGCAAAAATAACAATCGTCAGAATGATTGGTGGGTTCTCGCCATACCATTGGAACTGCAAAAGGCATACTTTTTCTATTTCCCTTCATCCATTGCACCAATGATGCACTACAACTAAGACAGCACACATGGGGAGCCCACTGCTTATCTTGATCCTCAATTAACACACCAAAATATTTAAAGTAGGCTTTTTTTATTTTAAGAAAATGGCCTGGCTTGTGATTTCACCAGAAATTCTCCACAAATATAACAAAATTTGTCAGGAGAAATTTTGCAACTTCGGCGCGTTTGATTCGACATTCTCGTCTTCACATACACTTGCTTATCGATACACAGAGAACCACTCAATTCGAAACTCAACAGAAGAGCAAAGTTTAACGTTTATTTTATGTCTAATGTTGTAAACAACCCAGTCTAGGTAATTTTTCCGTTGTAAAATGACCTCCATTGGCATCGAGACCCTTTTGACAATTGGTGACTGTTTTTCATACAACCCTGGCAAGTCTATTTTTCTAAATGTGTCCAAAACTCTTTGTCTCAGGACTTAATAAATAAATTTCGATATTGTAGCCATCATTGCTACGCAGATGATACCCAGGTATATTATTCATTTAAAAGTACTGATATAGCCGAGGCCAATAGGTGCATTAACGCGGATTTGGACACTTTATATAGTGAAACTCAAAAGCTCCTCTTAAAGATTAACCCAACCAAATCAGTAGCTATTCTTTTTTGTAATGAAAACAATCAAGTGAATATTTTAGATAACTTAAATCTACACATAAATAATGATCCAATAGATTTTAAAAACTCTGCCAAAAATCTGGGACTCATAATGGATCATAAACTTAGATTTAAGGAACATGTTACTCTTAAACTAAAAAGTGGATATTCCGCCTTAAAAACAATATTTTCGCAAAGGCACTTTTTGAGCTATAACATTAAGAAAATGCTTTGTGATACACTAGTGTTATCACCATTAAACTTCTGTGACACCATCTATGGACCTTGTCTTGATAATGCCGATGTTAATAGATTACAAAAACTCCAAAATTCCTGTCTAAGGCTTATTTTTGGTATAAGAAGACGTGAACATATTTCTCATAAGTTAAAAGAAGCAAATTGGTTAAATATGCACAATAGACGAGTATTACATGCTCTTGTCCTTTTTTATAAAATTCTTAAGTTTAAGACTCCACCGTATTTGCATAAAAAAATAACTTATCGTACTGATGTGCACAATCTTAATATAAGACGAAAAAATCTATTAACTATACCGTCACACAACAAAGAATTTTTTAAAAGGTCTTTTTCTTATTTAATTGCACATTTAATAAATAAATTCAAAATAAATGATTTTACTGACTCAGAAAAAGTTTTCATGAGAAAAACCAAACTACTTCTAAACCATGTTTAATTGATTGTCTATGCCACAAATAGCTAAATTTGAAATTTAATACTTTCCTTTTTCCCTATCCTTATCCACCTTCCATTTTCCTTTTAGTGTGTGCTTTTTTGCTTTTATGTTTTTTTTTTCAAATTTAAAAAAAAAAAAATTTAACTGCTAGCTGCTTATAAATTTCTTTTTCATTTCTTATATTTTTGGCCTCAACAGAATCCGGGGAATGAACATGCCCTGAAATCTGAAAACAAGGCCCGTTAGTTACCATGATTATTATCATAATAATAATTATTATTTTAAGTTAATTCGTTAACTGAATTTATGGTAACTAATAAACGTCTTATTATTATTATTATTATTATTATTATTATTATTATTCCTATGGTCGCAGAGGGATCAAACTTATTATTCGTGTGACCCCAGAGGAGATCTAGGAGGCCAAGATATTGGACCATTTAAGGTAATCATTCTTTCGTCAAACTGCTCTTTTAGGAAGTTCCTGAATTGAATGGTGTTGTGAGCCGGACATCCATCCTGTTGAAACCAGTTGATCCGGTACCGGTTTTACGAGCTACTCTAGCTCCTGGCATATTACCAAATCAGTATATAAGGAATAATAATTGTTACTGTATATTTTCGTAAATTGTAATAACAATATTTTTCTGCAAAAAGCAATGTCACGAAATCGTCCAAACAGTTTTTTATGCTGTGAATTTCAATCTCAAGGTTAAAGGATAAGAAAAACTATTTTTTATGCGTATACAACGTAGGGATGCACGATACGATCCGATATTATAGGATATCGATACTTTTGCCTCCGATACTCGATATTTTGTATCGATACTTTTGATACGACTGTATATCGATATCATTCGATCCGAACTATCCCTAGTATTTATTTCTTATATTAATAGTGGCGTCATCTAGCATAAGAGCGTAAAATTTAAATTCTGGCTGGGGATTGCAGATTTCTATGAGAGTTACAAGTTTGGAAAATTGTGAAACTATAGATATGGTTGATAGGTGGATGGGCGGATGGGGATTTACAGTGACAGACCACTCTAATTGATATCCGGGAATTCCAAATCGTATTTCTTTGTTTTACAAATTTGATAGTGATGTTTTTTTAGATTTGAACTTGAACGTGTGTAAATACTGAAAATTGTGATTATACTCTAAAAATACATTTATTCCTCCTGTGCCTGTGAATGATCCTAGTAAAAGCATTGATTTTATAACTGTAATTTGTATAAGCAATTATTAGTACAGGTATTTTATTGTAAATAGTATCAAGGGTTGTTATATTGTTAAGTGTTTTCAACCAATTTTACTTACCATGCCACCTGTAAGAAGCAGTGTATGGAATTTATTTATTAAAACAAAGTCAGGAGGAAAATGTAAATTGTGTCAGTGTGATGTGAAAACAGCCGGAAACACAACAAATTTAAAAAAACATTTGCAAAGAAGACATCCAAATTATTCGAATGAAGGTAGACAGAATGAAGAAGAAAATATGGTAATTTTATTTTTATGAATAATAAGTGCTGCTTTAATTAATTAGCCAAAAAAAAATGTTTAAATTTATAACTTTAAATATGTATAGTCAATTTAAAATAAAAATAATAATGATTTTAGCCAATCAAGAACATAATAAATAAGGACAGTAGTGAAAACCAGCAGTCCGTGACTTCAACTTCAGCAGATTCTGTAGTTTGTTTAATTGACGAACCAACGCCATCAACCTCTTCTAGCCGGTGCTCCCTAAGCCCCTCAAGTACTTGTCAGTCTTCAGTCAGTGAATCATTTTCAACTACTGAACCAATGCCATCAACCTCTTTTAGCCGGAGCTCTATACGCCCCTCAAGTTCTCGTCAGTCTTCAATTACTGAATCATTTTCAACTATTAAGTCATTTTCAGGTAATTTTTTTATCTACAATTATCATTTTAATTAGCTAATTATGTATTTGGAATATACACAAGGTTAAACATTTTCATAGCCCCCTAAGTATAATTTTTGCTGTTTTAGATTTGATTTATTCGGCAACTTTTAGAAAGTATTAAAGATAATCATATCAGAACAACAATTAACAAAAAATTATTTCTTATCATCAATATTATTTTTACATCTATATTAGTGTGATGTGTGACCTGTCTAGCTAAAATTTGCGCAAAAACCACAAATTTATAAACTTAAAAGTTTATTTTGAAATTAAAATAAAGGCTAAGCTACAGTACAGTTTTTTTTTAGATGGTGGTACTAAAGCAGGAAAAATCACCAATGCTATAACGTTTATGATAGCGAAGGACAATTTTATTTATTTTATGAAAACTGTTGCACCATTATACCAGGTTCCCGGACGAAACAAAATTTCTACTCTTGTTGATGAAAAATATGATGTTTTATCAGGTATGTTTAAGCAGAAACTTACACAAATAGATAATATCACCCTTACGGCAGATATATGGACTGAGACTATGAATACAACAAGCTTTTTAGGGATAACAAGTCATTTTTTGCTGAAAAATAAATTAACATCTCTTACTATAGGAGTATTCGAATTAGAAGAAAGACATACCTCTGAATATCTAGTGCAGTGCATGTCCACAATTTTAGAAGAATGGAATATTACCACTTCCAAAGTTATTGCAGTCGTGACAGATAATGGGGCGAATATTGTAAAGGCGGTTAACGATATGTTTGGAAAAAACAAGCACCTCCCCTGCTTTGCTCATACCCTAGATCTAGTAGCGTCAAGAATTATGGATGATATTGAGGATATAAAAATTATTGTAGGTAAAGTAAAATCCATTGTTACCTATTTTAAGCAGAGTGTTTTGGCTGCTGATCAGCTTAGGAAAGCGCAGCAAGCTGATAATATTTTAAAGCTAATACAGTCTGTCCCAACTAATTAGATGGAACTCCCAATTTTATATGTTGGAACGGTTTGTTAAACTGTACGAACACATAGCACCAATTCTGCTGAAAAACCCAAAATCACCAACTATGATTGACGCTACTGATTTAGAAAAAATAAAAGATGTGTTATATATTTTATCTCCCATTGAAGCTGTTTCAAAAGAAATATGTGGAGAAAAATATTTAACCAGTAGCAAAATTATTCCAATAATAAACTGTCTGGTTAAAAAAATTGAAAATGTATCCCCTTCAACTGAGGAAACATTAAGTCTAAAAGCAAACACTTTAAATGAACTTTCAAAACGATTTGGAGCCATAGAACAAAATAAATTACTAGCTGTTTCAACAATTTTAGACCCACGCTTTAAGAGGCTACATTTTAACGATCCGTTATCATGTGCTAATGCTGTTAATTTTATAAACCAGTCTATTAATCAGTTATGTGAATTAAAAAAGAATCATAATGATGATAATCCACAGAGACAAACTCAAGCTCAACTAACCAATGCTGAAAGTGTGTGGGCTTACCATGAAGAACTGGCAGCAAGTTATGCAGAAAAACATCTTGATACGAATACCAAAGGCAACCTCAATTATGATTTCAAAATGTATTTAAATGGTCCAACAATTAATATACAGGTAGCTCCATTTAGTTATTGGAATACTACTAACTCTTGCATATTAAAAGAACTGGCCAAAAAATATTTGCCAATCGTTGGAACGTCAGTTCCTTCGGAAAGGCTTTTTTCCAAAGCGGGAAGTATTTTAACTCCCAGTCGTAATCGACTTAGTGGGGCTAGATTGACAAAACTTTTGTTTTTAAAATCACTGGATTTTGAATATTGGGACTTATAAAATATTAAGGTCGAATTATTTTTCTTTTAATATTCATTAGGTATCTAGTTTTTTTATAGAATAGAACTATTCCGGTAATGTTCCTCGTTTCTGTTCTTTTGTTATACTTAGTACTTATAGTATTAGCATTTTTATAGATTTGTTTATGGTTTTTATAAAAACTATTTTTTTAAGTAGTTCCTATGTTAAGGTAAATAAATAAGGAAAAAAATTCAAATATTTGATAGACTTACATATTTTCTGCTTCTGTTACCTGTAAATTTAGGTTATGGGTTATGTTATGTTATATAGAAAATAAATAATAAAATCCAGATATTAATCCATGACTGTATTTTTTATTTGTGTTTAAATATGATCCTTTGATATAAAAACAAGAAGATTCCATTATCATTATATCGAAATTTTTAAAAATTGCAGAATGCAGACATTTCTAACCTAACATTTTTATTTACAAAATTATAATAGTCCGGATCAAAAATATATCGATATTTTGAGTATCGATTCTTTCTTAGTCGATTTTTTACTGTACCGATACTTTGTTGACCGATCCGAATCGATCCGAAATATCGATACTTGCGAGCGGATCGTGCATCCCTAATACAACGCAATTTCATAATTTACGTTACGTAACTCAACATTATTAATTAACTCCTATTTTTGAGTTAATACTACTAGCCTTAAGCAGCCCAAAATCGATTAGCTGCCAATAAGTTTAACAGTTACCTTTTCTATCTACTGTTACTTATTTTATCAGTGTTAAGTATTTATAAGACATTTTTATTAGGATGCTCGTTACTTTTTTAGTTTCAAAAAGTATTATTATATTTTTCATCTCTAGCTATATGTACACCGTATAGGTAAAATATTGTTAACAGTTCTGTTTTACAGATTTTATTACTTGTTTATTTGGGTTCAGAAACATGTTTAATAAATATTAACAACAAAATACTCTGTTTCAATAAACACAGTAAATACCTAATATGTAGAAGACAACATTCTCCGTTAGTAGGTATGAAAAAGACTATTTGGACATATTTGTATACTGAATCTTTTTTCCCGTTAAGTGAACTAATAACTTCGATTACAAATTATCATTTGATAATCGCTAAAACATTTTCATCCAGTTTTCTTGTTTACAATTGAAAAAATGTTTTATACATGTGTAAAGTGGGCCAAAAAAAAACTTGAAAAACATAAAAATATAATTAGTGTGCTCTATACCCTTATAAGGTACTTACCGTGCTGCGAAGGGCCCACTTTTCGTTATAAAATTAATAGGAACAATTTTAAACATTTTGCTTGATGAATATTTATATCACACCAAAGGCATAATTTTACATTAACTTTATATTTATTTATATAATAATATAATATTTATGTGTAACTGTATTCTAAAGGCAGATTCAACAAGATCTTATAATTTTTTTTATTTTTTAACAGTGACTTAAGAAATAAAATTACTCTTCAGAGCATGTATTTACATGTGACCGAGAATATTGTGGTTAATATTATTACTCCTATAAAGGAAAGAACCCATAATGGAAGTAGATTATTAAAAAAGTTCAATTTGAATAATTTTATTGAAGGCAAGTACCTAAAAATATCAAATGGGATGCAAAGATTTTTTAAATGCTCGCTATAATTTGTGGTTTGGCAAATATGGCCACATTCATTGGCTCGCAAATAGTCCCGACCTTACACCTTTGGACAATTTTTTGTGGGGATACCTACAGTATCATAATAAAACGGACATTGTTAACGAACAAACAAACAAACAAACAAAAGTATGCTTTATTGCCGCAGAAAAATTTTACAATTTTATGGACAAAGCAAAATATACCTAAAAATAAGACATATCAAAACATTAATCGAAAATAATTTCGACAGGTCAGAGCTTTTTTTTAAAAATGTAAATTATCAATTTACCAAATCGTAAAACACACGTTAGAATATAACATAACATTGCAAACAGTAAATGAATCATGATAACCTTATAAAAGTAAACAAACACACATGTACGAGGTGAATAATTTCGATGACATTGAAATCAAAATTGCAACTATGCGACCTTAAACTCTATGTTATTATAGTTATACAAATAATTGTGATGTTAAACAGAAGGTATATTGAACTAATGTAGAATGTAGGATGCAAAAAGAATTAAATTGTTTTTAATCCAATACCTAACAAAAATAATTAAGTTTTAAGTGAATGTTCGACAGTTCTTTTCCCTATATAATGATTTACAAAATTCTATGCTACGAGTTAGGACATGACTCACAAAAGATTTAAGTAAACAAGCGAGTTTAGTGACAATTTAAAGAGACTTACTCACTGAAAAAAAAAATCATTAACGCTGTAAAATGGTCTCTCAATGAGGTATGCTTTGGTGTTTTTTCGAAATTGTGCAAGCATAGGGATAGATTTTAAATGTACTGGCAGATTGTTGTAAAGTTTTATGGCGTTGTAAATAATTGATTTTTTTATTAATTCTGTGGAAGGAATGGGAAGGGCCTTTCTGGGAGGGTGTTTATATGTTTTCTCAGCAAACATACCGTTTCCAAAATAAATAATGCAGGAAGTGTTAATATTTCATGTTTTTTGAAATAGTATTGGCAGTGAGCTCTATTATTTAGACCAAACAAATAACGAATGGCTCTCTTTTGAAGCATAAAAATACTACGAAATTGCTCGGTGGTACAGCAGCCCCAAAAGGGAAGGCCATAGCGGAGGTGGGATTCAAATAAAGAGAAATAAGTAAGTCTGGTAGAAGGAACGTCTAGTTCTTTTGAAACTGATCGAATGGCGAAGCAGGCGGTAGAAAGTTTTTTGTTAAGGTGTCAATATGATTAGACCATTTTAGATTGTTATTTATATTTAAGCCCAGGAATTTAACCGACTCTACGTATTCAATATTGCTGTTATGTACCTGAAGTGGTTGTAAAGTTCCCTTATAAGATAACGCCACCGTTTTATCGTTAAAACAAAGCATATTGGAATCGGACCAAGCCTTAATTATAACCAAGTCTTTGGAGATACTAGAGTGTAAAGACGTTGTATCAAAATCACTCCATGTTATGCTTGTGTCATCAGCAAAAAGGGAGATTCTTCCAATAATTTTAAGGTTCGTGATATCATTAATGTATAACAAAAAAAGAATAGGTCCCAAGACTGAACCTTGAGGGACTCCACTTGTAATCAACTTACAATCAGAATCGGAACCATTAGCCCTTACAAGTTGTTGCCTTTTCCCAAGATAAGATTTGAACCAATTTAAAGAAGTACCACGAATTCCATAAAAATTTAGTTTGTTTATCAGAATTTCATGACTAACACAATCAAAGGCTTTCGCATAGTCACAAAAAACTGAGGCAGTTGGGTGGTTGTTATTGAGAGATAAGTAGACGCCTCTAAGCAACGTGAACATGGCGTCACTGGTGCACTTTTTGGGTAGAAATCCGAACTGCTCCGGGGATATTATCTGATGTTTCAGGAGAAATGGCATAAGACGGTTCTTCAGTAGCCTTTCGATGATTTTTGATAGCACTGGTAGTAGTGCAATTGGGCGATAATTGCAAGAGTTAGTTTTTTCGCCGCCTTTATGAAGTGGAATAATTATAGCTGTTTTAAGGCAATCAGGGAATACACCTTTTATAAAGGACTCATTTATTAATGTTGTAAGGGCCTCTATGACTGGGAGTGGCAAGTTCAAGAATATTCTAATTGATAGGCCATCACTGCTACACGAAGATTTACTTTTGATATTATTTATTACCTTCAATAGTTCAGTGTTGCTAACGGGACTTAAGAAAAAGCTATCAGCTAAATTTTTTGAAGGAGGGAGAAACGAAAGAGGGTCCAAACTTGGCGAGATACTAGAGGTAACGTTTTTGCTTACATTAATAAAATAATCATTTAGATCATTAGCCCCTGGCAAGATCTGAGTCACAGGGTTTGATTTGTTTCTGAGGTTATTGATGATGGACCAGGTTTCTTTTGAAACGTTATTAGAGTTTGTTAGACGTTTTCGGTAGTGTAATTTTTTTGCTGACTTAATAAGAGTAGTGTAGATCCTCCTATAATTAGAGATATAGTCGAGAATAAGAAAGGAGTCGGTGAATTTTTTTATATATGAGAGCGAGCGCATATTTTTAGCAGAAATTCGTATTCCTTTCGTGGTCCACGGTTTATGCCGCTTAGGTTTGATATTCTTAAGCGGGAAGGCCTTGTTAAAAGCACTTAAAGTTTTATTTAAAAAAGTTCTGAAGTTTGTGTTGACATTATCAGATTCAAAATTCCAATTGGTGTTAAAGCAAATATTATGAAATACTGAGAAATTTGCGGCCGAGAAAATTCTGACCCAACGAGTTGCGGCAAAAATAGTGCATGAAATTAGGGTTTTAAATACAGAATGTCACACCTTCATTACCTAAGCAGTTAGGACACTGGAAAGAGTGTTTGAAAATTGCTGGGATAATGGAGGGGGTCACGTAAATAGGCTGAAAAATATTAATTACTAGTTCTTGTTTTGTTTTTGTTTATTCATTTGTTTGTTATCGTTGTATATATATATATATATATATATATATATATATATATATATAAATTAAACATTTTTTTTTTTCAAATTACTGTTTTGTTTTTGTTAGTGACATTCCATAGGTAAAGCGAATTAAGTATCTGTGGATTACCATCACGTCCAAGAGGGCTCGTTTGTTTTTAGTTGACATTTCATGTGTACCGCGATTAAAGTAGGGCTGAATATCTGAGAAATTGTCATAGGTGGTAACTTTAAAGTGGATATGTAAATGTCTAGGAAATTCCCTATAACTTTTGTAGGAACCATTTTTTTGTTTCTTGAAAAAATAAGCCTCTCAGGGTGTGGCAAATTATAAAAAATAACTCTGTATATGTTTATGAAAAAATAAAGTGCTCCAAATTTGAATAAGATTGGCATATTTGATAAAAAAATTATTTTAAAATGTTTTACTGAAATTTTCAAACTTCATTTCAAACAACAAAACACATCTCATTTTTGCACTATCAGTGTTGGCATTTAGGTAATTATTTTATATTAATAGATAAACATTGCATACTGGCTGCAATAACGAAGAAAAAGACCTTAAGTAAAACATTCACAAAAATTGTCCATTTTTACTTCAAGGAACCTTACTTAAAATGTAAAATATCAAAACAAAGGCACAAAGTCTCGGCCTCAGTCAATTACTAAATTGTGACAGGTATTTCGCTCTACAGGAACATCATCAGACCGAAAACATTAAAACTTACGATATATTTTGTAAAAATAAAATAATAATATTACAGAGAATAGTATAAGAATAATTCTAAAAAATGCAGCAGATCAGTAAAAAGGCGGTTTTGTTATACTATTTATTGGCAAAAAACAAGTTTTTCCTTGACATTTTTCTGGGACAGAGATTTGATAAAATTGAAGATTTGCATGGGAGTAAATTACATTACGTTATTCATTACATTGTCTCAATATAAATTAACCTTAATAAAAACATAACGAAATTGCTAGCTGATTAACAGCATAATAGTGTGACTAATAGTCTGCGATTTATATCAGAATTTTATGATCGCGATAGTACCAGTGCCTCCACAAAAAACTTGACTTCGTTCGCGTATACGATTATCATTAAAGGGATGTAAAGAGGTACTTAAATCGCCTCATTTGAGTACCTCTTTATAACAACAAACGTGGCTTGTTTGTTGTTGCAATATCTGGTTGTAAAATAGCCAAGCAAATATGCCAACTTACTCTAGAGCATGCGACATAGGGTTGACCATGGGAAAAACAATCGTAGCGCAAGTCTACTTCGGGTCTACTTAAGAAGTGTCCTCGAGCTTTGTTAATTCTCATTGCGAAAGAAAGCTTTAAAGGAAACTGTACACGTTTAAACTAAAAAGGATAGTCTACGGAATTAAAGGGATACGTGGTATAAAAACTGTTTCTTCCAGACCAGGGCCAGAAATAATAGTAGACTCTATTACATTGTTTTGTAATGTTTTAATCCGTAGCCGAGGTCCATTACACAATTTTGGTGGTTTTAAATTTTGACTAGGCATCACTGGTGCCCCCACTTTTAAAGTTAATTCATGAGGAGGGATTCCTGAAGGGTTTAGAGAGTTTAGGAACTCGACAGGATAATTAACCGCATTTTTTTGGTCTATAACTACATCTATTGAGTAGTATGTTAGTTGTGTAGCAGTAATTTTCTTCAATAAAGCTAGATTTATTTTGTCTGCTGTGCTATTTTTTTGGAGTTAATTTAGCTCGTTCTTTAAACCAAAAAGCGGTTTTAATTTGACAGCTTTCGAGGTCACATTTAAGAGGTAGTTTCACACCCTTGGAAACTGCGTTTCGAAGAATCTCCTTTTATCGAATCTCTGCACTCTAAAATCAAGCTGCTTGCACAAGCTCAGATTTCTACGGCAAATGGTTTGAGAAAGGTCGCAAAAATTAATGAATGACCCGATCTTTTCAAAAACCCTGTACGAATTTATAAAAAATCTTAAAATACATAATAAAATAAAATAAAAGCACGTATTAAAGTGTTTTTCCGAACAACTAATTGTTTTTTAAATAAAAAAATATAATATTAAAGTGGTGGTTTCAACCCCTTGGACACCCTGTCTCGATTTTTAAAAAATCTTAAAATATGTATAAAAATAAAATATAAAGCATATTATGTTTAAGCATTTTTCGAATAACTGACGGTTTTTTAATTAAAATATAATATAATATTTAAGGGATGGTTTTCCCCCGTCGAACACCTTGTATGAGTTTTTTAAAAATCCTAAAATATGTGAAAAATAAATTAAAAAACACATGTTCAAAGGTTTTTTCGAAAAACTAATCGGTTTTTAAATAAAAAAATATTGTAATATTCAAGAGGTTGTTTCACCCTCTTGGAATTTGAGTTTAGAAAAATCCCTACTTATTGAGCCTCTACACCCTAAAATCAACCTGTATGCCAAAATTCAACCTTTTACCTCAAGTGGTTTGAGCTGGAGCTTGATGAGTGGGTCAGTCAACGAAGTCTTTTATATATTAGTATATATAGATTATGGACTATCATAATTTACCTATCGTTAAACAGAAATTGAACATGCTGCCAAATTTGATTAATAATTTTCACTTTCTTGAGTGCGATTTTGCAAAAATACTGTATTATTAGCTGAACAGAAAGTCCATAAGTATGGAAACATAATAAGAGATCTAGGTTCAAGACATCCTAAAATTTCTAATGTTGATCCAAATGCAAGATTCGTCCGTTATCTGGAAAATAATCCTTTTGGAACAGCAGTCATAGTAAAAGAGGATCTGGATTAGTTTACATCGCTCGACAAAAAAATTGCTGCTCGAATGCTATTAAAAATCATTGTGCTGCTAACAAAATTGATCTCACCGAAAGAAATAAACAAAGGATGAGAATGTATAAATACCATTGGGGGAGAAGTTTTTTTCTAAGTCATACTTAGTCAAAATAACAAATTTTTGCTATGTCTGTGCTTAGATTAACGCTACAGAATCATGTGTTTAGGCGATTATTACTTTGGCCTCCGAAAAGTCTCAACTAAATATTCATTGTGAATGTGGGAGCTGAAATGATTATAGTATATTGTGCAACTATTGTCAAAACACGAGTATGATGTGTGCTTTTCATACTTTACTTTGTCTACGAATTCATAGGAAACTTTTTGAAAATTGAATTTATACTTTTTTTCTGGTAACTGGCAACAAACTGGAGGAATTTTCAGTATATTTCATTATGTTTAAACTTTCAATAATTATTTATTCAGAGGATTTAACTAAATTTATTTCTGTGAAATGTATTTAATTCCTGTAATTGTTCACTAAAATGTAAACGTATTAGTTATTATATTTTAAAAGGTTCCGTTTGTATTTGAATTTAATTCATATCATATTCAGGGTTATTATTAGAAGCACACGTTATAACAAAGATATGAATTTATTATATATTAACACAGCTTTTAATAATCAGCCTATTTTTAAATGTAATTCTCACATTGGAGCGGTACCCGTACCTATCATATAACTTGGATATATTGAGCTCAAAAGCAAACTTATTACAGCTGCGCTTTTTCCTATTTGGTCACTTGGTAAGTATGAACAAATCCGAAAACACAACTACAAATATGTAAAATAAACCTCATTCATCTTAATTCTGCAGCTACAAACCGGTTGTTCCATTTTTTTAGACACTTTGGTACTTGACACGAACTTTGTTACACTTTTAAAATTTAATTTATGTGGCTTACTAGCATGACCTAATTTTTTCAAAACACTATTAGAATTTCCAATATAGAGTTTGTCATACAAAAAATAAAGCGCACTATCATAAGTATCTGTGAGACGTATTACATCTCACTATAAAGTTGTTTTAGCGACACCGTCTTATAAGACATAAAATTTCATATGAGCAGTAATAAAAGTGCAACATTTACGGTTTAAATGGCTGAATATTTTTCCTTATTCGGATTTTGTTTTAAAGCCCTTTTCGTTGATATAATATTTCAAAAGGCGGCAATTCGTTTGAGAGAAGCTCCTTAGGAGCTCTTTTATGGTAAGCAAACGGTATTGCAGGATAATACATTATTGAGACTGACTGAGAAGAAGAGTTTGCAAATATGAAGTTTTATTTTGACTGTTCTAATATGATACCCGATATACATCTATTTTTACTTCCCTCATAAAAGGGAAGTATTGTAATCATAAAAAAATCTAAGATCACCCTCCGAGATTTTTTTAGATCTTTATGTTTCAGGGTTCCTAGAAGACGAAAAACATGTTTCCTCGATTCCGTCGGTCTGTCTGTCTGTCGATCTCTCTATTCGCGGCATAGCTAAAAAACTACTTACCCGATTGCCTTGAAATTTTGGTAAAAAATTAAGGGTCATATAGGGATGACCTGGTAATATTTTAGTAAAAGTTCAATATAAGAAAATAAAATGAAAGTAGTGAAAATGTTAAAAAAATTATTACTAAGAAATTGCTTATTCAATTTATCTCAAATTTTGCACAAAAGTCAAGCATTATATTCGAATCAACTGGTAAAAATCCAAGATGGCAGAACAAAATGGAGGCTTAATAAAATATTTAAAAATTCAGCCTGAAAAACTACTTAATGAATTGATTTCAAATTGTAGTATAGAGATGAACTAGTAAAAATGTGGCACTAAAGCAAGATGGCGGAATAAAATGGCGGCCAAACAAAATTTTTGTAATCTAAAAAAATGACCTTCTCAGGTTTTACATATATTCGCGTTTTGGCGTCCCTAGATGACACAAATATGTTTTATCAAGTCCGTCGGTACCTATGTCGGATTGCCTGTCTGTCTGACAGTTCGCGACATAGCTTAAAAACCACTGATCAGATTTAGTTCAAATTTGAGACAAAAACTAGGGCTTATATGGGGATGACCTAACTAAAAATCTAAAATGCTGGAACAAGATGGCGGCCTAGTGAAACGTTATAGAAATTATTACTAAAAAAACTAATTATCCAATTTACCTTAAATTTTGTACAGAAATTGAATATTATGTAGGAGTCAACTGGTAAAATTTTGATATGAATCCAAGACGGCCGAGCAAAATGGCGGTTTAATAAAATATTTAAACTGTAACAGAATAGACTATAACAACGGTATAGAGTATATATTTTTATATATTCTAAATATAATTCAAGCAATATTTTACTAAAACTGTTGGTTCTCATGTTCACGCTTAAACAGGCTTGATTATTTCACAAGAATTATAAGTAAATTTGTGTAATATTAGTTTCGAGAATTTTAAACTCTAAATGAAGTATCATATATATCAAATGCTATATTTTAGAGTATAGACAGATTTATGGATAAGCTTTCTTAGAAGGTTTACAATTTATGCCTTCCTTTTCGAGGGTTTATGATCCCATATGTTCCCTGTTTCATTGTAATCTTTCTTTGGTCTGTTTAATTTAACTTGTTGCAAATATTAATTGAAACATTTTGTTTAGTTCGATGCAATGATAATAAATGCTCAATTTGCTATGTTGAAAATACAATAGAGTACTTTGTAATAGGAACATTACCGAAAATCCATGTTTTTGGGGCATAATTTTCCATGCAGTAAAGATAAACTGAAAGGGTTTTTCGTGCCTTTTTTTCGCCATGACTTTTCGGGCCCATAATGTGGATAACTTAGTACAGGCATATATATTAAATTATATACATAATCTTAGGACTAAGAATTGAAGGGAACATTGTTTTAATCGATTTAATCATTTTTTATTATCATTAAAGTATAGAGTAGGGACTTAAGCTTCACCATTCATAGCTTTATTCGTTTCGTCCTGACTCATAACATCAAAGAGGGGATTGGTCTAAGGGGTGGATCTGGTAATAGCTGAGCTAACTTTGTATTTTACCGGAAGACTAAAAGTCAGTCTGTGTCAGAGTTTTGATTGTTATAGTTGATCTTAAATTCTACTTTTGTAGTGGTTTATGGGGCTTTACGTATATAGTGGGATATTAAAGTTACGGGATTTTCAAAATATTTTATTTTTTTATTCTATATTTTATCTGAAGAGTAACTGGGTTTTCAAGAGTTAAATTTACGTTTTATTTAAAGATTTTTGTTTTCTTTTCTTTTGTACTAAAGTTGGGATTTAAAGACAATTCCCTCATTTTCTAGATTTAAATACTTTTTTTTTTGTTATTAGGTTTAAGTATTATTTTTGTACAGCATATCACTTACTTTACTTTTGTTAATAGATTTTTAAGTTGTTTTTAAAAACCAAATCTTTTGTTTAAATAAACCACCTGATAGTTAAAGTAAAAATACATTCAAGAAGAAGATACCATTGTTGTTGCAGTTTGCTGTTATTCGAGTTTATAAGGCCGCAGAATTGGTGAGATAAGATGTCTAATTTAATTTGTACTAACAATTATAATTGAAAATATGTTAAATTATAATTCACGAAGAAGCCTATAGAGTACTTTTGATTTTACTTATCATATATTAGTTAATTTCAGTATTGTGACAGGGTTGCCCGCTAAGCTTCAAATAAATAAATAAAATAAATAAATAATTTTAAATATAATAAATAACCGCTCGATAACCCTGCTACAAAACATTCAGCCTGAAAAAAGTACCTAATTAACTGATTTCAAATCGTGTGCCATAACTAATTGTAGTATAGAAATTAGCTAGAAAAACCGTGGTAATAATTGAAGATGGCGGAACAAAATGACGGTTAAAAATAAAATTTTTGTAATCTGAAAGAACATGCTCTCAGGTTTCACATATGTTCCCGTTTTAGCATCTCTATATGACAAAAAATTTCGTAAGTCCGTCTGTCTGTCTGTCGGTTCGTGGCATAGCTTATAAACTACTCATCAGATTGACTTTAAAATTTAGCGGCCTAATGAAACGTTAAAAAAATTATTACCTAAAAACGAATTATCCAATTTGCAGAAAAATCAAGTTTTGTGCAGAATACGCCTGGTAAAATCTTATTACGCAAAATGGCGGCTTAATAAAATATTTAGAAATTCAGCCTGAAAAACTACTTAACGAACTGATTTCAAATTGTGTGCCATAACTGATTGTAGTATAGAGATGAACTAGTAAAATTGGTACCAATTCAAGATGGCGGCACAAAATGGCGGCTAAAATAAAATTTTAGCGTCCCTAGATGCCAAAAATATGTTTTATCAATTCATTCGTCTTTTCCTTTTTATTGTCCTACTATCTATTTTTCCCTTAAATAAAAATTGATAAAAACTGGTATTAAAAATTTGAGTTTTATTTCTTATCTTCGTTTTTCTGCTAGAGTCTTTAGCTGGTCCGTTCTCTTTTATTCAAATTCATTTCGCTTAAAGTCCCTATACAGTGTAATAAATGATACGATTTCAGGGACATCGACTAAGGAAAATAGGTTGAGGGAAAGTGGGATATAAATTTTGCTAAAGGGGAAGAGCTGAATACCTTGTTTATTTTCGTCATAGCATATACATTTAGGAAATGTGCAAATATTTTCCGTATTCTTGTGAAAGGAAAGCACCCGAACAGATGACAAATATTTTTGTAGGTGTAATAATAGAGAAATTTTATCAACAGCTCAAGGATTTGTCAGTAGGGATTTCTTTGGAAAATAATATTTGCTAAAGAAAAAGATTGTAAACTTAAAATAAAGTACACATGGCACAAGGACATATGTGAAAATAATATTATTTTTAAACTTATTTTTTTTATAAGCTTTTATTTATCTTTCCTTGGTTGGGAATGATGAGAATAAATAAAAAATATTTGTTTACTTTGTGCTTAATCAACAGAATTGAATCGAAAATCGAAACCGGACAGAAATGTTCCTAATTTTACTTTAAACTGTTTTATTCCAAACCAACTTTACAAGTTTATTACATAGAATGTAACATAACAATAAAAAACAAAAAAAATAATAAGGTTGTAATAAATGAAAAGACTCCTATGTTATAATTCAACATAATATAAAACTAGGTTGAAATAAATATTTTAAAAAAATCCATTCATTTATATTTTCCAAAAATTTTTTTAAAATTGTTTTTTAAATATTGATAATTTAGTTTTATATCTTATACTGTTTGGTAAGTTATTATATATTTCTTAAACATCGTGCAGATTTGATTTGTCCCAAAGTTACTTTTTACTGTAGTGGCCTGTAATTGTAAGCAATGTCCTGTTTCGTGATTATGTAAAGTATTCGATTTTTTTAATATATTATTTGTTTTTTTTTTTAATAATAATAGAGTGTATTAAAATACAAATTTTTAAATTATAAATATTTTATAAATTTAAAAATCTGTTAGGTTTATATAGGTTAACAGAAGGTTCCAAATATGGTTGTTTATAAATACATTTTAGAGTTTTATTTTGCAATTTTTTTAAAGGTTTAATATGTGACGAACAAGCAGATCCCCAAAATAAAATTAAATATCGAATTTAGAATATATTCAAAAATGATATATGGTTTTTAAGAATTTTAATAGTATGAAATATCTTGCTTTGTAGAATACTCCTATTAATGGAGTTATAGCGGTTCCTATAGTCTGAATTCGATTTTTCCAACTAAAGATTTCATCTATAATTAATCCTAAAAATTTTGTTCTGTTTGAATATTTAACTTTGTTATTGTTTATTACTAGTGGAACATACCAGAATTTATCTTTGTTTTACTGATTAACGTAGGTCATGTCAAGTCGGGGCATGGCTGTGTTATAGCATTGTCAGAAATCACAGATAATATTTTTAGCGCTATAGATAAAAACAAGCTGACAGTTTTGATATTGCTGGACTACACCAAAGCCTTTGACACTCTGAGCCATGAAATTCTTAACTCCATTCTAAATTTCATTGGATTGTCACCGACAGCCCGCTGTCTGGTTGCTGACTACCTCCAAAATAGAGTATAGGCTGTGAAATGCGCTGGGCTTACATCTAATTTTTTAAAAATTTCGACAGGAGTTCCACAAGGCTAGGTAGGTCTTGTCAGGTCGGGGCATGGCTGTGTTACAGCATTGTCAGAAATCACAGATAATATTTTTAGCGCTATAGATAAAAGCAAGCTGACAGTTTTGATATTGCTGGACTACACCAAAGCCTTTGACACTCTGAGCCATAAAATTCTTAACTCCATTCTAAATTTCATTGGATTGTCACCGACAGCCCGCTGTCTGGTTGCTGACTACCTGCAAAATAGATCTAATTTTTTAGAAATTTCGACAGGAGTTCCACAAGGCTCTATCCTGGGCCCTCTTCTCTTTTCTGTGTATGTTTCCAATTTTCCTTCAGTGTTTCTCTCTTGTGCCCAGCATTATTATGCCGTCGACACTCAAATATATATGTCATTTAATTTTCAAGAAAGTCAGCAGGCGGTGTCTGCAATAAACTATGATTTGGAAAACTTATATGCGTTCTCCAACAAACATTGTTTGCAGTTAAATTCGGCAAAATCGACCGTGATGGTGTTCGGTAGGGAGATGGATAGGAGAAATTTTGTGGCATCCTTTAAAGACAAAATTGTAATTACAGACAAACCTATCACATTTTATGAACATTATAAAAATCTGGGCCTCATTATGGACCAAGACCTGCAATTTTCTCAGCACATTAGTAAATGCTTACAAAAAAGTTACATTAATTTAAAATTAATATATCAACACAGAGCTGTTTTAAATAGAAAAACTAAATCTATGCTTTGTGAATTGCTGGTCCTATCCCGTCTTAATTTTTGTGACACCGTATATGATTCCTGTCTAAAAAGCACAGATATAAGAAGAATACAAAGACTTCAAAATAGTTGTTTGCGCCTGATTTACGGCATAAGAAAGTACGACCATATTAGCCACACTTTTAACCTCAACAATTGGCTTAATATGAAAAGAAAAGGAGGCAACTTCATTCTGCAACGCTTTTCTACTCCATTTTAACAAATAAAATACCTTCTTACTTATATAATAAAATTCGATATCGAACGGATATTCATAACTTGAATATTCGATTTAAAGCTACACTAAGGAGGGGTTCTCACTCAACAGAAATGTATAAGAGATCATTTTCGTATCAAATTGCAAATGTAATGAATAAGCTCACTAATAATTTTAAAAATATAAAGTCCAAAGCTGCATTTAAACAATATGTGTTTAAAAAGCTATTTTCTGATCAATAATACGTATATAATTACGAATTGATGTTAACCTCTATATTTCACAATTTGTACAATGTTTATGACTGACATATTCTGTGTGAATAACCAATGCTGTAGTGTAACTTGAATTGCATTTAATTTTCTCTTTTGTGTTACTATGTAATGTTTGTTGCCGCTTTCTCTTGTTTATTATACATTTTTTGGGATGCGTTTATCTACTAGATTAGGGTTAGGTGTAAGAACAGGCATTTATTCCTTCCAGAATAAATGAACTGAATCTCGCCCTTTCTGTACTTTATTTCTATTATTTATGTATATTTTAAAATAAAAGTCCTTTATTATTATTATGTAGAGGGACTATGAGATGGACTTCTACAACTGAATCCGATACTAGCAACAAATTAGGGGTCTTCTCATCTCGTTACAGTAAAACAAGTCCACATAAGTTTAAAATTAAAATTAACTGTCAAAGTGCATCCTTACGTTGTACTGCGGAACGACAGTGGTAACTCAATAATATCAATTATTAGACATTACCAACCTATCCAGTGACTTAAATTTTGAAATTTCTATAAATTACCTACAAAATTCTTGAAATTCCAGGAAAGTTTATTCCCACATCTTGCGACAAAATCAAGTAGCTGCAGTTTTACAGTATTTTGAAGAACATCCTAGAAATTCTATTCGGCAAGCCTGTCTTGCTCTAAATTTAAAACGAACTTTGTGCAACGAATTACCACGCAAATGATTGTCACGAGCTGCATAATTGATAATATCTGACGTACAGACATATGGAGCTAAGAAGCAATTTTGTTTTGTACCATTTCAACTACGGACGCTAATGTGCTTTCAGCATGATGATGCTCCTCGATATAAATTATAGTCGTTAAGGAAGACCTAGATAATACCTATGGGGAAAAATAGATAGGCATTAATGGTCCAGCACAGTGGCCCTCGAGATCGCCAGATTTAACTCCCCTTGATTTTTTGTGGGGTAAACATTTTGTTTATAATACACCCTCTACAGATGTAGAACATTTAACACAAACAATGCGAAATGCGGGTCACAGTTTAACAAGAGATAAAATGTTCAGAATGACTACAGTAAGAACAAATTATGAATTAGATTAGTTATTGTTGTTTCCTTTATTAATTTATCAACTATTATGATTGCGTAATAAATTAATTGTTTCTTAGTTATGCGAAGTCATTTTTAAAACGTGCAAATATCCAAACGAAGGACAACAAAAGTTTCTGACATAAGTTTGGTTTCATTAATTGTCACTGAGGCACTTTATTTCCATGTTTTCCATGGACTACTCGATTTTTGTTTAGCCAAAAGTTTTTATATATTTTTGTATATTTAAAAAAGTGTAACGAAATTATTAGTTTTACGGAAGATACACTCCAGGAAAACACATGTTATTATGGGTTATAATATTCCTATAGGGGAGACCGGGGCAGGTTGCATCAAAAAATGGATAGTATTTTTTTCTTAGGTTATCAGGTAAATAACATTCAGAGTCAGGTGAAAAAAATATCTATCTCTATTTCGCTAATACATCAAAATATAATGAGAGGCTTAAAAAAATTAATTAACGCTTATACGCATATATTTCTTGATCAAGTCATGTGTTGCAACTTACCTCATTTGTGGGGCAACTTGCAACAATAAGATGGGTAAGTTGCAACATACTACTCTGGTTCATCTGAGTATTCAGAAAAGCAATTTATACATATATAAAATGGATCAGATTTTGCGCAGTGGTCGTGGGCCCACATTTTACATCTTGTGCACTGTAACCAGTCTTCCTTCTCTTTTTCGCCCTGGTAAATTTCGTTACAAACTAGACACAACGTGTCGTCATCCTCAGAAGAAATTTCCCAGTCATCATCTTTCTTAGGATGCTTTCTCGCTATGGTTTTTTTCTTAACTATATGAATGAGTGGTTCATCATCTGAAGAGTCATTGGGGCATATTTGTCGAACTTCTGGTCCTTTCTTACATGATGTTAATTTTTTCATTTGTCTTGGTTTGTCAATATTTGTGGACGTTTTTTTCTTTCTTTCATTTCTCAGTTTTTCCTCATTTTCCAAAGCCTCTTTTTCAGGTGTGTCGGTTAATATGGCAGTTTTTCTTCTTTTCTTACCTCTTTTAGACTGAATCACGCGTGGGGAGGCTTTAGGAAAGGGTCTGACCAACTCCGGGCTAAATTTTGAGGTGCTTGGTTGCTGCTCATCAGGAAAATCTTTAGAAAAGGGTCTAACACACTCCGGGCTAAATTTTGAGGTGCTTGGTTGCTGCTCATCAGGAAAATCTTTAGGAAAGGGTCTAGCACACTCCGGGCTAAATTTTGAAGTGCTTGGTTGCTGCTTATCTGGGGTGCCAGGAAAATCCAAAGTATGTGTACTAACTGCTTCTGTGTCTGGATTCGGTGTACCGGCCACTTTCGACGTTTGATCCATTTTATCAATGCTGCTTAGCGATTCCGGTTGTGGCCGATTCGTTGTAAAAGCTGGTGCAAAATCAGATTCAGTGAATATATTAGGATTCACAGGATAAACTCCAGAAGCTGAAAAACTGGAAGTGATATTTTTAGGAGTTACCGCATTTAAAAATGCAAGCTTTATGATCTGTGGCAAATCAAAAATAGTAAGAGTTTTTCCTGGGTTGTTTACCAACCAAGCACTAATACCTGAGCTGCAGCATTTTTTAAAGGGTCCAAACACTGCTACATCTAACGCTTGCAACCGATGTGAGCAGTGTGGTGGAAAAGAGACCATAATGACACCGTTTTCTTTGCATAGATTGAGAACTTTACAACTTAAGTGGGATGAATGATTGTCTAATAATAAAATCACTGGAGTTTCCTTCGATGGTTTGACATGTGAGATGAAATGCTGCATAAAAATATAAAACGTATTTTCTTGCATCCAGCCGGATCCATTTGCCTCGCCTATGCAACCGGAAGGACCATCGCGGATAAAATATTCTCTGAAACGTTTCCTTGGGAATATGAACATAGGTGGTATGAAATTTCCTTGGGCATTTACGGCAACCGCAAGTATGATCATTTCTCCTCGCTCAGCCGAAGTAATGGATCCTACCTGCTTAGCACCTGTAAAGAAACAACATAGTGCATTAAACAGAAATCAGTATAGGATATTAAATGTGTATTTACCTTTTTGTGCTAATACTTTTCTTGGGCGAAGAACGGTTGACACCCCCGTCTCGTCCATATTCCATATTCTAGAAGCTTGAAATCGGCTACGCGATAGAACATCCATAAGCTTAACAAAAAACATGTCTACGTTTGTGCGATTAAAACTGGAAGCTCTGGCAAGGCTTGTGGCTTTGGGCTGGCGGATAGAAATGTCGGTGTTTCTCTTAATAAACAGATTTAGCCACCCAATTCCAGCTTTTTCGTGGTCATCCCAAGAAGAAGGAACTTGAATATTATGTAACTTGCACATTGATATGCTAACTTGCGGATCCCAATCGGATCAAGTCCAAACATAATATCACTGCATTTTTTGATATACTTCACAAAAATTTGTTCTTGTTCTCTATTAAATATTAGTCGTGGCTTGGCATAACCGCTATCTGGCATTTCTATTGTATGCTTCGTTTCGCGAAATTTTTTTGTTTTCGCTACATATCGTGAAAGCATTGAATAATGGATATTAAAATCTTTAGCGATTTTTCTAATAGAAAACTCTTTATTCCCAATATTTTCTAATACTAATTGGGCAGCGCGTTTAATAACATTATCCGGAGTCGTACCCCTCTCGGTTTTTTTCTTATAATTTCTCATGATTATTCTCATTTATTGTGTTGTCAAAAAACAAAAAATCTAATATGTTTCCCGTGTATAATACACTATTTTTTCTGTGACACGGAAAAACGACGATTTAGTATTGAAAATAGTTGAAATTTACTTATGTGATTGGATTTAAAAGTTGCAAACTTAGTGGTTGTTTAGTAGTTATTGTGAATAAAGTTGAAAAATGTCTGATTCCGAGTTTTCTCTGACTCCACCTGAGTTAGTAGAAGCAGCGAAAGTAGCTTCACAAAAATTATTACCAGCTAAATCGTTGAAAGTTTACGGAATGGAAGATAAAAAAGACATGCAGTTCTTTCTCAAAGACGATGTTATTGGCTTATTTTTCGGAACTGCCACAACAACAAAAGCCATCAACAGTGTAGTTGAATTATTCAATGATTAAAAGCATGTTATAATCCAATAATAATGTAGACATTTCAAAATATTTCAAACTAATTACCTTTCTGAAACAAAATGGGAAAGGTTACTCGCCCAAGAAAGCTGCGATTTTTACGAGTATACAAATTAGTGACTTTTTAAATAATGCTGCTTTTGTGAAATCAGTCAGGTAACATTAGATGATACTGTAAAGATTGAGGAACGTTATTAATTGTGAGACTTAAGCAAACAAAGAATGATGTAAACAGAAGATCTGTAGTTACTGAAAAATATTTTAAATTTTACCGAATGTACATAGTCCTACGTCCAGCAGCAGCAAAGGATAGCCGCCTCTTTATATCAACCAGGTTATGGGTAAAAATCAGTTTTAGAGGGTACCTGAAACAGCAACTAATTTTCTTCAACTTAAAAATGCTAAATCATATACAGGTCATTCATTTCGAAGATCGTCTGCTACACTTTTAGTTGAATCTGGGGAAGACTTGACGACACTAAAGAATCATGGCGGTGGGAGGTCATCAACGGTATGTTGAAGAATCGGTAGCACACAGGACAGGAATAGCTAACAAAGTTGTGTCCACAGCAGAAAAAAATTTAATTTCTACACAAGAAAATTCGACTGTTGTGCCGAATAGTTCAAGAAACATGTCATTCATGAAGTGCACATTTAATAATTGTACTTTTGATATAAAAGAAATGTAACTTTTGTATAATAAAATATTCTAAAATTAAATATCTGCCTGTGTATATATATCCGGGAAAAAATTTCTCATCTTTTTCTCCGGGAAAAAAGTAATTTTATAAAAAGTGATATTTTGTTATCAGTGAACAGTGGTTAAATGTCAAAATGTTTCCCGTCACAATAAAAAATATATAAATCATATACTCATTACAAATTTAAAGATTTTCTAGCTTAGGCTATGAATTAAACATCATAATACATTGCTTGCATTTATATACAATATGCTTCAATACAGCATTAAAAAAGGAGGGCCATACCACGGAGTGCCACACAAGATCTGGACACTGAATGAGCTCGGAGAGATTCAGGTGGGCTTTTATACACGGTTTTGTTATAATGTTCAGATCTCGCGGAGTAAAGATCCCTGAAGATGTCTCGTGAAATCGAAGGCGAAACGTCGGATAGTAATTCGAATTTGACACGGTCTAATCCCAAGAAACATAGTTTCATAAAGATAGGAACTGGGGTCGTTTGCATGTTTCCTCATCAGTATCAGTATTTGAGGTGGAGATGCAAGGTTATTTTTTTACTTTTAGGGTCTACTAATAAAAGTTTTTTAAAATTTTTGCTTATTATCACTAAAACTTTATTATTTGTGTCATATGTATCATATTAAAAATAGTTCAAATGATATTTCCTACAGTTTCAATAATTACAATAAAGGATACTAGAAGGTTAGGTGCTTTGTAACAAAATTAAGATTTCCTGATGTAAGTGACACATACACGTTTTAGCTATTTCAGGCACAATAGTAAAGTAAAGGGTCAGCGTCTTTCGCAGCCGAAACTGTATTTCTGCCTCCGAAATGAGAATTTCCGAGCGGATTCGTTTTCGTGACAGTACCGGAAACATAAAATGCATAACCATTATAACTCTATTCTCTATAGCCATAGATTAAACGAAATGTCACTTACGTCATGATACCAGTAATAGCTGTGGGCCTCAGGTCTGGCAAAGGTCTTGCAGTGCAGGATAACGTCAGTTCCATCGCGGACAGGCGTCGCCATGCCAAAGTCCAACGCGACGGAAACTTGCGGGGGATCTGAAATGGAGCAATTCAATTAAATATATGAGTTTATCTATTATTATATTCTATTCTGTGCCTAATATAGAAGTTTGTCAAATCTGATCAAAAATAAGATTGACGTATATGGTACCTCTGGAGAGTTGATCGCTGGTCTAACTTTATTTTAATATACAGTATTGTGCAATTGAAGTGCAATTTTTTATAATTTCACCTAAATTTAAATGGCTATAACTTGTAAACAAAATGGTTTGTTTACAAAAGGTTTTTTACATTTTGTAGGCTTCTGTTTGGTTAATATTTTTGTGGTATGTTTGTTTTAAGGGTTGCTTTGGTCTGGTATATACGAGGGATAAGACAAAAGTTTTTTTTTACACGAACTTTGTCAAGAGCGATAATTTGCAAATCTGAAATTATTTTGATTTTATATGTATTTACCCAATAAAAGGAATCTTAAGAAAAAACTGATTTCTTAAAATTTGGATATCTGATTTACTTCATTTTTAATTAACTGTTTTCTTATAATACGCATTTTTTTCCCTAAATTAAACACTTTTCTTAAAAACAGTATTCTTTTAATCGTTTTGGCTTCTCCAAGAACGTTTGGAAAAAATTAAATACAATGTTGCCTTTCCAAATGTTAATTTTGCTTCAGGGGCGTACTAATTAATTTTTTCAGACCGTTATATACGTATATCTTTCTTATTTTCTTAAATTAAACTTTGTCTCCTAACTTCCTTAAAGGGTATTTTTTCTCTCAAAATTTTAAAGTATTTTTGATATATTTTTTGTTTTTCAATTGCTCATAATATATAAACAATACAAATTATGTAAATGTATAAGTAAATCAGGTGTTCGGCAATAACCGAGGCGATAAAATTAATTTTAAAATAGTATTTCAAGATTAAAATACATCATGAAACCATGAAGCATTTAGATTTAATCAAGACACATAGATCTATCAATACAAAAACCACCCTATTTAGAAACAAGTAATTATTTCTAAAATAAAGTTAAGGCAGAAATTATTTCACGGCAAAATGTAAAAAACGAATAACATTAATTAGATAAACAAAACATCATACATGTAGATGTGTGTTGTGGAATAAAATTTATTTTGTCAAAGAAAATTGTGTTTTTATTTTTTGTATGAACTTTAGCCCAAGAAATTTTGTTTTTAATAAAAAAATGTAATGATATATATATATATATTATATATATATATATATATATATATATATATATATATATATATATATATATATATATATATATATATATATATATATATATATATATATATATATATATATATATATATATATATATATATATATATATATATATATATATATATATATATATATATATATATATATATATATATACAGGGTGTCCCAAACTGATTTAGCCAAGCTCTAGTTCCCAAGCCGTTTGAGATATTTAATGTTTTAGCTTATGTACATTTCAATCCTCATGTGTCAATTCGACTTTAACCTTAAAATTTTAAACGAAAAATCGGTTAATAAATAGTTAGAAAATTAACATTTTATCTTCCTATCAAGTTAGCTTAAAAGGAAACAATCTATATATATATTATATATATATATATATATATATATATATATATATCCAAGTTTGTTTACTAATGAAGAAAATATTATCAATGTTTTAGCTTATGTACATTTCAATCCTCATGTGTCAATTCGGAAACTCTCTGAAGAACTTAATATAACAAGGAGTTCTGTTAAGCGTATTTTACAAGACTTTAAGTATCATCCTTATAAAGTTCATCTAATGCAAGGACTCTATTCAGGTGACACTGACAGACGCCTGCAATTTATTGCAAGCATATTAGTTAAGACGATCCAGCCTTTTTAGCTAAAATATTGTCGGGTAATGAAGCCAAGTCCACAATAATGGCATAAGGCACAATTCCAATTATTGGTCTCCAGTTAATCCACATTGGGTAATGGAGACTAGATTTCAATGCATTTGGAGTGTCAATGTTTGGTTATTTAATGGAAGGATCATTGGACCCTGAAGAGACCCTAACGGGAGAAAGGTACCTGCACTTGCTACAATACGTTTTACCTCAACTTCTAGAAGAAATTTCCTTGGCTGAAAGACAACAAATGTGGTAGCAGCAAGATGGGGCACCTGCTCATAATCCTCACATAAATACTGAATTTCTCCAGAACAGGTTTGAGGCTAATTTCATCGCAAATGCTTCTCCCGTAATAGGGTGGCCTGCACGTTTGCCTGATCTTTCCCCTTTAGATTTTTTCTTATGGGGAACCTTAAAATATATGGTATATTTAAGTAAATCCAATGACGTAGAGGACCTAAAGAATAAAATTAGAAATGCCTGTCGCAGAATAGCGCCACAAATGATAATTGCTACATGTACGCGAAACCTTTTGACAAGATTTAAAGCTTGCATTGCCGCTGAAGGTTTACAACTTGAACATTTATTACCGTAGCTAATCTGTAAAATAAAAAAAAATACATTGTAATTTTCTTGTTTCGTTTTAAGCGGATTTTTAATTTACCCCATGGCTAACTTGAACGGAAGATAAAATGTTAATAATTGGGTTTTATAAAAATATCGTATGTATTTGCTTAAATGTTTACATGTTCCAATGGTGAGCCATGGAAAAACAATTGAGATCCAATATCCAATATGACAGATGATTAGTATGCGTTATTTATCGAAAGCTGTCAGTGATAAACTAAATCTTCTAAATCGAAACGGAAGAATACTCAAACGCTGATGTTCTCAATTTATTTTATATTCATGGAGAATGTTATAAAATGTTGGAAAGAACGTGTCGTGTGTTCAATGAACGCCACCCTGATTTGCCGCCAATGAATAAGTCAAAATTCATGAGGATTGAAACGAACTTTTTGCGTTTTGGCAAGGTTAAAGTTACAAAAAATGTTCCGAAACCAGTGACAAATGCCGAGGATAACATAATAAACACATTAGCTTATTTCCACGCAAACCCGCAAAGTTCAATACCGTCTGCAGAAAACGATTTGGGAATTTCTTCTTCATCTGTCCAAAGAATCTTGAGCGAACATCATATGCACCCTTATTCCTTCCAAAACGTGCAAGCCTTGAGACCTGGTGATAGCGTTCGACGAGTAGAATTTTGCGAATTCATGTTTTTGAAAATTCAAGAGGACCCTCAATTCCTTTCAAAAATATTTTGGACCGATGAAGCGAAATTTTCTAGAGAAGGAATAACAAATAGAAGAAACAAACATTTCTGGGCAGCAGAAAATCCGCACGCTTTACGCGAAACGCGTTCTCAAGAGAGGTTTAGCTTCAATGTTTTCGGTATAGTATTAAATGATCAGGTGCGGTACTGTATTTATGAAGACAATTTAAACAGTGATAAGTATCTGGAAATTCTACGAGGGACGGTTTCTGAATTTGTAGAAGAAATTCCTATTGGTGAGCTGCAAAATTATTGGTATCAATTAGATGGGCCACCAGCACATAATTCCGCTGCAGTTTATTTCCAATTATCTCGAATTTTTGAAGATCGTTGGATTGGTCCCAATGGCCCTTGGAGATGGCCCCCGCGATTGCCTGATTTAACACCCGTAGACTTTTATTTATGGGGATATAAAGGTAAAGTCTATGCTATATATATATATATATATATATATATGTGTCTTCAAATGGACGGACAGCATATAGAACATTTGTTATATTTCAATTTTATTATTTTATTTATTTATTGTTGATTGTTAGATTGCTATAATTTTTATGTTCACTAAAACAAGTTTAGAACAGTCTCGAACTTAGTAGATATGATTAAAAATAATGTAAACAATTTATTACATTTTTTATAACTTTAACTTTTCCGAAACGAAAAAAAATTTTGTTTCAATCCTCTTCAATTTTCTCTTGTTCATTGGCGATAAATGAGGATGTTTTTCATTAAAAACATGGCACGTTCTCTCCAATATTTTGTAACATTCTCCGCGAATATAAAATAAATTGAGAATATCAGCTTTTGAGTGTTATTTTATTTTAATTTAAAAGTTTCAAATCAGCTGTCATGTTGAATAGAAAAGCACAACAATTGTTTTTTCATGGCTTACTACGGGAAGATGTAAGCATTTAGCAAATACATATGATAGTTTAATAAAAACCTGATTATTTCGAAAATGGTTACGAATAGGTATAGGGAGCCTTAATACAGTTCGATAGAAAATTAAATTCTACATTTGATAGTGCATATAGTTATAGGGTGTCCCATTTAAAAAAACGGACTTTAGCGGCTTTGAAAATGTGAATGTTTGCAGCTGAATTTAGGACACCCTGTATAAAAATAGACACATTAAATAAAAAAAATAGAAACCTGAGATTATTTACCGATCGCCTGCAAAATATGAAGATTATATCTTCAAAACTTACAAAAATATGAGATTTTAAAATTTGGTACCCCGAAGGCTCATTTTTGGTTCAAGGTCAAGTATCTTAAGAACGCTTGAATCTAGGTATAGGGGATGCTACATAAGATAGCATTAAAATTCTCCGTAGAATCCAAAAATATCATAAAATACAGGGTATTCCATTTAAAATAAGCAAGTTGATACCAACTTCCTGTGAAACCGGAAGTGACAGGAAGTTAAAAATATTTCAAAAAAGAAGTACCCCTTGACCTTACTTTAATCAAAAAATTTGAACTTTGTATCTATTTGAATTTGAATAACCCTGTGTATATATATATATATATATATATATATTATATTATATATGTATATATATATATATATATATATATATATATATATAAATATACGACTGAGACTGGAATTAATATCCGACGTTTAGTCGTCGACAGCACGAGGAATCTTCAGGGATCTTTACTCCACGAGATCAGTGAACAGTGAATGGCTTTTAAAAAAACACTAGCATTGAACATCTAATCGCTTTTTTATTCTTTAGTTACAAAAAACATCCTAATGTATTTTAAGATGCTTAAGGTTACTAACGCTTGTCTAGTTTAATTTAAGTCTTAAAATTGAACTTAACTGGATAAATAGTTTTTTGATACTGATATTTTAAACATTTAATTAGGCCGCTATTTTGTTTAGTTATATTGGATTTTCACAAAAATATTACCATGTCATCTCCATATGACTTTTAATTTTTGTCCAAATTTGAAGGCAAATTTATAAGTAGTTTTTTAGCTATGTAAATAGCCATACAGACCGGGGCATTTAAGAATTTGATCCCTGAAACGTGAAGATCTACCAAAATCTCGGAGCTGATTTCTGTACGATTACAATATTTTCCTCTTACAAGGGTTGCACAAAACTTAATTGCTGTTTAGAATACTTAATCGAGCTTTCGGATTTGACAAGTCGCTGTCAAATCTGACATTCCGTTAAACATTCTAAACTTGAATTGAGCTGCAACCGGCCGAAAGTGAAAAGGAACCGCAAGATATTTATATCACCTGCTTTCTGATTTTGAACTGACTACGCGTCTGACAGATACTTAAAATTGGTAAATTGCTTGCTATAAACATATTACATAAAATTAATGAGAAATGAGCCGCGCGCCGCTGGTTAAGTCTATAGTGAGAGCCAACAGGGTTGCCATTTTTGAGACCGGCGACGCAGAAGATATATGTTTTCTTTCTCACCCATAGAACGCGAAAAACAATAATAGATCCGATTTTCGAAACTATTTATGAGTGAAATGTTGAGTCTATCCCTTGTTTTATAGTCTAAGGATTGGGTATAGTGTTGAACAGAGCAGAGGTTTGGTGGAGGAGATATTGACTAAGGAGAAATGATATTTCGATGGTAGAGCGCTGTAAGTATCCTAAGATTCAAACGGAGAGGTATTTTGGCTGCCGAATATTTTATCAGCCATGATCACTTTTTCATATAATATCGTTCAGATTATGTAATCCTTTTCTTTATAAATTTTGGAAGAATATATTATACTGTCATCGAAAATACACAGATGTTAGGTAAATATAAGTAGCTCCTATGCGGTTATTTATTTTCACTCATCGATTTACATTAAAATATAAACCTTGTATAACGATTAGTTTTAATAAAAATGTAAGTTACCCTTCTATATAGGCAAGGGACATAAGATTTCTAAATTTTAGTTTTATACGCGATATACACGTATAAGTGATTTGCTGCCGGGTCGGGGTAATCTAATTTATAAAACAGTGGGTAACCCGAAGGGCATTACGCGGATGTCCTTTTGTTTTCCACCAAAGAGGTAAAGGGGATCCTAAAGCTCTGATAATTTGTTAGCCATGGCATTTCCGGATAATTACGATGTACATTGTACGAGATTAAGTGGCCTTAACAAATTTTTCCGTTTATAACTAATTTACTTATTTGCCCGACAAATATTTAAATAATCCAACGAATTCTTTAAAAAATCAAACGATTAATTCCTTCAATACCGATATGGGTCCGGTAAAGTTTAACTTATTCTTAACATAACTATTGAAATATAAAATAACCCACTTTTGAATTGAAAATCGAAAACAAGTAAAAAATGCATGTTTACTTAAATATCAGTTTTAGCCTCTGATGCGAAGATTTTAAGTATTGGATTTATGCTTGTTTAAAAGTAGTTTTATGATGGCTTTGAAAGAATTGTATGGTTTTACCAATATTCTGGAAATGAAAAAATTTACCTCAAATCAATATTTACCTAACAAAATGTCTTCAAGGTATCTGTAAGTCATTTAGCATAAATCTGCTTAATTTATAAGTGCTTTTAAAATTAATTTAACTTTATGAGCTTTTACATGAACACCACCTCAAAACCACCCTTTTCTTGACAATTATATTATGTCTAGTAGATTTCAAGAGTTCTTATATAGAGACATTTAATTTTTATGAATATTAGACAAAATTCATATTAAATAAGTTTATCAAGTCGCAGGATATAAATGCCTTGTAACAAATTTCATGAGTTTATAATTTATAAATATTTATTTACCGAAATAAAGATTCAACATCTTAATGAGGATAGAAAAGATAGGGGCTTTTTACCTTTAAGACATACTCAACAAATTCCTGAAGAATCTTTAAACCTAAAAAGGTTTTATGAAAATGTTTAAAAAAAGGTGTATATCAATATCTTGAAAAACTTCATAAATATTAAATTGTTTCTAGGGTGTTGAGTGCTGGTTTTCAGCGACAGCGGAATAAGCAATTTTACTTCCCTCGCAAAAGGGAAGTATTGTAATAGTGAAAAAGTCACCCTCCTCAGATCTTTACGTTTCAGGGTCTCTACATGCCCAAAAAAATGTTTTCTGAATTCCGTCGGTTTGTTTGTCCGTCTGTACGATTGTCTGTTGGTCTGTCTGTTCGTGGCATAGCTAAAATATTATTACCCGATTCACTTCAAATTTTGATCAAAAATTAAAAGGTTATATGTGGATGACATGCTGACATTTTGGCAAACTTCCAGTACGACAAAACAAAACGTCGGCGTAGGGAAATGTAAAAAAAATTATTACTAAAAATCTATTTACCTAGTTTATCTCAAATTTTGCACAAATCTCCACAATTATGTAACAATCAACTGGTGAAATTTTAATATGAAAACAAGATGAAGGAACGAAATAGCGGCTCAATAAAATATTTAAACATTCAGCCTAAAAAAACTATTTAATGAACAGATTTCAAATTGTGTGCCATAACTAATTGGCGTAGCTAGATTAACTAGAAAGACTGTGATACCAATTCAAGGTGGCGGAATAGAATGGACGGCAAATAAAATTTTTGTTATCTGAAAAAATCACCTTCTCAAATATATGTTTTATCACTTCCGTCGGTATGACTGTCTGTCAGTTCGCGGCAAAGCTTAAAAACTACTCATCAGATTGACTCTAAATTTTAGTCAAAAATTAGGGGTCATATAGGTAATACGAATAACATTTTGGAAAAAAATGGCAGCCTAGCTAAAGGTTAAAAAATTTCTACTAAAAAAAACTAATTATCCAATTAACTACAAATTGTACACAAAAATCAAGTGTTACATAAGATGACCTGGTAATATTTTGGAATATAGGGTAGCAAAATGAATTAGCGGACTAGTAAAATATTTAAAAAAATCAGCCTGAAAAAACTAGTCGCATTTTGTGCCAGCCTAAAGTGTGATACGAATTCAAAATGTCGAAACAAAATGGCGGTTAAATACATTTTTTGAAAAACCAACGTAAAAAAATATTATTCAGTTGACGTGTCAATGTAAAAACTACTTATAGCCAAAAATCAACTGTGGCATAGGTAAAAACTGGTAGGAATTCAGTGTGATGGAACAAAATGGCCACCAAAAGAAATATTTGAAAAGACAGTATGTATTCTTCACTATTCCTAATAAAAAGAAATATTAATAACGAGGGAAGTTCTGGGTAAAGGCGATTTACCGATTTTTTACTTATACATATTTCGTGGGTCTTAAGTCTATTACAAGAATCGTACAGTTTCTCCATGGCAGCATAAATTCTACCGCATGAATATGAAAGTTTGTGAACTCTTGTTTGTTATTTTTAGATACTAACAAAATGGTGGTGAATTATATTGGGAGGTCAATAACAAATTTAAAAATAGGCATACTTAAAATAAAAATAAATATCTTATCTTTAAATTGAGCTTTAAATTCTCTTGAAGTTCAGGTCTATTCTTTGTTTTTTAGAATTGGAAAACTACTAAATGACAAGTTCGTTAAAATTGCACCCACATTCCTCTTATAAACGATTTCTCGATACTTAACATTGCTAAAGCGGAAATGGCCCTCAACTCCTCAATATTCATTTTAATAATCACAAAAACTAATAAAATGAGACACTAAAACAGCAAACCTTACAAACCCACGTAGACGAAAAGTAAACAATACGATTTTAGCAGCAATATGGCCGAACCAATCAAAAAATGGTTACTCTACTGTTGCCACTGTCCTTATAAAATCACCGATCGAATCTGAAGTACAAGAGGTGATAGTTTACTTGTAGTAAATAATTGCTGTAATTCTTACTTCTAAGTTGCAACAGAAGAATAACGACTGGTAATAGCCAGTTTAAAGTAGCAGCAGACGATAACTTTTTCTACTCTGCAACGACTCGTTTTATTTTATAGTAATACGTTATAGGAGTACATTTGAACGTAATGGAGTAGTCTCAGCAAAGTTCAAAAAGGTACTGATACTTAAAAGTTGTAATTTAGTAAACAAATTAGAAACAGTAACTTTGAATAATTACTATTATACAACGGAAAAGAAATGACCACCTTAGAGTCAATTCCTTTGTAACGTGATAATTTCGGACTTATAGCGTGCTAATAATAATATTAAACTATTTAAATAATTATATAATAAACAAATTTTTAGATAATAATACTACTAAATATTAATCATTTTTGAATTTACAATTTTGCTTTCCTATCACGATTGCCTTTTAAAACTACGAAAACTTCTTTTAATGCACTCTGGATTTAATATGTTAATGATTATGCTGGTGCGATTCTGTCGTTTCGATTTTTAGAGAACAGAATTTTGGATTCAGTTAGTGCGAACTGAAATAAAACACGTATATTAGAATTACACTGTATAGGTCCGCGCAAATGATCGATGTGTCACGACATCTCCAGGTCTCGTTTATCAATAGCCTGGCTTACGGTTCGATTATCGATTTTTCTGTCGTTAATTTTGGAAAGGTACCGCGGTGGAAGTGGACGGTCGGGGCAGTTTCCTCGGTCTCCTGTACACATCGCAGTATTCTATCAGGCGCATTTGGTCGTATCGTAGGTTCCTACAAAAGAGGGCGCTACATTGTCAATTTTGGGAATGAATTATTCAGATGAGTCGGATGCATTGTTGCAGGTCTAGATTTTGTTATTATTTTCGAGGGCTTACAATGGTGTAATTTAGGGTTCTTTTGGAATGCCCAAATATAGTTTTGTGAGTGATTTTTTATGATAAGTTTTCCGGTAATATTGCCCTCCGTGATGCCGACGTATTTCTAGTCATTTCTAGTTTTATCGACCGGCTCCTGTAGTTACAACAGCAACACTGTGACCGTAGTTGCCGGATCATGAATAAGTTTCCGATCCCGTGTCTGCAGAATTTTTATATTGGCTGTGACATTTTACCTGACTGTGGCTTTGAAACAATGAATTTTATTTATTGTTTCTATTTCTCGGATTTTACCTTTGGATATTTAATTGACGGATATTTGTTGTGCCTTTGGTGTTAAGTATGACTGGTTGCTTATTGATAAAGAATTGAAGTCTTAACTAGGATTTTATGCGTGGAATTGTGGCAACATGGCGAGACATTTTGGACCTGTTGCTCCAAAAATTTGTTCCTGCTTAGAGAGAGTCTCAAGTCAGCAGTGTGGTGCGCGGTCCATTTTCTGATGCATTCATCATAATTTTCAAGTAGAGCCTGGCTTGATCGTATTTACGAGATTTATTGATGAGCATCTTTTGCGAAATAGTTCCTGTTTGGATTTGAAAGTTCTAAAGCTGTTATTCGGGCACTTGGGGTTTTTTTTGAACAGAGGAAGTTCGCACCCACGAGGGAGATTTGTGAAAATGGCCGCCACACTCTAAAATCCTCGTTCCACCATCTTTAGAGGATATCCTCCTGCTGACTTGCCATATTGGCACCTGGAATAGCAGATTCCGAGTCAAGACTTCGTAAGAAGCCCACTGCACTTGTCCAGACCATCGACAACCACTCGTTGATTCCGTTTTTAGCACTAGGCAACTGCTAGATCCAGACTCTATTTTGGTTAGAAAACCCTCAGGAGGAGTTATTAGGATATTATTCCAAGGGATTTCCGTCACGACGACGATCAAGTTCTGGAATTTGGATTTTTCTTTGGTTCGGTTATTGGGATTGCCGACTCGTCTGACCAGGCAAGAGACTCATTTTCAGCGTTGGAGCTGGTGCTGCTCCCACCTGAGTACGCCTGAGTCCAGGTGACATTTCTTCGCCTGAAGGTCTGAACAGCTAACGGCCACAGCTATTGGAGGACGTCCAGATAAGTAACCGTAGCAAATAATTAAAATTTCAAACTATTATATCTTTTGCAAGCTAAATTCCTCGATACAGTCAATTAGCCAATTTATTCATTTGTTCTTCTTATTTATAAATTCAAATTTAAATTAATTTTTCTCACTAAAAATCAAAATCTATTTACTAATTTTAAACTAAACCTTTTACCTTATTATTGAGCTGACTGGCCTATCGAGTAGCCTTTAATAACTTGTTTTGATTTTATTTATAATTTTTGATGTATTTCACTGACTTGTATTTGATTTTACACTTCCGATTTATGACGTCATAATATCGACCGTGGTACTATATTTTTATATATTCCTGCATACTGTTGACCATTGTCATATTTATATTTTTTTATTATTCATTTTCTTGTGTACAATATCGATTTCTCTTAAGCTGCAGGTAATTTTAATAATTAAGATTAGAAGCTTAGTACATATTATAGCTGTATCGCTGTTGGCCAGCGTTTGGACCATACCTACATATACTATTATTGTACTTGAAATAACTTTTGAAAAAAAAACAAAAAGAACAACTTATTTGATTTTAGTATATGATTACAAACAAAATTTTGCGTTTCACTGCTGCTACCTACCTACAAGTGAGACCCTCATATCTTAATTAATTATTTGGTATTCTGTGAAGGTAAGCTCATTGGTATAAGATAATATTTTGGTTTTTCGTTGCTTGGAATCGCTAGAGTTGTGCAACACTGGGCGATAATTCGTAATTATTATCGGCCTAGTACTTCATTAATTTATTTCATAAAGTAGAGTAATAATTAATTACGTGACGCAAAATATTTAGATCTTAACCCAGCCCTTCTCCACTGTTGCTGTCGGCATCTACTATTATCCTCCCCAGCTTGTACCAACTCTTAGGGTCTCCAACGCCTTGATGAATTCGAAATTCAGTATACTTTATTGATCATTAAATAAGTATCCGGTAAGTGAAAATTTTTGTGCCATACCTTAAGTAGTTGCTTGGCAGTAGGTATTATATAATTACTTTACATGGAAAATTACTATAAAGTATTATTCGCAGTAACAAATACATATATAATATTTAAAAAAGTATAATCCAAAGTGTTTACTGATAATTAATAAGATTATTAGTAATAAATGCGTAAAAGCACTTAAAGAGTAGTAGTGGAAAAAGTTGTAGCTACTTTAGTGCTAGCTGGGAAAGCCTATTATTTTGAGTACAATATCCGTTTAGTTTTAAGGCTTTTGTCAGTTTCTCTGTTTCATTCGAAACAAAATTTGCCTCACATTTTATGCAGTGAATGTCCCTGAATAAGATTCGTGCAATCGCAGACAACACGTGAATAAGTAGTCCCAATTTGACACAGCTTAAATCCAAGAATCATGATTCTTTGGTCGACTCTACCTATGGTAAAACTTTTATTCTATGCTAGAAATGAAGTATTTATAATTTGCTTCATTGCTACGGTTGTAATATATTTATCTACTCAATAAAACGTTTTTATTACCAACCTTCATTAAATAATGTTTTTAATGTTCTCATGAATGTAATTTACCATAATATTATTCGCCTCTAATAAGCTTCCGGAAATGTTGCCATTCTAGTTAAAAATGTATCAGATACGGAAAATTAAGCACGTTGCTTTGATAATGCGACGAGTAATTGCTTCTCTGTTCCCTGTTATTACTCTGTGATTGAAATGCGACGCGTCTTTGTGCTTCTGAGAATTTCCGGAAAATGACCGGCTGTTTATTGATTATTAATGTCTGTAAATATACCCTGTTACCTCAGTAATTGGCATTCGCGTTATTCTGTTGCAAAATGATTAGTCTTTTATAAAAACTCATCGGGTTATAAAAATATTAATTTAATTTAAAAAATATGTCTTAACGAAAACAGTTAGATTCCTTCCGTGTCAATTATTCCCCAGATTAAGAGTGCTACAATTATATTTTATCTAGAATAAACCAACTAGATTACAATGTAGTTGATCTTGCTGACTGTGAGCATTATTTCTATTGCAAATGGCAACACCATAGATTCATACTTGATTTAATATCATAATGTACCAAAGTTACTCCAAAACTTTTGCCACTACCTATTAGAGGGGAACACGTTTCTACCTTATCCCAATGTATCCCACCTTTCTTCCAGAGACTCTGGAACCTCTGCTGCTACCTCTTAGAAGGCAGGACACTCTGCAAAATTATTCTCAAGCCCATCTATTTTCTGCAACCTAAATTTACATACTAATATCGTTTAAAGCCCCATTAATATTTGTATTCAAAGAGACTCCAAAGCAGGGAGAAGACACATGCCTAATTTCTACAACTAATATGAAACTACATCAGGAAAAAGAACATTGTTTTATAAATAAGTGTTTTTAATTTCAGCTAAGTACCCCAAAGAGCACGCAGGAGGCTTAAGAAGAAAGCGACCGTCGTGACATTGTGGTGAAGGTATAAGAATTCCGATAGTTGGGACTCGTGATATTGTTGTGGAGGCACCAGATTCCCCGTGCCTATGAGTTCGAAGATCGAGAGAGGTGCCAATTGTTGACACTATGGATAACGCGGGTTTGTTTCATTTATCAAGCCGTCTAGATAACGCGATGTCTCTAAGAAACATCATCAGAAGTAACTAAAGATGTTAAATAAGTACAAATGCGGAACATGATTAAAGGTTCAAGTCAATCTCGAAGCACGCTAAGTTCAGATGAACGAACAGAACATACCTAAGAACCAAGAGAGCATTTATGTTAAGATGTCGTATCTACCATTTTTCTTTTTTAACAGTGGCGGCTATTCAGGTGAAGTGCTACTTTACCAGGAAAAATAAACAAGCAAACATCTAACTATGTTTATCGGCTAACTGGCAAAAAATAAACTTTACATCTCGAATAAATATTTTACTTGACCGTTGGCGGAATGTCTTTTTAAAACTTTCAATCGAACTTTATTATAATAACTATAAGAGTGGCGCAAACCGCTTCGACTTTGCTAGAGGTGCTATGTTTACTTACTTTTTACGATTACGATTTTTCTACTACGTTGCCATGACAACGCGTACGCGATGACGTCGACCGCAGCGCGATACAACGCTTTCGGTGAATTGCTAACGCAGTACACTACACCCACGTGTCGTTCAGTTTGGGGTGGTTGTTTACTTTCATTTTCGCGGATTTCGCTGCAACCGGTTAGTTCCTTTGCAGTTTACTTGACTGTTTTGTATTATATTTATTTATGGTGCTGTTACAACTTTATTTGGTGTCGGGTTTATTAATTTATAATTTAATTGATGAATCCGATCACGGATGTGGTTTGCATTTTGTTGGAAACTCCATTTAACCGATGGAAGCAACAAAATACAGCGTACAAAAGGTTATGTAGTAGTCAAATATTACAAAAATTGCTTTGCTGGTCTTGTTTACTAGTTTCCAATAAATATTCAGTGTGATATAAGGAAGGATTTGCAGGTATGTTAAATATATGAAGGTCTTTACATAAACATGAAGACTCGGCGGAGCATTTAAAATGCGAATTAATGCTAAAAACATTTGTAAAAAATCAAAGCACTATAGCTGACACTAAGAAAATGCTATACTATAGAAAATACATTTTAACGAAAACGTCCGATTACATAGACTATTTATGTGCTTGGTAATTGACGCAGTTTTGTACCTTGCAAAACCAGAGTTAGTCTTTCGCAGCCATGATGAGAGCAGCGTGTCAATAAATAGGGGGAATTTTAAAAGGCTTTTAGGTTTATTAATATCGAGAAGTTCCCAAGAACTAAAAGATCAACACAAAAAAATTAAAAATGTTTTACTGGTGACTCGAAAACTATTCAAAACGAAATAATCAATTATTAATTGAATTTAATTGAATGCGTTTCTGATTATTTAAATAATCATGTAAGAAATGAAATAATGAACAAACAGTATTTTTTTGTGCAAGCGAAAGACACCACTGATATTACGCAAACCTCCCAGTGCTCCATAATTTTAAGATACGTTAATTCAGAAGGTTCAGCAGTCGAGGGATTCTTAGGATTTTATAATGTCAGCTTCGATAGAACGTCGGAGAATTTATAATCTCTATTGGATCAAATTTTGGACCAATTTGACTATAAAGATAAAGTAATAGGGCAATGTTGCGATGGCGCAAGTGTGATGTCTGGCCATCTAAATGGCTTTTCAATATTTTTATTAAGATGAATTCCGGTTTAACAAAAATGTAATGTTCAATAGGCCAAACACCAGATACTGGTCAACAGATTAAGTAACACCATATGAAAGAAGGAAATTAGGCACGCGTAATATTGAATTGATCTTTTTTCAAGAACATTTAAAGTGCGGGACACGAAAGAAAACCGGGCGGTCCTTAAAATAAAGGTTCATAGCCTTAAGCGAGCGGAAAAGTAAAATTTGTGTACCGAATAGATTTTTTGTTATTTTATTTGTTGTAATAGTTTGACGCTTCAACTATAAAGTGCTCCAGCTAAGCAGTACGGAAAATTAATCGAGGATTTAGTAAATTTCGCACTGGTCTACTTGTCATTGGGATGTGCCTAGAGTCTCCATGCACTTGCCGCTAGAAGGTTCTAGCTATTTTCAGTGGCGCCTATACATTTCGAGCATTTGTTTTCAATTCTATATAAATGCGTTGCGTTGAATTTGAATTATTATTTCGAAGTAACGAGGGCGGGCAAAAGAGGAAAAACAATTCGAAGCGGTGCACGTGAAGTTATTGCGAGCGTTATATAGGCCTGTACTAGAGAAGTTAAAAAGAATAGTTTGACTATTGACTATTCCAATTCAAAATAAACGAAAATTGCTCATTGAGAGACCATATATTTTACACTGGCGGGTGAAATATCTATCAACTGTAAGGCAATATAGGCAAGAAGGACGCAATATGGTGTATCTAGACGAAACCTGGGTAGATAATGATATGACAGTGAACAAATGCTGGCAAAGTGAAAGTGTTACAGGTGTTGTTCAGGGAATCCGCTCTAGTAGTCGCTTTATTATAGTTCAAGCTGGTTCAGAAGCCGGATTTGTTCCAGGTGCTGCTTTAGTTTTTCGCTCGAGACTAACAACTGGAGACTATCATGGATAGATAAATAGAGATAATTTTGAAAAGTGATTGCCCGAGAAGCTTCTACCTAACATTCCTCCCAAATCAGTCGTGTTAATGGATAATGCGTCTTATCATTCTCAAGTAGAAGATAAAGTGCCAACTAAATACCCTACAAAAGCTCATATGATATCGTGGCTTAAATCGAACAATCTTGTGTGAGATCCAACATGGAGAAAATATCAATTATATGAAGCAATCAAAATACAAGAGTTCTAACCACACTACACCACAACTTGTTACGTTCTGGACGCGCGTTTCGCCAACCAAGTTAGCATCATCAGCAGATGATATAAACTAAAGTAACTTATACTAACACTAACTACTACACATTTGGTTGCACCCGCCTTCACCGTTGTCAAGTAAACAATAGAGGGGACTATAGGGAATAGACCCTCTGTCTTTATTTAGTGCTTTCTTACCACACTTAACTATTTCTATACTCTCAAATGCATCCAATAATCTATTATTAGATACATTTTTAATCAACTTAAGATTATTTATTCCTATTCGGTGATTGTTTTCCAAAGCATGTTGGGCAACGCTTGACTTTTCTGTTCTTCCGTGTCTTAAATGTGCCATGTGTTCTTTAAAACGAATATTTACGAAGCGTTTAGTTTGCCCAACATATTTTAGATCGCAGTCATTACAGCTAGTTTCATAGATGCCACTCATCTCCCTCAAGTCGACTTTGTTTTTGGGGTTTCCAAGAGTATTTTTCAAACTGTTCTCCGTTTTGTAGGCTACTCTAATACCTACGTTTTTAAATACTTTTTCTAGACCTCTCGTATATCTGGGATCATATGGGATTACTATGAATTTATTGGAAGCCTCAGGTGCTGGAAGAGTAGTGGCATCTTTTAACGTTTTCTTATGCTTATGTATATTTACTAATTTATGTACAAAATTATCATTATATCCATTACTTTTAGCTATATTTTTAATCCGATTCATTTCATTGTCAAAACGTTCTTTACTTAATGGAAAATTGACTAACCTGTGAGTTAAGAAATGGAATGCTGCCATTTTGTGTTGACGGCAATGAAATGAGTCGGATGTTATATACCTATCAGTATTAGTAAATTTCCTATAAATATCAAATTCAAATTTATCGTTATTTCTAATAAATAACGTGTCGAGAAAAGGTAATTGCTCATTGTTCTCCTTTTCGTACGTAAAATTAATAGAAGAATATTTATTGTTTAATGTTTCTAAGAAAGTGTCCAAATTTTCTGATTTAGTATCAAAAATAGCAAATATATCGTCTACCTATCTATACCACACCCTTGGGAAATACTTGAGTTCTTTTTTGAATTGGGTTTCTAATCTGCCCATAAACAAATTTGCAAGGAACGGAGATAAGCAATTGCCCATCGCAGTTCCCTCAAGTTGTTTGTAATATTTATTGTTGAACTGAAAAAAATTTTGATTCATACATAATTTTGTGAGAAGTAAATATTCATCAATAATTTCTTTCTTCAAATTATTGATTTCAAGTACTTCCTTTAGGTACTCTAAAGCTAGTGGTATGGGTATACTAGGAAACAATGAGCTTACATCAAAAGGTATTAAAATTTCACCTTCTTTTAAGTGAACATTCTTAATTTTATCTAAGAATTCTAACGAGTTAGTAACCTCAAAGTTATCGTACGAGATATTTAATTTGCTGAATTCTTCTACTAACCATTTAGAAATATTATTCGTTGGTGATCCAACAGCTGAAACAATAGGTCTCATGGACTTCCCAGGTTTATGGATTTTGGGAAGGCAATACAGTTTAGATAACTGTGGGTTACTATGTGTTAGTTAGAATTTTAGTTGACCGGACACAAGGTTTTTACATTGTTTTAAAATACTATTTACTTCTGTTATCATTTTTGATAACGCGTTTTTCTCAATTAAATCATAAAGACCAGTTTGAATCAAAATGTCTACTCTTTCAAAATAATCTGTTTTGTCTAGTATAACAACCTTATTTCCTTTGTCAGCTTTTAAATAAAAACATTCCTTTTTCTTCAATCCCTGGATAACTTCAGTATTTTTACGATAATTATATTTTGACTTGTTGTTAAGAAGCGATTGACTCAATATCGGCTGAAAATTGGAAATCGTATGTTAAACATGTTCGTTCCATTGAAGATAAATACCGCGAAGTAGATGGCAAAATTGAAACGGTTATTGATGATTTAGTTATCACACTGGGATCCTCAAGTAGTGACGATGAAACCTCATCATTTTCAAAGGAACGATTTAGAAGGAATCGAACCATTATAATTACAGCCGTCGTCCTCAAAAGGCTTAGTTTTTTTTTCATATATTTTGTAAAATTTTTCATAAAGTAGCTGTCAATAAACTGCTTTAAAATAATTAATTTTCTGTTCAATACCGGGTGTCAAAAAATATCTAATATTGAAATTAATATTTGAAAAACTACAGAACTCATATTTTTCCAAATTAACTCATCAATGTAGTTATAGTAGAGGAGCCAGCACTGATTCCAGTGAACAAGATTTATCAGAATTTTAACTTATGCAGTTCGACTTTGGACTATTCGGGTATGCCAAAAGTCACCGTTTGTCTCTGTCTATCATATTACTTTGTACAGAAGGCGTCATTGTGGAGTACTATACAGGGCGATTCCTAATTGAGTGCTAATGTTAAACGGGAGTGATTCTTGAACCTAAAAGTCTTAACTTTGGAGATACAGGGTTTTAAAAAAACATTTTTTTTTAAATCCTAATTCTGATCCTATTATAGATAAATAGCTGTATGAAATTTGATACACGCCTTTTATGCATAAAAGAGAATTTTTTATTAACAATCAATTTTTCAAATTTTTACCAGTGGCGTGCATATGTAATTAACCTGGGAAAATCCGTATGCTTCTTAAGGCGTAGAAGACGTGTATCAAATTTCATGCAGTTATCTACAATAGCATCAGAATTGGGATGAAAAAAATGTTTTCTTTTTAAACTTTACCATCCTGTATCTGAAAAGTTTATACCTTTAGGACATAAAAACACCCCCTTTAACATCAGCACGCAATTAAGAAACGTCCTGTATAGTACTTCACAATGACGGTCCCTGTATAAATTATTATGACAAACGGAGACAGACGGCCACTTTTGACATACCCGAGTAGCCCAAACTCGAACTGTATAAATTAAAATTTTGATAAATCTCGTTCACTGGATCTGATGCTGGCTGCCCTTGTAAAATCTGGACTTGTAAATCGTGTATCACTATACTGGGTGGTCCGATAATAATGGATATAGGCAGTAGACCGGGAACCGTTAATGACCAAACTCAAGAAAAAATATATTTATAGGTAAATCGATCAAGAAAAATCAAAATTAAATCATTTTAAAATTCGAAAGTTTGCCGTTTTTGCAACACAAAAGAGATATAGAAGTACGATACACGAAAGAAAACAGACAAATATAGATAAAGGTTCATTAAGCATAGTTACATTTTTTAATTATCTGAAGTGCATATAGTCAAAAAGGGGTGCCATATTATTTAACTGGCTTATAACACTGGTTTAAAGAGATTTCTTGGCCGACCTTCCTAAACCGATTGAGTCCGCCCGGTTTTCTTTAGTGACAATATATATATATATATATATATATATATATATATATATATATATATATATATATATCAAACTTTTTATATAGATATGATTATACATTTACACAACGCATACTATTAAGCACCTGAAAATCTACAGGTTTATGTATATAAATGTCATCAGCGAGGATTTTTGGTAAATATTGTCTCGTAAGAACTAACTTTTTGGTGGCAAGTTGGATGAAATTATGTGATTAAATTTTTACTTCCCTCGTAAAAGGGGATGTATTGTATTGTAATCGTGAATAACTCACCTTCTGAGATTTTTTATATCTTTACGTTTCGGGGACACTAGTTGCCGAATATGTTTTCTCAATTCTGTCGGCTGTCTGCTGTCTGTAAGCTGTCGACCTGTCTGTCGGTAAGGTCTGTTGGTCAGTCCGATTTCTGTAAAAATCCAGTAAAGTGAAAGGAAATGGCGGATTAGTTGAATGTTAAAGAATTACTCAAAAACTTTCAAAAACTTAAATTTTGCACAAAAATTAAATATTACATAAGAGGAATCAACTGGTAAAATAATGTTACAAATCTAAGATGGCAAAAGAAAACAGTAACTTAATAAAACGTTTAAAAATGCATCCTCAATAACTACTTAATAAATTAATTTCAAAATTTGTGGAAGAATTAGCTGCGGTATAGAAAAGACCTAGCAAGATTATTGTACGAATTCAAAATGGCGGTCATATGAAATGTTTGTAATCGTAAAAAAACCCCAGGTTTTACAAATCTTCGTGTTTTAGAGTTCCTAGATGCCAACAAATATGTTTCTCCATTCCATTGGCCTATTTATCTGATTGACTTCAAATGTTGTTCAATCATTAAGTGTGATATAGAGATACACTGGTCAACTTTTGGTACGAATTCAAGATGGTGAAACAAAATGACGGCTAAATAAAAATCACGCTCAACTTGATAAGCCTATATATGTAAAGGAAATTTATAAGACCAGTATTGTTTGAAATAAACTTTCTGAAATTACCTTCCATCATATTTTCATAATTATTGATAATAAAATATGAGTGATTATTATTGAAAACCAAAGAAAATCTTCTTTTTTTATCTTAAATGTGCCAATGTTTAATTATATTGATTTCGTACCTCTGTAACAATGTTACCTATACCATCTTGTAGTCAAGAAGATACAAAAGATCGGGGTAGAATACTAAGCATCCAATTTGTAATGTTCGGTTTCCACAATCGTGACCGCTTCGTTCAAAATTCCTGTCACGCCACTAGGGGAAGGTCCTCGCTTGCTTTATAGAAAAAATCGCCACCCCGCCGAAGTGGTTAATAGAAAGAGAACCGAGCTTTAATGTAAATAAATTAGTTGCAAATAACGAATATTCTATTAAACTGGGGGAACATAAACGTCGGAGTTGATTTATGTTTTTTTTAACACAGAATTCTTTTGTGTATTTAATTAAAGAAGTTTTTCCATTTTCTAGAAAGAATAAAAAATAGCTTACAAATATTCTGATGCAGATGAGCTTGATAAACTATTATTTTAAAATCAATTAAGGAATAATATAGAACGGAAGCTTTCACGGCTTTTGTCAATTAAGAAATCATGGTTCTTGGGATTAGACCGTGTCAAATTGGAATTACTATCCGACGTTTCGCCTTCGATTGCACGAGGCATCTTCAGGGATCTTTACTCCACGAGATCTGAACACTGAATTAGCTCGACGAACCGTGGCCCTGTGTTAAGATCGGTTTCCACGTGTGATGTAGACCGTAACCCGTATCTCTATTGAAATGTTTTGTATGTTTAAATATTTCCTGGAACCGATGCTAGAACCTTGGTTTCCTTTACATTAATGAAATAGCCAGTATTATGCTGGTGTTCAGCTACGCCAGATTGAATAATTTGTTTCTTTTTAATACATCGTTCATGTTCCTTAAGTCTAGTTGATATTGAGCGTCCTGTTTCTCCCACATATACTTCTCCACAGGAGCAAGGAATTTTATATACTCCTTCTGTTTGGAAAGGTACAAGATCTTTCGGGTATCGCAAGCATTGTCCAATTTTCTTATGTGTATTGAAGATTGCACGTATGTTTGACCGCCGACGTAATCGTCCTATTTTGTCTGTAGTGCCACGTATGTAGGGAAGAACAACACTACTTAATGGTGGCTCTTTATCATTCTCCTTTGGCGGAGTTGGTTTACTATGTCTTTTAATTGAACGCGTAATATCTTCAGTGCAATAGCCATTCCCTCTGAGAGCTTCGGTCAGTTTCGATGTTTCCGATGTTAAAGAATCTTGATCGGAAATCGAAATAGCTCTGAATACTAGTGAGTTAATAACCGATTTCTTTTGTGCTGGATGTGTGTGTGTTAAATTTGCGTTTAAGTATCTATTTGTATGCGTCGGTTTTCTATACACAGAATGTCCTAATGTACCATGTTCCTTCCTTTGAACACATACATCTACAAAGGGAATTGTTCCATTAGATTTAAGTTCCATCGTGAATTTGATATTATGATGTTGCTGATTAAGTTATTAAGAATTAATAACTACAAGACACTTTTTGCAAAAAAAACTTGCAAAAGATCATTAATGGAAGCAACACATTCTAACAAAAATTGGCAGTGTCTAGAACATCATTTGGTGGGACTACACATTTTCATCTGAACTGTAATTTAGACAGCATCATTTGGAAGTTTTTTCTTCAATATCTTCTTTTTCTTCTTCAGCCTTCATTCATCCACTTACGCACATAAGCCTTTCCTAATTTTTTCCATTCGTTTCTGTTCTGTGCCTTTTGCCGCCAGTCCCTACCGACTATTCGCTTTATGTTATCTATCCATCACAGTTGGATCTGTTTGACTATCTATTTGGATCTGTTTGACTCTTTATTACTTCCGCAATGCTTGTTCTTTTTCTGACCTCTTGATAACATTCTATTAAAAGGAGCAGCAGAGCGGAAGATTGTAGCCGAAAATGAAGTAGACGCTGCTATTTATTTAATAGAAATTTATTTTTATACACTTAAAAATCACAAGAGAAACTCCGAGAGAATTTACAAAAAGAAAATCGATGATTTTTTGCATTTAAGCAGATTCACCATGAACTAACAAATATGAATTTCAATGGAAATAAAAGTAACAGAGCAGAATACTCTCAAAATTTAAATAGATGTTTTCAACAGGGCAAACAAATAGTGGAACCTTAATTTGTTCTGTCGTCGGTAGTACCTGTCTCGATACCTAACATCTGCCCTTAGCAAAAGTTCCAAATGTACACTTGCTTGGGGCAATTTAGGAGCAGATGTTGCCTAGGCAAGATGTTAATTTACTTTAGTTTAGCAAGCAGCGTTAAATGGCTCATGGACAAGTCTACCACGTTTAGCATACTTGCCTATGTTAAATTCTACTGAAAGCATTTGATCGAAAATAAAGCGTCATGTAAAGATTCAGCTCAGAGTGCCCTAGGTTGTAGCTCTTTATCTGACTGATCTAAATTACAGTTGACATTTTCTCATATTCGATCAAGAAATCTGAATTATAATGGACGCATTCGCAAATTTATGTTTACTTTGTCTGAATAATTACAAGTTGAAAAGGTCATTTGATGAAATGAATTAAGAACTTGGAAACCTTTAAAATCTTAATTTATGTCCAAACAAAAATATAGATATATAGATTCTCTCCGATCCTAATGATATTAACAATTATTTTGGCCAATATTTGCAAAATATTTCTGACAGTTCATTAAAAGATAATTTTTATAAGGAACACAGTTTTTAATAGCGACGTATCCTTTTCTTTTAGAATGGCCGAGGTTGGCGAGGTTCATGATATTATTCAGTCAATACGTACTGATGCTTTTGGGGTGGATGGTCTAAATGCATCAATGTTAAAATATTGTAGCCCTTTTATAGACAGATATGTGACACATTTAATTAATTGCTCTATAGAAGTAAGTTACTTTCCAGACCAATGGAAAGTCTCAATCGGAAATTTCTGTGATCTTAGAATAATTAGTATATTGCCTATTCTATCCAAAAATTTTTGAAAAAATTTTATTTAACCAATTGTATCACTACTGTGTTACAAATGGTATTATATCGGGAAACCAATGCGGATTTAGGAAGAATTTTTAGCACATCTATAGCATTGGTGAGTGTTACTGATGATATTATCACGGCTATTAATAAGAAACTTAGTAGTGCATGGGTTCTCCTTGATGTTTCCAAAGCCTTTGATACCGTTAACCATGATTTATTAATAGCAAAATTAAAAAATATGGTATTCAGGAACACTCACTTCGACTTTTATAATCATATTTTATAAACAGATTTCAAAAAATTTCTCTCAATAACTCTTTTTCAAATGAAATAAAAATGTTATCGTGTGTGCTTCAAGGATCTATTCTGGGACCCCTATTTTTTATAATTTACACTTCTGACATTTTAAAATCATTAAAATATTGCAAAATTCGGGCATACGCTGATGATACTTAAATTTATTTACATTTCATTCACAATGATTACATTAATTCATCAAATCTGATAAATGAAGATTTAAATATTATTAAACAGCAGTCTTTGGAACGTAATCTTAACCTAAATCCTTTAAAATCAAGATTTATGCTTTTTGGCAGGAGGGTGGCTGTAAATTCCTTAAAAGAAAATTTTAGCTGAAATATTGGTGGCGTAAAGCTTCCTATGGTGCAATCTGCAAAAAATTTTTGGGAATTATACTTGACTCGGAATTGCGTTTTAAAGAATACGTAAAAAACTTAATTCAAAAATCATATCTATCATTAAAAATATTGTACAATAGCCGACATTTTCTCAGTTTTAACTTACGTTAAATGTTGTGTGAGTCATTAGTCCTTTCTAGCTTCAATTATTGTAATTTTATATATGGGCCATGTCTAGATCTAGTTCATATAAATCGTAATCAAAAAATACAGAATACATGTTCGCGTCTTATTTTTGGCCTAAGAAAATTCGACCATATATACCATACCTTCAAAGAGCTTCGTTGGCTAAAAATGATTAACCGCAGAATGTTACATTTAGGCAATTTTTCAGTAAAAATTTTGAGTAATCCATCATTACCATTTGCTATAAGGAATAAGTTTTTGTTTCGTGTAAATATACATTCACGTAACATTAGGGATAGCAATAGGATCACCATGCCACATCACCAAAGTGCCATGTATCAAAGGTCTTTTACGTACAATGCTATCAAATTTTTTAATTCCCTACCTTGTGAATTAACTTCCCTTAATGAAAAAGAATTTAAAATTCAGTACAAAAAATATGTTCGATCCTGAGAATCTTTTTCTAGTTTATTTTTTTAACCAACTAATTCCGAAGTTCACCAATGGCGAGTGTTTTAAAGGTTGTTAAACGAAAAAAATATAATAATATTCATGTTTTTTGCTTAACTCCTTTATCACGAGAACGGGGTTCAATAGAGTAGCCTTTCTGGCTAGACTGCTTTTTATGTATGTTAATTTTGAAATAAAAGACATTTATTATTATTATTATTATTATTAATACTATAACGGGGTTGTTAAAAAGAAACGCACAAAATTCTTATCTTCTCTATGAGTCATGTTTCACAAAAACGCTGAAATACGTAAAGTGGTTTAAACGGTTGTTCATCTTTTTGTAATATTTTCAACCCCTTCCCTGCATCCCCTTATATTATAGGCACCCCAACATTTTTTGACATGACATCCTAGTTTATGTGGGAGCTCTATGAGAAAGTCTTCTAAAACTGAATCCGATACTAGCAACAAATTAGGGAGCTGCTCATTTCGTTACAGTAAAACGAGTCCACATAAGTTTTTAATTAAAATTGACTATCAAAGTAGACCCTTATGACATAAATGAGCGATCTTGGTTGTCATCAATTATTAGACTCTATCAATCTATCCAGTGACTTGAGAAATTTTCATTGAATTATTTTGAGAAGATTGATTTCTTAAAATCACAAATTTTTACATTGCAAAATGCACGTAAAAAGGAACCAAATTCTTGAAAGTCTAGGACAGGTTTTCCCACATTTGGTTGTTTATTTTGTGTGTAGGTACACACTCGAAATAATAAATTTAGTTAACTTTTAACTTTGATCAATGGATTATAAGCAAGTGTTAGTATTTTGGAAATCTGACATTTTTGAATTATGGTATTGTGCTCTCAGAAAGGCAGGCATGAAATTTTGATATAGTTGGGTTGTGGAGATAAAATACGGATCAAAAATGATGTATGTGTGTTGTTCAATACAATTACTCAAACTAACTAATACCTTAGCGCTAAAAAACCATGTCAGTAGAGCTTCTGTACCGCGATTACTAAAGATCCAGAAGTATCATTCATTTAAAGTGCATGTTGTACAGGGTGTCCCGATTTGGTTGCAAAAGCAGGGTATCTCGCTTATTTTTAAAGATAGAACCTTGCGGTTTTCACGAACCTGAGCTATTTTTTGTAAAACTCATGAAGCCGTAAACAAAATTTTCATAGTCTTCTTCGTTTATGAGATAAAGAGCGAAATAGAAAATTTTGCATTTTAGGACCCCTCTCGTATCTCGGTTATCCTTTAACTTAACGCAAAGGGAAAAGTTGCTGCTTATGCAAAGTTGTGTTTTTTTAAATGGGACACCCTGTATATTTGTCCAGAAATTGATTCGTCCTTTTAAAAGCTTCTCAAAAATATATAATAGTATGGGTCTATTTTAATAAACAACAACAAAAATCATAATTTTTATAATTATCATCCCAAATTTTGCAGTAGGCCATGCAAAACAATGCTGCCTTTTATTTAAAGTCGTTAACAATATCTACATCCTAACAATAAATCAAAATAAATATGTAATTAAATCTATTTATCAAAATATGTATTGATAATTTCGCACCAAAAAAGTACCACCTACCTAGATTTATGTAACACAAGAACAAAACAGTAATAAATTATTAGAACAAAATGGAAATTTTGCATGCTTCGCTCAATTTTCGTATTCGTTTTAGGGAATTAAGCAAAATAACGGGATGATTTTGTAAATAGCGAAAATTTTCTCTTATTGCATTTCCTAAATCTTGGACATTATCATAGTGGTCTTTGTAAATTCTATTTTCCAGATATCCTCATAGAAAGAAATCTAAAATCGACAAATCTGGGGACCTAGGGGGCCATCTTATAGGTCCATTTGTTCCGATCCATTGATTGGTAAAATTATTACTATGATTACTATTATTATATGACTATAATGAAAGGGATGTAAAGAGGTACTTAAATCGCCTCATTTGAGAACCTCTTTATAAACCACGTTCGTTATTGCATTCTCTGGCTGTAAAATAGCAAAGCTACTAAGCGAACTTACTTTAGAGCATGCGACATAGTAGCGCAAGTCTACTCCAGCTCTACTTAAGTATTACACTTGAGTTTTGTTAATTATCATGGCGAAACAAAGCTTTAAAGGAAACTGTACATGTTTAAACTGCAAAGGATAGTCTGATGGAATTGAAGGGATACGTGGTATAAAAACTGTTTCTCCCAGCCCAGGGCCAGAAATAATAATAGACTCTATTACATTGTTTTGTAGTATTTTAACCTATAGCCGAGTTCCATTACACAATTTTGGTGGTTTTAAATTTCGAATAAGCACTGGCGCCCCCACTTTTAAAGTTAACTCATGAGGAGGGATTCATAAAGGGTTTAGAGAGTGTTGGAACTCGACAGGATAATGAACCGCATTTTCTTGGTCTATAGCTACATCTATTCAGTAGTATGTTAATTGTGGAGCAGTAATTTTTGCCAATAAAGCTAGATTAACTTCATCTGCTGTGCTATTTTTTGGAGTTAATATAGCTCGTTCTTTAAACCAAGAAGCGGTTTTATTTTGACAAATTTCGAGTCCACTATAAACATTTAAGGGGTAGTTTCACCCTCTTGGAAATTAAGTTTCGAAGAAACCTTTCTTATCGGACCTCTGCACTCTAAAATCACTCTGTTTGCACAAGCTCGGCTTTCTATGGCAAACGGTTTGAGAAAGATTGCAAAAATTAATCAATGACCCGCTTTTTTCAAAAACCCTGTATGAATTTATAAAAAATCTTAAAATATGTAATAAAATAAAATAAATAGCACGTGTTCAAGTGTTTTTCCAAATAACTAATTGTTTTTTAAATAAAAAATGTAACATTAAAGGAGTGGTTTCAGTCACCCTGTCTCGGTTTTCAAAAAAAAATTAAAATATGTAAAAAAATAAATTTTTCGAATAACTAACGGTTTTTTTAAATAAAATTTATTATACATATTGTATGAATTTTTTTAAAATCCTAAAATAAATAAATAAATTAAAAAAACGCGTTCAAGGGTTTTTTAGAACAACTAACATGTTTTTAAATAAAAAAATATTGTATTATTTAAGTGGTGGTTTCACCCGTTTGAACACTCTGTATAAATTTGTAAAAAATCCTAAAATACGTAAAAAAATAAATTAAAAAACACGTGTTCAAGCGTTTCTCACCCCCTTGCAACTTGAGTTTTGAAAAATTCCTTCTTCTCGAACCTCTACACCAGCATGTCAAACTCAAAGTCACTGGTGGGCCAAAAGCATGAAGACCATCGACTAGATGGGCTGCAAAACCTTATCTTAAAGAAGACAAACTACTGAAAATCTTGAGAAAAAGTACTATAATAGGACAAGTCTGTTTATTAAATTACACACATTACAAAAAACTACAAACATTAAATTCTTTTGCCAGATATTTGACATCTTTTGTCTTTAATTAAGTTGTCTATTTGTGGCGCGAATTTATCGGCGGAAACAACTTTTAAAACTGTGTCCAAGTGTCTGCGTCCGTCAATCGCGATCTTGGGGGAGATTTGTTTCCTTTCTTCAAAGAAAATAACTGTTCACACTTATAGATACTTCCAAATATTGACAGGATTTTACAGGCAAATTTTCTTATTTCTTGGTATTGAACAGGCAAGTACTTATAAAATTCGAATGTACCAACACTATCAAATTTTTGTTTTAAATGGGTCTGACACTGAATCTCAATTACTTCCATTTGCAAGTGAGGAGAAGCTTTATCAATATCGATAATAAGAAAACCAGTAAATAGAGAGAAATTGTTTTCTTGGGTCTTAAAATCCTAAAAGCGCTTCGCGAATTCTGCCAGAAGGCTTCTCATTTTCTCTGAATATATTTTGTATGATATTGGGACACTTGTGCTTCCCTGATATGCTTTAAGTCAGAAAATGTGACAGATTATCCTCTGCCAACTATTTTTCCCACAACATCATCTTACACTTGAAAGCTTTCACATGATCATGCATATCTGTAATAACTTGACGTGGTCCTTGCAATTTCGTATTTAAGTCCAACAAAGGTTTTGTGATATCCACCATAAATAAAAGATCTTGTAAAAAAGGTGCATCGCATAATAAGCTGACATCTTCTCCTTTTGTTTCCATGAAAACGCGTATTTCTTCTTTGAGTCTCCAAAACCGGTGGAGTACTATAGAACATGAATCGCACCTCTGCATAATATCGTAAACCAGTGTACTCACTTTCTAAATCGCGTAAAAATGCAGAAAACTGTCGCTGATTAAGGCCTCGTGACCTTGAAGTTTATAATTTTTTTCACTGACTTTAAAACATTTTCCAACTTGATCATTTTTGAGTATAAAACTTCTTGGTGGATTATACAATGAATATGATGAAAATCTGGTTTGTCACTACCCGTTTCTCTGATCTTTGTCTGTAATATTTTAACGAAGCCATTTTTTACTCCAGTCATTGAAGGAGCTCCGTCTGTTGCAACGGAACACAGTTTTGACAAATCTAAATTGTACTTTTGCAGAAGTCCATAAACAGCATTGAAAATATCCTTCCCAGTTGTTGTATCATGCAATTGTACTAATTCCAGTAATTCTTCATACACATTGATATCTATATCAACCACCCGAAGAAAAACAGCGAGTTGCGCCACACCACACACATCCGTACTTTCGTCACAGGCAATAGAAAATGCAATGAAAAAGTCTGATTTTGTTTTTCAATCACTTATATTGGCAGCCAACTCAGTAACTCTTTCAGCGACAGTATTTCGGGACAAGGATATATTTTGAAATGCCTTCACGTTCCCAGTACTTACAAATTCCGCGGGCTTTACAAGACACTGTTTTATAAATTCACCTTCAACAAATGGTTTTGAGTGTTTCTCGATCAACTCCGACAGTACGTAGCTCGCTTGAAGGACAGATTAATTTTCTTGCTTTCTACGTGTAAACATAAGCTGCTGATCTTTCAACCGTGATTTTAACTTATTTAACTTTCCGTTTCTGACCATGCCTGTATACTTGTCAAACATAGTTTTATAAATATCATAGTGACGTTTTATATTATATCATTTTGGCACACCGACTGTACTATTACAAATCAAACAAATAATTTTTTCTTTTTTTCACAGCAAAAAAACTCTAATTCCCCCTTTTCTTGAAAGATACGATACTCATCTACAAGTTTCCTCTTACTTCCACTTGGTTTTGAAACAGACATGGTAAAAACTGTATCCGAAATAAATTATAATAAGTACTTTTAAGTGTTGTAATAATAAGTGCGCAATTCAACTCGAAACTCTATCGCAACTGACTCATAACTGACTAAACACTGAACGACTGAACTCAATCGAACACGGCTTATATACGGATTGTGGTTTCTCGAGTTCTTTCCAGAATGTTCAGATAGCGTCATCTGTGTTTTTCCGGGATAGAATTTCATGGAACAAGCCAGATAAAGTTAGGCTTTAGGTTTTAGGTTAAGTATGTGTAGTTCATCCTCCTAAACATAGATGGCAGTATGTACAATTGTACATTTGATTATACCAATCGTTGTTGCAGCGGCGCGCGCTTCCAAAAACGGTTTTCAACTTGTTCACGGGCCGCATTATGTGGCTGTTTTCAAAACTGACTGGGCCGCATGTTTGACATGGCTGCTCTACACTCTAAAATCAACTTGTATGCCAAAATTCAGCCTTTTACGTCAAACGGTTTGAGCTGTAGCGTGATGAGGGAGTCAGTCAACTAAGTCTTTTATATATTAGTACAGATTAGGCATTTTTACTACTAATGCGATTGTTACGTTATCAAGGTTCCCTCGTGTAGACTGGTACAGTTTTTCTTTACGGCAAGCACCGAATATGATAACGGGGTTAGTTTCAACTTTGTGTGTGTTTCAAAAACTAATGAATTTGAATTTTTGTGAAAATCATATTTTCCATCAATAAAACCCCTTCTCACTTCTTTTCAAATAGGCGAATAGTTTGTAATATTGACTAAAATTAAAATTTTCCTTTGTATTCGAAGTTGCTTTTATTAAGTACATAAAAAGGCAACAAAAACATCGGCGAATCGAAGGTATGGAACCTTAGTTCTTCGAAAAAGATAAAAAAAGCAATTAACTACTGTTCGATAGGTTTCTACAGCGATAAATTAAATACAGCAGCTTCGTTTATTTTGAATATTTCCTTTTAATTACCCTTATAGACTATCGAAAAGGACAGAAATGAATAACTTAAAATAGAACTAATTTTTTATTATTAACAGAAAACGACCTTAGTTATTATGTTATTGGTGAACAACTATGTCAACGTAAGTCAAGAGCAATGAAACCTTTTAATTTTTCAAATATAAATTTAAAATAGTATTTTTCAAAAGTAATATTTTCCATTTCTAATAATGTTTAAAAAAAGAAATAGCTTAAGATCTTTGTTTTAAAAGTGCTCTTATTTTGTTCCAAGCACAAAAGAAAATGACAATAAAAATAACTATCATTTTAAATTATTTTAATTAAGTTTGCTTTTTGGGACATCCAGACATCAGTCATCAAGAGTTTAAGACCCCTGAGACTTCTTTAATGAAAAGAAAAGTACACGCTAATAATGCTCTACCGGTAGCCCACCGTGTTTCAAATTGTATTTCTGTTGGCGCATATCAAATAATAAACTTTGTAAATTGTAGGTAGTAAAAGCAGAAACTACCTTTCCAAATTGAAGCAGTGTGCCTTTATTATTCTTTGTTTATGTGCCAATTGAAATTAGAAAGACTTTTATTACGCGAAATTTATTTGTTAAGCTAGAAATACCATGATGTTTTCAAATTATCTTTGAATAATTATGTATTATCCATATAAATAGAGGTATATAAGAAAATTGACCACTCGAGTTGTTTGAGTGCGTCTAAATATTGCTATTTTTTATAATATCTCCCAAAAGCTAATTTGCGCACATATATGGGTGTCCGATAAATTAATGATTCAGCAAAATCGCATATTCTCCATATAAACTATTAGGATTTAACCAAATTTTTCTACACTGCTGGAACTTCGAAATGCACCAAGGAAATTTGTACTGGAAATTCAAAACGAAATATTTTCAATACGGAGGAGATTTGGAGTTTCGGTTTTCGGTCTTTGTTTGACCAATTTTTAGAGTATACAGCCCGATAAGGACAGCCTCAGGACTTCATCGCAGCCGTCTTATACAGGGTGTTATATAAGACTCTGTCATTTTTTGAAAAGTTTATTCAACCATTTTAACACAAAACTTGTGTTAAAAATTATTAAAATAGTTTTTTTACCGCTAAATACACATCACATTGCCAGCCATTGGACCAGGGCGTGATTCAAAATTTAAAAAAACACTACAGATAGTTTTTAATCAAGCGACTTTTGTCATCCATGGATTATTCTGAATCTACCGAACAGCACATCCATAAATGTTGTAAATGCCTTGATTTGGATTGTTGCTGCATGGAAAAAAGTCGAATCCAAGATCATCAATAATTGCTTCCGCAAAGTGAAGATGATGTGCCATTATCGGAATTATGTAGAAACATCAATGTATTCTCTTCCGACTTAACTTCATTTTCAGAAATTAATGAAAGTTTATTCACGGAAAATCCTAAGATAAGTGGTTTTCGTATATTTTTCTACCCAGAGTTTATTTGAATAGATACGGAAATGTCGTAAATACAAAAGTTGTTGAGTTTTTTATGAAGACTTAAAATATTATATTATTAGTGCGAAAATATTATTGGAAATGTCAAATTTTGAACTGGTTGTCAGTTTTTTTAAATGAAACACCCTGTATATTAAATCATAGTCTTGAAGATCTTTTTTTTCTGATTTCAAATATATATATATATACTTTTAATATATACTGTCAATTAGTTTTGGATATAAAAGCGTTTAAACATTAAAGAAATGGTAGAAAAGTGAGCCATGGTCAAGACAATTGCAATGAACGACGCCTTTTTGACGTTCACCGGTCAGAAGTAATTATTTACGAGCATTTTTAATATCTAATACGTTGGACGCTGGGTTATTCGGAAGAAGAGAAACTCGAGATGATAGAATTATTTTATTTACATGGTAAAAATGCATCGATAGCTCGTAATGAATATGATAGGCGGTTTTCAGATAGACTAACACCGACTTGTAGGATAATATTAAACATCGCTAAACAATTGAATTGAATTGAATGTAGATTTCGACGTACCCCTCGGCGACTGCTGCCGATTTCCATCCTACATGCCTTTTTAAAACATCCACAGATGCACCAGCGTCAGCTAATAAAGAGGCTGTTGTTTTTCCGAAAATAATGTGCTGTATACAGGGTATACTTTAATTGATTTAAGAAAGAAAGGTTCATATGAACATACGTCCAAAACCTCTCAACTTTTGAACTCCAGGGTGTTAAAGTTTAAAAAAAAAATCGTTTCCTTATCATAACTGTAATACTGTTCTTAGTATTTTCATAAAATTTGGCACGCACTTACTAAGCACCAATAGGCATTTTTTGATGTAGATGATTTTTTAATATTTCTATCAGTGGCGTCCGAACGGGATGTAGACTGAAGATTTAAAAAAAAAATATGGTACGGCACTGCTTTTTCCGGAAATGAAAATTATTTTTGAAATTCTCATTTATTTTGCAATAAATTTAAATTCTTGACATTCTTTTGTCCGAAGAACTCTTTTGGCGTAAAAAAATAAAAACAATTTTCATGCATGGCAAAATCTCTAAAATCTAATAGTAATGAAAAATTCGTTTTCGACTCAATACTCAAAATAATACTTACTAATACATTTTTTGTATTAAACTCGAATTGTAGTAATGGCTATTTTAATCGATTGACTTTAATTTAATAAAAATTAGACAAAAACACAACTTACCTACAAACTGCCACATGAGATTTTAGCGATTTTGCAATGCATGAAAAATAAAAAAAAAACTTACAAGTTTTGACAACTTCTATGCATAAAATAAACTAATATTTAATTTAATTATCACAGCAATTGTTGAAAATGTCCGCCTTCTGCTAGAATACAGGCTTCAATTCTATTTCTCATAGATTGGCGAACCCTTTCAAAAATTCCAGGAGTATTTCTTATAGTTTGGCAAGAAAGTAAAACTTTTTGCCTTAGTTCTTCTACAGTTTAAACCGGTGCAGTATAAACTAAGGTAGTCTTGAGGTGCCCCCTCAAAAAATAGTCTAAACTATTTAAATCAGGGGACTTGGGAGGCCAGAACGCCTCGTCTAGAAATTCCCTACCATGGGTGCTAAAATGTGCAGGAGCACCGTCATGCATGTACAACATTTTTTCTCTTAATAAAAGAGGTACATCCTCGAGCAAAATTGGCAAATCGTTTTCAAGAAAGTGGCCCTAGGATAGTCCATCCAGTCGTCCTGGAAGGAAGAACGGTCCTATGAGGAAATCTCTAACTATTCCAGCACACACATTCACGAAAATCTGCTCCTGATGATGGGCCTCAGTAATTGCGTGTGGGTTTTCTTCTGTCCATACATGATTATTATGGAAATTTCGAATGGAACTGCGGGAAAAATTAGCTTCATCAGTAAAGAGTATTTTGTTATCAAATAAAGGATTTTCAGCGAGTTTTTATAAAAACTATCGGCAGAAATCGCAATGGAAAATCACGCGGCAGTAGTGCTTGAACCCTTTGAATATGATATGGGTATAATAAATTGTCAACAAGTATTTTCCAAATAAGAAAATGGTAAACATTTAGCATTACCGCAATTTTCCTAGTATTTGTTTCTGGATGTTCCTCAATTGTGTTCAAAACAGCTCCCTCTAATTCTGGTGTTCTCACCGTGCGATGTGACCCTTTGGAACTATTGTCAATGCTAAGACTCCCAGTTTCATGTAGTCTTCTGTGTATTCTTGAAAATATTCTGGCATCGGGAATGATACGATTTGGATACCGCTCTTGATATATCCGCCTAGCCATAAACGCATTCCCGTCAGCAAGTCCGTAAGTGAAATGCTTGGAGTTTGTAAATTTTAATATAGTTTACTTATTTTCTTTTTATTATTCACTAAAGAAATTTTCTCAATGTAAAAAACTGCAACTTTTTTAAATACTTGTCAAAATAAGACCGCAACGTAACTGATCAAATGTCATTATTTTAGAAACCAAATAGGGCACCAGCCTACTAGTTTTAAAATAATTTCGTTATACCGCAACTGCATGAAAACAATTTTTATTTTTTTACGCGAAAACAGTGCGTTGGACGAAAAGAAGTTAAAAAATTAAATTTGTCGCAAAATAAATGAGGATTTCAAAAATGATTTTTAATTCCGGCAAAAGTAGTGGCGTACCATACTTTTTTAAAAAATCTCCAGTCTACATTCCGTACGGACGCCACTGGTAAAATTATCAAAAAATCTTCTACGTAAAAAAATGCCTATTGCTGCTTAGTAGATGCGTGCCAAATTTTATGAAAATACTAAGAACAGTATTAAAGTTATGATAAGAAAACGAATTTTTTCTTAAAACTTTAACACCCTGTAGCTCAAAAGTTGAGAGGTTTAAGACATATGTTCATATGAACTTTTCTTTCTTAAATAAGCTAAGAAATCATATCCTGCATTTTCAGCCATCAATTAAATTACACCCTCTATGTACATGTAATGACGGATTTGATAGATTTAAGAATGCTGCTACTTTCTGGGGTATTTTTGCAAACGTATTTTTACCAAATGGCTGCGTAGTACATTGGTTGTTTTGGTAACGAACGAAAAATCGCAAATGAGGAGTCTCAGCTATTTTTAAAGCCATACCCTTACAGTAAATTTCAGTAAAGCTGACAGTATTGCTACCTGAAATATTACCAATTAAATTTTTGTCAATTTTGTCTTTGGTATTTTTAATACTATTCATAATTGAGTGATCCAAATCAGTTACATCTTCCACCGTCAACTCAACTAACTCTTTACTTCCACAGGCACCTACTACACCAAAAATAAGGGCTACTGTTTCTTCTTTTCAACAGCATGGACTTCAGCATAGAATAATGTGCCTAAAGCGTCGAAGATGATAAAGTCCCAGTCACTTTAGACCCCAGATATATAGCGTACTATTACGTTAAATAAACATAAGCATACTGTGGGCACGTGCTTCAGGGAAACACTGTTTTCACGTACGTTTGGTAATGCAGTACAATATCAACTTGTAAATGAAATACTCATTATTTTCAATCATACCATTCAATTAGCTGACATTTTTTAAAAGCGAGTTTAAAAAAATAAATTGAAATAATAGAAGATTATTACAACAACGAACAATTTACACAAATATTTCTATTGTATTATTTTATTTTTAACATTTTTGTAATCTATATTATAAATATAAAATAGAATTTCCGGCGATTTGTATAATTTCATCATTACTGTTGGAAAAACAAAGCATAGCAATACTCCAATAAATTAGTTTTAACGCGTTGCATTTATTTCTAAATAAAGGGTTGCATTAACTTTGTTATTTCACCTGAATACATTTGAAGCTGCAATATTAATATACAGCAAATATGTTTTATTTTTAAATGATTTTATTATTAATGACGTCTGTGCTGTATTTTAATTTTCCAAAATGTTGTATAATTGTTTTCGGACCAGTTAATTAAAAAAAGGGGATTTTATTAGATAGAAAACAGTTATTATTATAAAAGGTGTTATGTTACTAAATTAACGATTACTTTTATTTAATTAATTTAATTTTCTAATAGAAACTTTCGGCTTATTTTGCAATTTTTTTATTTTCTATTTAATTCTACAGATATTTTACAGTGGCGGCTCGTGACTTAAAAAATTAGGGGCTGAAACCATTTGTAAGTATAAACCGCTCTTTTAACTGACAAATAATGTCACAAACTTCTTTTGTTTCGCGAACAAATTCCATATTTTGAAGTTGCCTACGGTTAGACAATGGCTCTTCGGCGTCATCATAGTCAGAAAATTATATTTATTATTATAGCAATGAAACTATTCAAAATTGATTCCATTTTCTTGAATGACCTACTCACACAATTTTGTAAATCTTTTTACCTACGTCCGTGAGTTAATAATATTAATAGTACAATCTTTGCAATCTTTCAAATAAATGCCTAACGAAGCAGCCACGTTTGCTATATTTGTAGTCAATAAATTGTTTTCATTATCTAAACTGGTCGTCTGGTAGCTTTCTTTCATTTTTTTCGGGTCTCGTCCAAAGCTTCTCCCGTTTCACCCAGAATTTTGAATGCTATTTTTCTTTAATTTTCTGCAGAATCTTTAATGTAGCACTATGACACAACGTACATTGAAGTACCACCTCATGGGAGTAGCTTTAGGTAAGCGAACTTTAACTAACTCATCAAGAACTGCTGTGCGCCTTGGAGATCTACTAAAGAATGTTGAGAAACCGTGTACATTTGCAATGAAAACTTTTACATTTTTACTTTCTGTAATATTAAATTGAATTGGTTGGCATAACAATGTATAAAATTAGCCGCAGGAAAATGCTCTTTAATTTTTTTTTGTACGCCTCGTAATTGTCCACTCATAGTGGCCGCCCCATCGAAACTTTGCCCAATTAATTTCTCGGTGGTATAATTAATGCCTAAATTTTTTCATTCATGAAGAATTACTTCTCTAAGGTGTGAAGCTATGATTCACAAAAGATTTACAAATTTAACAAATCATTCATGGACAATGACAGACAAAATATAACGGATTATAATAACCATTTGGATTTTGGTAGGACTGACAGTTGTTTCGTCTACTTGCACAGCAACATATTTAGCTAACTGAATGTCTTGCTTAATTTGTTCCTGGGCTACAGCCAGCATAGAGTCAAGTAGGCCATTTTGAATGGATTTAGATGTTCCTTTAAAGACAGTTGCATTCTGCATATACTCTTTAAAAATTGGATCCAACTCTTCAACAAAATTTATAAGCCCTCGAAAAACCCCTGGATTTTCAAACAAAGCCGTTTCATCATGGCCACGTAGTGCCAGCTCGAATGCCTCACAAAATTTTACACAATCTATAATTTCGTTTAAAATATACGATTTTTTGATACATTTTCATTAAAATCTCCAAGGGATTTTCTATAAGATGTGTCTACCTGAGTGCGAATATCAACACTTCCGAGCGTAGCGTAGTTCACTGAACATTTCATGTGATCTGCAGAAAACGCATGTTTTTTTACTTTTTTAAGGCTAGGGACACAAGAGCCTTAAAACTGACGTGCGTTAAAATGGACGTCATTTAAAACGCACGCTTGCTAATGAACACACGAGTGCATAATATTGAGGAAAACGTGCGTTGTGTTTAGAACAAGATAGACGGTGCTAAAGTCTCCATATTCCGTTACTTGGCATTAAGGTATTTTAAAAACAAAAAACGCAAAAATAGAAAATGGTGGGCGCATCTTATAAATAGAGAAAGGAAGGCGTGTACATTGTCGGTTTTTTATTTTATTGCTTTGTTCGGATGTCTATCAGATCATTGGAAGAATTGTTATATTACATCAAGGACCACATAGCCCAACAAGATACTAATATGAGAAAGGCAGTTTCAGCAGAAGAAATGATGTAACTTTAAGGTAGGTATTTTTATGTATGGATAATAATATACTTTGAAGAAAGGGATAATTTTCTTTTATTAAACAAAAAAAAAACAACGTATTCATGTTAAATTATAATAAACAGCATGTTGTGGTTCTCCGTCTTGCTGTGTCTCGGGAGAAAAATTAGAATAAAAAGAGATACGTAATTCATGAAGAATTAAGTATCTAATGTGTGAAGCTATGATTCACAAAAGATTTACAAATTTAACAAATCGTTCATGGACAATGACAGACAACATATAACGTATTATAATAACCATTTGGATTTTGCTAGGACTGACAGTTGTTTCGTCTACTTGCACAGCAACATATTTAGCTGACTGAATGTCTTGCTTAATTTGTTCACGGGCTACAGCCAGCATAGAGTTAAGTAGGCCATTTTGAATGGATTTAGATGTTCCTTTAAAGACAGTTGCATTTTGCATATACTCTTTAAAAATTGGATCCAACTCTTCAACAAAATTTATTAGCCCTCGAAAAACCCCTGGATTTTTAAACAAAGCCGTTTCATCATGGCCACGTAGTGCCAGCTCGAATGCCTCACAAAACTTTACAAAATCTATAATTTTGTTTAAAATATAACGATTTCTTGATACATTTTCATTAAAATCTCTAAGGGATTTTCTATAAGATGTATCTAATTAAGTGCGAATATCAACACTTCCGACCGAAGCGTAGTTCACTGAACATTTCATGTGATCTGCAGAAAACGCATGTTTTTTTACTTTTTTAAGGCTAGGGACACACGAGCGTTAAAACTGACGTGCGTTAAAATAGACGTCATTTAAAACGCACGCTTGCTAATGGACACACGAGCGCATAATATTGAGAAAAACGTGCGTTGTGTTTAGGACAAGATAGACAGTGCTGAAGTCTCCATATTCCGTTACTTGGCATTAAGGTATTTTAAAAACAAAAAACGCAAAAATAGAAAATGGTGAGCGCATCATATAAATAGAGAAAGGAAGGCGTGTACATTGTCGGTTTTTTATTTTATTGCTTTGTTCGGATGTCTATCAGATCATTGGAAGAATTGTTATATTTTATCAAGGACCACATAGCCCAACAAGATACTAATATGAGAAAGGCAGTTTCAGCAGAAGAAATGATGTAACTTTAAGGTAGGTATTTTTATGTATGGATAATAATATACTTTGAAGAAAAGGTTAATTTTCTTTTATTAAACAAAAAAAAAACAACGTATTCATGTTAAATTATAATAAACAGCATGTTGTGGTTCTCCGTCTTGCTGTGTCTCGGGAGAAAAATTAGAATAAAAAGAGATACGTAATTCATGAAGAATTAAGTATCTAAGGTGTGAAGCTATGATTCACAAAAGATTTACAAATTTAACAAATCGTTCATGGACAATGACAGACAACATATAACGTATTATAATAACCATTTGGGTTTTGCTAGGACTGACAGTTGTTTCGTCTACTTGCACAGCAACATATTTAGCTGACTGAATGTCTTGCTTAATTTGTTCACGGGCTACAGCCAGCATAGAGTTAAGTAGGCCATTTTGAATGGATTTAGATGTTCCTTTAAAGACAGTTGCATTTTGCATATACTCTTTAAAAATTGGATCCAACTCTTCAACAAAATTTATAAGCCCTCGAAAAACCCCTGGATTTTCAAACAAAGCCGTTTCATCATGGTCACGTAGTGCCAGCTCGAATGCCTCACAAAATTTTACACAATCTATAATTTTGTTTAAAATATAACGATCTTTTGATACATTTTCATTAAAATCTCTAAGGGATTTTCTATAAGATGTGTCTAGCTGAGTGTGAATATCAAGACTTCCGACCGTAGCGTAGTTCACCGAACATTTCATGTGACCTGCAAAAAACGCATGTTTTTTTATTTTTTTAAGGCTAGGGACACACGAGCGTTAAAACTGGCGTGCGTTAAAACGGACGTCATTTAAAACGCACGCTTGCTAATGGACACACGAGCGCATAATATTGAGGAAAACGTGCGTTGTGTTTAGAACAAGATGGACTGTGCTGAAGTCTCCATATTCCGTTACTTGGCATTAACGTATTTTAAAAATAAAAAACGCAAAAATAGAAAATGGTGGGCGCATCTTATAAATAGAGAAAGGAAGGCGTGTACATGGTCGGTTTTTTATTTTATTGCTTTGTTCGGATGTCTATCAGATCATTGGAAGAATTGTTATATTACATCAAGGACCACATAGCCCAACAAGATACTAATATGAGAAAGGCAGTTTCAGCAGGAGAAATGATGTAACTTTAAGGTAGGTATTTTTATGTATAGATAATAATATACTTTGAAGAAAGGGTTAATTTTCTTTTATTAAACAAAAAAAAAACAACGTATTCATGTTAAATTATAATAAACAGCATGTTGTGGTTCTCCGTCTTGCTGTGTCTCGGGAGAAAAATTAGAATAAAAAGAGATACGTAATTCATGAAGAATTAAGTATCTAAGGTGTGAAGCTATGATCCACAAAAGATTTACAAATTTAACAAATCGTTCATGGACAATGACAGACAACATATAACGTATTATAATAACCATTTGGATTTTGCTAGGACTGACAGTTGTTTCGTCTACTTGCACAGCAACATATTTAGCTGACTGAATGTCTTGCTTAATTTGTTCACGGGCTACAGCCAGCATAGAGTTAAGTAGGCCATTTTGAATGGATTTAGATGTTCCTTTAAAGACAGTTGCATTTTGCATATACTCTTTAAAAATTGGATCCAACTCTTCAACAAAATTTATAAGCCCTCAAAAAACCCCTGGATTTTCAAACAAAGCCGTTTCATCACGGCCACGTAGTGCCAGCTCGAATGCCTCACAAAATTTTACACAATCTATAATTTTGTTTAAAATATAACGATTTTTTGATACATTTTCATTAAAATCTCTAAGGGATTTTCTATAAGATGTGTCTAGCTGAGTGTGAATATCAAGACTTCCGACCGTAGCGTAGTTCACCGAACATTTCATGTGACCTGCAAAAAACGCATGTTTTTTTATTTTGTTAAGGCTAGGGACACACGAGCGTTAAAACTGGCGTGCGTTAAAACGGACGTCATTTAAAACGCACGCTTGCTAATGGACACACGAGCGCATAATATTGAGGAAAACGTGCGTTGTGTTTAGAACAAGATGGACTGTGCTGAAGTCTCCATATTCCGTTATTTGGCATTAACGTATTTTAAAAACAAAAAACGCAAAAATAGAAAATGGTGGGCGCATCTTATAAATAGAGAAAGGAAGGCGTGTACATGGTCGGTTTTTTATTTTATTGCTTTGTTCGGATGTCTATCAGATCATTGGAAGAATTGTTATATTACATCAAGGACCACATAACCCAACAAGATGCTAATATGGGATAGGCACTTTCAGCAGAAGAAATGCTGTAACTTTAAGGTAGGTATTACTATGTATAGATAATAATATACTATGAAGAAAGGGTTAATTTTCTTTTATTATACAAAAAAAAACAACGTATTTATGTTAAATTATAATAAACAGGATGTTGATAAACAAAAATCTTTTTTGGCTTTTTCGCAACAGAATAAAAATATCTAACTTTAAATTAATTGAAGCAAATATTTAATATAATTATATACCTCAACATGTAGACTAGTCTGTCTACGGAATGTTTCGATACATAACATAAAATAAAAAATATTATATTATGTATCGAAACATTCCGTAGACAGACTAGTCTACATGTTGAGGTATGTAATTATATTAAATATTTGCTTCAATTAATTTAAAGTTAAATATTTTTATTCAGTTGCGAAAAAGCCAAAAAAGATTTTTGTTTATCAATCTAAACGCAACAAATAATCTGAACACATGGATCTGAACAGGATGTTGTGGTTCTCCGTCTTGCTATGTCTCGGGAGAAAAATTAGAATAAAAAGACGCCACCGAGGATGGTCGGGAAGACAGAGCAGAACTTGTCTTAGTTGGAGTCGGTGTATATGTATTATGTGAAGACCTTTTATATCTTGCAGCAACTGTATTGTTTGCATACGGAAAGTAAATCGCTCGTCAGTGGTCAGAGTTCCCACAGTAGGTAGTAAAGACATAAAAAATGCTAAATCTCCGTCTTCCACTAGCGACGGGTCCTTTTTAGACATGCATGAACCTCACAAGCTGTTCTGAATATTTTTTTGTCCGTTTTATTGTAGGTGGTATTATGTTATCAGTACTTCCTTCCTCACTTTGACCATCCTCAATATTTTCTGTACTTGCAGTATTATCTTCAGTTTTTTGAGGAATACTGCTAGCTGTAGATCTCATCTTCATTGATTTTTGTAGGAAACGCAACTGTTCTTCTTATATATAACTAAACTAATATTTTTGGCGCCAGCTCCTGAATCTGTGACTTCGTACAGTTTTTTCCTGTTACGCACGTAGTTGTCGCGAAAACTCCGCCATTTGGAGATAATATCTTGTACAGGGTGTCCCATTTTCGTAGGTTTTACGGGGTTTCCAGCTTATGAGTAGAGATAGAGAGATGCGGTTTTCGCGACTCCGTGCTACTTTTCGATGAAACTAAAGAGGCCGCAAACAGATTTGCCCTAACCATTTTAGTTTCCGTGCTACAGGGTGATTTTGAAAATTTGTCATTTTCGGACACCCCCTGTAACTCAGCTATCGTAAAATATATTTAAAATGTTTCAACTGGTATTTATAGATTTTTTCACGTAGAATTCAGTGGCGTACTCAGATTTTTGCTGAGAGTCATAGTTTTTGACATATTGGCATAACCTACTATTTTTTAAATGGGACACCCTATATATTATTTTTTCATCTTATTCTTCGTGTCGAGAGCTTTTCAAAAACATACCATAAGTCATATTTATTTTCATAAATAACATGAAAAAATGCATTTTTCTTTAAACGGATTTATGGCATAGCAGATCAATCGAAATAAGAGAAGGTGGCTGTGGAGCCATGGAAAAAGTTAACAAATATTTATTAACGAAATAACAAAGTAACAGCATCAGAAAAAATTAGGAAGTAGGTAAAAGGTAATAATTATAATTTCATTAAAACTACAAATATTGTTCAAATTGTAGACCATTATGTGTCCTACAAGTGTGACAAACTTTAAAAATTCTTTTTAATGCATTTTCTATTGTAAATGACTGTCTTTGTAACTCTGCAAAAGCGTTTTCGGTGGCCATTCTTAGTTGTTCTAAGTTTTCGTATCGCCTTACATAAACCTTGTTTTCTAAATAACCCCACAAAAAGAAATCTAAAACTGAGAGGTCAGGGGATCGTGGTGGCCATCGAACAGGTCCGTGTGTTCCTATCCATCTTCCAGGAAAATGGTCGTTAAGCCAGTTTTGACTTATTCTGGCATTGTGGGCTGGAGCTCCGTCTTGCTGGAAATAAATCCTATTTAGTTGAGCCAAGGGAACATCATCCAAAATTCCTAATGCGTCTTCTAGGATTCGCACGTAACCAATCGAATTCAGATTTCCTTCATATATTTGGTAAACTATTTTTCGGTTGAAAATAAAACTGGAAACATTGAATCCAAATCTGCCCTGACGCTCCCTATTGACTCCAAAATCGCGTGTTGTGTCTATTTAAAATCCCTGAACTAGTAAAATGTGCCTCGTCTGACCAAATAATCTTTTTTTCAAAATCGATATCTTCTGCCTTCATATTTATAAACCAATTGCAGAACTCCAATCTGCGCTCTGCATCACCAGGATGCAGATGATGCACAGGTTTGTATTTATAGGGTTTGAATTTGTGCTTTTTCAAAATTTTCTGCACTTTGGTTTTCGGTACACCCGCCTCTTCGTCTATTTTCCTGCAAGATGTTTCAGGAGCTGTCTGAACGAGGGCTAAAACGTTGACCTCAGATTCTTCGTTGTCTTTATTGTAAGTTCGCGATCGAGGCTTGTTAAAAGATCCATATTGGCAAAGATTATTTTTAATTTTTTGAAAAATTCTTTTTTCTGGTTGTCTTCTCTCGGGATATCTAAGATAAAATAAAGCGAACCAATAAAGTCAAAATGCAGGAAGATAAAAAAGAACTAACCTGTTCAGATAAAGCTCTGCCGCCTGATCTGCATCTTCATTAGACAATATAAAACACGCGTTCATATCATATTTCTCAAAATATTCAAATTTTTGATTCTGAGCCATATTAAAAACAATAATTATAATAGACGTCAAGAAAAATTTAAACGCAATAATGCCAAAAATGACAGCAGTAATGGCTGCCTGATCATATTTTTGTTGGCGTTGCCATGGCTACCACAGCCACCTTCTCTTATTTCGATTGATCTGCTATGCCATAAATCCGTTTAAAGAAAAATGCATTTTTTCATGTTATTTGAAAATAAATATGACTTATGGTATGTTTTTGAAAAGCTCTCGACACGAAGAATAAGATGAAAAAATAATATATAGGGTCTCCCATTTAAAAAATAGTAGGTTATGCCAATATGTCAAAAACTATGACTCTCAGCAAAAATCTGAGTATGCCACTGAATTCTACGTGAAAAAATCTATAAATACCAGTTGAAACATTTTAAATATATTTTACGATAGCTTTACAGGGGGTCTCCGAAAATGACAAATTTTCAAAATCACCCTGTAGCACGGAAACTAAAATGGTTAGGGCAAATCTGTTTGCGGCCTCTTTAGTTTCATCGAAAAGTAGCACGGAGTCGCGAAAACCGCATCTCTCTATCTCTACTCATAAGCTGGAAACCCCGTAAAACCTACGAAAATGGGACACCCTGTACTGTAACAATAACTGTAATCATAGAATAATAAAATATCATAGAAACGTTTTTAAAGCACGAAACAAACATTTTTCCTTTATTTAATTTGGGATCTTACTGAAAAGGAATGGGCTTGAATCTGAAATCTTTTTCAGTCTAAAGGATATCGACTTCAATTATCGGACTGGGCGATCTAATTTTCCTAACTTTCCTAACTGCGTCGGAGCTGTGGATGGGAAACACGTTCGTGTAGCAAAACCTATCGGAAGTGGATCTTCTTATATGAATTATAAGCAGTTCTTTTCCATAGTTCTTTTAGCTGTATCTGATTCAAATTATTCTTTTGTATATGTCGATGGTGGATCTTTTGGCAAAGACTCGGACGCTACAATTTTCAAGAATTTTATATTATGGAATAATATTGAAGATAAAACTCTCACACTTCCTAAGCCAAGTTTAGTACCTGGTATTCAGTTTCCTTTACCGTTTGCATTTGTTGGGGATGAAGCGTTTGGCCTTGGGCCAGATCTTCTTCATCCTTACTCCGGAAAGCAGTTGGCTCTGCATAAAACAGTGTTCAATTATAGATTGTCTTGAGTCAGAAGGTATGTAGAGTGCACATTCGGAATTATGACCAACAAATGGCCTAACTACACAGGCCAATGGACGTAGATATAAATTTCGCAGTTGACATTGTGAAATGCCTATGTGTTTTTCATAATTTTGTACCCAAACGAGATGATTACAATTTTGACAATACATTAACGGTACTTGGGTTAGAAGATTTTGACTATGACATGACGATGCATTAGAACATTTTTTTGTAAGTAATGCGGGAGAATTACAATGACAATATGACAAATCTAATACTTAGCTGTTAAGTAATTCTGAATCAACCATGTGTGTGGAGTATGTTTAATCTGTAGACACGTGTTTTGTTCGCTCCCATTATACTTTAAGTTTTCTGGTGGAAATCGGCGGAATAAATTCGGGATTTTTGGTTAGTTTTTCTGTTAGTATCCTAGGAGTGTACTCAGTTATTATTTTTTTTACCAAGATTCTCAGTAATTAAGTGCCTTTCGAGACAAACATTATTGGTGTATTACTTGGCCACTTTCATAGTTCTACCACGTCGACAGAATGGAGACCAGAGGTAAATCTGGATCTAAGGACAACAATTTGGAACTTTCTGAAGAATTGATAACAAGAATTTGCAAACAGCAGTCCGATCTGATTTTTGAAAAATTGGATGGCCGTCTGGCGGCGATTGAAGAAAAACTGTTTACGATCGTTCAGCGGGTAAATAAGAACACCGAAACTATTACTGCTCTGGAAATAAAAATTGATAACAATGAACAATATAATAGACTTAATAACCTGAGATTTTATGATATTAAAGAGTCTTCGACGGAAAACCAGGAAATTCTACTTGATAATGTTATAAAGTTACTGAAGAATAAGTTGGATATTACTGTCACTGAAGATGACTTCGATAGATGCCACAGAATTGGACTTTATCAAAGGGGAAAAAATCGTCCAATATTGGTCAGGTTTATCTCTTTCTTATTGAGGACAAAAATATATCAAAACAAGAAACTTCTAAAGAAGACTGGTTTTGTAATAAGAGAAGATTTGACAACAGCCAGGTTAGCATTGATAAAATCTGCCATTGATAAATATGGGGTGTCAAATGTATGGACGGTAAATGGTAAAATTTTTATTCTTAAGAATAATACCAAAATATGTGTGTCGAATATTAACGACCTATAGACTGCAACTTTATCGCTTATGTCGATCTATAATACCTATGCAGAAAGAAACAAGTTATTTATTATTACTTTTATGTTTTTTTGCATACCTTTCCATCAGTTTATTTACCCGCCACACGATACGATATTTTATAAACATATAAAGTACTATGCTTGATGTTTTATAAACTTTAATATATTTTAAAATGCTTAGATACATTTTTAAGGATTGAAGTAGATAGATATTTAAATATTAGTTTTATGAGTACCTAATATTTTTTAGAATATGCATATAATTTTTAAGCATGATGATACGTTAAAGATATTGGACATTATTTTTGTTTGCGGATCTAATATATTTTATTTTCAAATAGTTTTGGGATAGCGAACTTAATAGTGTCGTATGCTTCATTTGTGTTTATTTGGGAATGTCTTTGCAGGACTATGATGTGATAGAGGATGGAATTGATGGCGCTTTGTCCGGGGTGATCGTATCGCATGTTAATATACGATCGATTTTCAACAAACTGAGCGATTTGAAAGATTTAATTTTTACTCATCATTTAGATATAATTTCTATTTCAGAAACATGGTTGGCTGATGGTGTGCGGGACGTCGAATTGTCTATTCCCGGATATTTGTTTTTTAGACAGGATAGACTGTCGGGTAGAGGTGGTGGTGTGGTGGTGTACGTCAGACAATGTTCTTATATTAAAAATATCGAGCTTATAAATAGTAGTTCCTGCTTGGATGTCGAGATGATTTGGTTTAAGGCTATTATTAATAACAAAAGGATGAGCATTGGTTGCATCTATCGTCCACCGAGGGCATCTTATAAGTCACTTCAGTCTTTGGAAAACATATTAGCTGATTGTTCAATATCCTCAGATGTACTCCTTTGTATGGGAGACTTTAATATTAATTACTTTGATACTTCCACGGTGGAATTTAATTTCTTAAATATAATTTTTAACACGTTTTCATTAACTCAAATAATTAAAAAACCCACTAGGGTGACGAGTAATACCAGTACTCTTATAGATTTAATTTTAATAAATGAACCAAATATGGTTATTAACAGTGATGTCATTAGTGTCCCTCATTTATCCGATCATAATCTCACCTACTGTTTATTGAATTTGCCTAATAAAAAACATAATGAGCAAAAATTTTATTATATAAGAGATATAAGAAATATAAATTTTACGGATTTTAATGCTGCTATATCGAAGATAAATTGGAGTGGCATATTTTCCGCTCTAGACATTAATGACAAAATATCTATTTTTGAACAAAAAATTATTGACCTTTTCGATAGGTATGCTCCTGTAAAAAAAATAAGAGTTACAAAACAATATTCGCCTTGGATTACTCCTACTATTAAATTAATGATGAAGATGAGGGATCGGGCTCTTTCAGACTATAGAAGGTCTCTAAAAGATATAAATTTTAGTTCAGTGCAGTCTTTAGCAAAATGGACATTTTACAAAAATATGAGAAACTTTATAACTGCCTCTATAGGCAGGGAGAAGAAAGCTTTTATGAATGTTGAATTGAAAAAGAATCACAATAATTCAAAAGTCTTGTGGAAAACACTACATAAATTGGATATTCATAGGAAAAATATTAATTCTCAAATTCCAGAAGATCTTCTGGATCCTGAAAAAATTAATAACTACTTTATTAATTCTATCGATCGTATTATGCCCAATCAAGACAACATATCATTTTTTAATAATAATAAACATCTTGCTGTGGCCGATGATACATATTTTGAATTTCATCCAGCTTTGGAGACTGACGTAGTTAATATAATATACAGTATAAAAACGAACGCAAAGGGAATAGATCAAATATCTTCCGAAATGCTAAAGTTATGTATACCTTTTTGTGCTAAAGAATTAACCCATATCATCAATGCTTCTCTTTCAAATAAAATAGTTCCACGACATTGGAAACATGCGCTGGTTACTCCTTTACCAAAACGAAATACCATATCTCAGCTAACCGAACTACGTCCGATTAGCATACTATCTGTTACATCTAAAATAATTGAAAAGATTGTCTATAAGCAAATCAAAACATATATAGATCGATTTAATTTTTTGCCGAAAAAGCAGTCTGGTTTTAGACCTGGATATGGGACTGCGACAGCACTATCGGACTTAACTGATGATTTGCTGCGTGCTGTAGACATGTCGCAGGTTTCCTTTCTTGTTATGCTCGACTATTCTAAGGCATTTGATTGTTTAGACCATCGTTTATTGTTAGCTAAATTAAATTTTTACGGCTTTTCGTCAAGTGCTTTGGAGTGGTTTGAGTCGTATTTAACTGATCGCGAGCAGCAAGTCGTCGTTGATATAAAGGGAGAGCGGGTATATTCTAACTCTTTGAGGGTGCCGAGCGGTGTACCACAAGGTTCAATTTTGGGCCCACTACTTTTTACTCTATTTACTGCAGACTTACCTTGTAAATTATCAACTTCTTATCACTTGTATGCAGACGATTGTCAGGTTTACCTATCATTCGCACCAAGTCATCAACTTATTTATATTGCGGAAGTTAATGTCAACTTAGAGAGAATTAATTTATGGTCTAAGAAGAACGGCTTACTTTTAAATCCCAATAAAACTGTTGCATTGCTGATTGGCACTGATAAACAGCGAGCAAAAATCGAAATTAACAATAAACTATTTTTAAACGGAATTCCCATACAATTTGAAAATTATTCTAAAAATCTAGGTCTGACTTTTGATAACAATTTAACTTTTAGTATGCACGTAACTAATATATTAAAATCAGCGTATGGAAGACTAAAAGCCATTTACGAATTCAAGTATGTATTGGACCTCAAAACAAAATTAAGGTTGACGGAGGCAATAATTTTGTCTTTGTTTGATTATTGCGACACTGTTTATGGTCCCCGCCTTTTAGGACTGGATCAACATAGAATACAAATCATGCAAAATACTTTCATAAGATTTGCCACTGGTGTAAAACGGAGGGAGCACATAACGCCGTCATATATTCAACATGGTTGGATAAAAATGTATCAAAGACAGGATATTCACCTCGCATGTTTCTTATATCGAATAATTAACTTTCGGACGCCTAATTACTTATATCAAAAATTAACTTTTGCTGATAACATGTTTGAACGTTCCAGAAGGATTCCAAATTTATTACACGTACCTCTGCACACCACCACTGCCTTTAAGGGTTCATTCACATATCACGAAAGCCATGTTTTTAATTCTCTCCCAAATAATTTAAAGGCAATTAATAGTATAGACACTTTTAAGAAAAAAATCCATGAATATTATATGAATAATAAATAGTGCTTTTAGTTCACGTCTCTAGTACTCGTTAAATTGTATAATTATAAGGTTGGAGATTTGCATAAATAATGGTTATATACAATTTATTCAGTTAATTTACTTAGTTATTAAGAAATTATTTTCTATATTGTTTGGATTTGTAATAATTTTCAGGTTGGGCCTAAGCAGCCTTGGCTGAGCCCCGCCTAATAAAGACTTTTTGATTTGATTGATTTGATTTGAAACCATTACGTTTAAGAGTTTAATGCAAATGAGTCCACGTGCCAGAAAATGTCTCAGAAAATGGTTAAACGCACCGTAAAAACAACGATCGTGTGATCACTCTATCTTTTGAGATTCTGTGACGCACGTTGACCAGTTACAACGCGCGTTTAGCTTGACCACGTCGGCTGTCACTTGAACGCACGTTGCAACGTTCATAAAACAAACGCACGTTTACCGTGTAGCCGCTTCTACTTAAAATATAACAAAGCAGCAACGTCCGTTGTGACGTCCGTTGCAACGCGGCGATTTTACGCCCGTGTGTCCCGAGTCTAAATGTTTTAAGTCACACCGGTTTTGCACCATAATGAGTCCGACGAGTCCTTAGAAAACAACAAACAAACACAACAGTAAAATGATTTAGAGACTTCACAACCACATATCCAGTCAGCTAAATCGTACATATTTTTGCGAAAGTTTCGATGAACCTCTTTATTTTTGCCATTACTAGTTTGTCGTATACTAAGTTTTGGCAAAAGGCGACCACTTACCTTGAATTCGGTTATTTTCTCAAAATTAAGTTTATTAGCACTCTTTAGTTGTTTAATTTTTTGCACTACCGACATTTTATTTCCTCTACATTCACATGTCAAACATAGACTATATATTACAAAAAAACAGTATATATCGAGTTAGAATATCGACCGCGCGACCTCTGAACAATTGAACTGCCGCATGAGGACGTGATGACGCGACCGATCGATCGAATTATGAGAAAAGACCGGCTGATACCCAAGTCGCGATTTCATATTCCATTTGCTATCACGTTCGGCTACCACTCGGTAGCTGTGAGTTCTTCGGGTACTTTCGTTAAGCGTTAAAGCAATCAGGGTAATTCGGACTGCCAGCCTAGCTTAGTATAGCGTATTTTATTATGCCTAAGGAATGTAGAAATGTAAGAATGTAGCGTATTTAACTTCTCCCAAGGTTCGCGTTTTATTACAACTATTAGGAGGGACGGTCAAACGAATAATTAATTTTCTGAATTATTTTTGACCCTATGGAAGAGCCGCCACTGAATGTCAACCGGTTGCTTCATGTACACACCATTTTGAAATTGGATGAAAAACCTACCATGCTCGAAGTTACATGGGCGAAGATTCATGTATTTTCGAACTAGTTCAACCATGTCTATCTCTTGAATATTTCCAGACGTTACAGAGTAAAAAAAAATGAAAACATCGCCCTTTATCCTTGACATTTTCCAACAACAAATGTGTTAACTCCTCTCGCCTGCAAGCCCAATAATGATAATGATAATAATGATATTTTTACAAATAAGTATTTTTTGTCATCCGCTTCTAGATGGAATGTTCTAACATTCGTTTTAGTTAATACCTCTGATTTTTTTGATTGATATCCCTCAGATGTTCTTTTGAGGGAGACGACTAAATTTCTAAATTTGCTGATATCAGTATCGAGTTTAATAGATATTATTATTGTTATCATAAAATAATCAATATCAATATCTGAAGGAATGCTTTTTTTCTGAATCACTCATTTTCACTAAAGAAATTAATTAAGTAAGATGTTACTTAAATTGACATTGCCCGGGGTAACGGAGAGTGGCAGGGTTAAGGTGCAAACAGGTATCGGCTAATAAAAAGGTATTTTATGCTTGCTTTAAACTTTTTGAAAAATTTGTTAAAAAAAAATATGTGTGTATTTTAACACTGGTGCGTCAGACGTAGATAAAATGTTGTTAACCTCATTAAGAGACACAATCTTAATTATACTGTTCACTCACTTGTATCGTAATAATGCATTTAGGATAAATATTTTTGAACAACTTAGGAAAACTGAAAAGCCAAATGTGCAGCTTGACGAAGTTCTTCTATTTAACTAGGCCGAGTCTTGTAAATCTTATTTTGCAAAAAAAGCCCATATAAAAAAAATTTAGGACCTGGTGATGATGACGATTATCCTAACGTTTCATGAGAGCCAATTCATTTTTTAAAGAAAATTAAAAACCAAAAAAGGTGGCTAATATGGAAGTTGTGACTAGGTGCTTCATCTTGCCAAAAGCAGATGTTATATTATTGGTTTGAATGTACGTTTTCAGGTAATTCAGATACAACATCTTCAAAAATATTGTTATTCTACTAAGTAAAAATTTCGTTAAAACAGAACTACGGAGTTCTTTGTGGCAATTTCGAGTCGCCTTAAATTAGACAAACAAAGCAATACTAAAAATAAGCTGTCCAAACATCGTTGCGATCCATATAAATAATTCACATGTGAATCTTAATTTTGATTTTTATAGCATGTATATAGATAACAATTTTAAGGCATAAATTCAAAGTTTAGTCAATGCGGTGGTATTTCTTTTTTCGCCCTCTCCCCCCCCCCTTCCACAGCAAGGCCTTAGCTTGATGCAAAGTTGCCGTTGTGGCAGAACCATTTTGCTAACATTCATAAATTATAGAATGTTAAAAAATACTTAGTATATTTAAAGAGCACTTAATTTTCTTGATTACAGATTCCTCCAGTTTTTTGCCTGGTGGGCAATTAACTCTAGAGTCTAGAGCATGGTAAACTTAATAGGCTGTCTAGTACAGAATGGGGCATACAATTTTGGACACAGTTTAAGCTGGTTGCGTAGCAAATGCAAAATGATATGATTTTGAATATATTATTGTAAAATATATCAAACTTACTTTGTTTCTCTAAACTTATATGCATCTTTTTAAACTTACATGAAACGCTTATTCTTCTTCTGTCTTGGGCCGATCCCCCGGGAAAACGCGGATTATCCGCTCGGCAAACGAGAATTTTCCCATCGTCCTCGGCAGAGACAGTCAGGGTCAGGACGCTGCCCGTAAACGTGGACGTCTCTTCCTCCTGAAAACCAGATTATTTAAATTGAATCAACTATAAACAGATTTGGAATAAATTACGATGTAGCCAGAGCCAGGATAATATAAATCTAGATCCTCTGGCTTTTGAATTGAATGTAATCCATTCTTATTAGATCTGAACTAATAAAAGGTGTTTAACTCAAGCGGAAATCAATATATGTATTGCAGTGTTTAAAATGCAATAGGACACACATCCACATTTTAATTAAAATTTAAATCGATAGTTCTTTGTCAGTTAAGTAGGAAAAATGCTTTGAGCTTTGGCCTTGCCTTTAACGTCATAGTGACATCGGGTGCGCTTAGCAACAAGTTAAAATTTTATCCGAATCTTATAGGTCGTAACCCCCAGATAACTATAACTATTTTCAACTATGAATAAGTAGGGTGGGTTATTCTTATTATATAAGGTGTCTGATACAAGAAACCCCACGTCTTTATCTATGAAACTGTAGGTTTAAGGGATATTTCAAATATGTTATACTTTCAAATATGTGTGACAAAATGGTAGTACATCAAAAATTATACTTTTTTCAAACGGGACACGCTGTATTTTCTTGCATGTTAGAATTCTGCAAAAAATTATAAGCATCCTTTACTTTATGGAATTGTTTCTATTTCAATCCGTTTGGGAGCTACAAGTAATTGAAAGAAAAAAGGCATACTTGAAAACTTGAGCTAATTCACAGAAAATAAGAAAAATGTTATGTTGCTGATAAATAAATCTTATCAACAAACTTTAAAAATTACTTTTCTGTGTTTGATATACGTTGTTGCCAAGTTTACCGTGTTTCTGTTATAAAAGGAAAATTATTTTTTTAGAGGTATACCCTATATTATATTACTTTTTTAAAACCTGCTTAAAATTCAAATAACTTTTTATTACAACCATTTTTATGAAAGTCGATAGTTTTTATGAAAATAAGGGTCTACTATCCATAATTTGATGTATTGACCTTTATTAAAATATCTGCACACAAAAGGTTACCTGATATGTTTGACAATGTCAGTTTCAGGGGCGTGTGGTGAAATTTTAAGAAAGGGAAGCAATTTTTAGAAACTTACCTATTTGTAATGTAATTCGATTCTTCTATCATTTTTTAAAATTTCCTCAATGACATCATCATAAAAACGTCGATGCTCCGACATATTTCGGAGAAGTTTATGGACAGCGATGTATGCGAAAGTCTCTCCTGCCCCGTTGAATTTCTCACGAAATTTTTTATACGTTTAAGTGTTGAAAAATTGAGTTCTACTGATGAACTTGTGGCAGGTAATGTCAATACTAATTCACACAATTTCGACACTTCGGTGTAGGCATCTTCCAGCTCCTTGTCTTTTCGTTGTTTCGTAAATCACTTTTAGTTCAGATAGCAGTAACACTCGGTCGAAGAACTGGCCATAATGAAGAAGAAGAGATTTAAACGCATCTTCTGGAAAAGTTTTTCCTTTAAATGCATCAAAATTGCAGAGCTCGAGGAATTTAAAATCATTTAAACCGTTAAATCTATAGTTTATTTGTTGCTGAATTTGATCGATTATTTCATTATTTATTCAAAAGGCGTCTGTATAATGTTTGAACATCTCCCACCTTGTCTGTTCGAAGACGTTTGGCTTGTGGTTCTACATTTAACGTCAGCGTTTTCTCCCAAAATAGGTCAAAGTTATCTCTTTTTTGACTTAACATAAACTTAAAATCATCCACTTTTTTTAGGCAAAAAGCAATATCATTTGTTTTAGATAGTAATATATTAAAAACATTGTCCCAGAATGGAAATATTTCTGAAAATATCTTCAACAAATAATTAAACAAACAGTCTAAAAACCCTCACGTTTCACTATTTTCTTTTATATTCTCAAATAGTTCAATCAGTGATTCACGATTTTCAGATACTGTTAACACAAGTCTTTCATTATAGTTCCACCTAGTAGGAGCTACTTTGGGCAATCGTTTGTGGACAGTGAAGTCCAAAGCTTGTGTATCTTTTGTTGACTTGGAAAAAAAAAGCAGCCATGCCACTTGAAGTAACGAAAAATACTTTACACACTTTAATGCGATTGATGGACTGGGATAAAACTAAATTTAATTTATGAGCAAAACAATGGACAACACAGTACTTGGGAAAGTTTCTCGAACTTTAGCTTGCATACGACCTGCCATCATTGCAGCTCCATCATAGCTTTGAGCAACTAATTTTTTCTCTCCATTAATTTCTTTAGTAACGTTATAAACTACGGTATATAATGCATCTGCTGAACGATTTTCGGACACATTCTTAAAACCTAAAAATCGTTCTTGAATACTTCCGTCTTTTTTAACGTAGCGTATTACTATAGATAATTGACTAAAACTAGTGATATCAGTTGTTTCATCCAGAACAATAGCAATGAACGGCGCCTCGCCAATCTCCAGCTTAAATTTTTTTAGAATAATGGTTGCAACAGCGGAAATTAAATCATTCTGGATTCGATTCGACGTTCCGCGAAAAACGCTAGACTGCTCTAAATGATTTTTTAAGCAATCATCATATTTAGCCATTAAACTAAGTAAATCTTGAAAATTTTCTCTATTTGAAGAAACCCTTGTTTCGTCATGACAAGTCTTCTTAATATTTGTCTATTTTTATCGACTAGTTCATTGTGTTGGCGGTGAGTAATTTCCAACTGTTTATTAAGGGCGTGTTCAATTCTGGTTTTGCCGAAGACTTTTTCTTTTATGACAGCCTGCAAATGCGCTTCGGACATAATGTGTCTTTTTACAGCTTTATGAAAGTTATTTAAATCGGAAAAACCAGTTTTATTCCAGAGACCTTTTTCATTTTCAATAAGTAAACATGGCCAACAAAATAATTTACTTATATTTTCACACCCTGTTAGCTATTTAAATTGTTTGTATTGTTTCTCCAGATAAAAATGTCTAATACAGATTTTCATTTTTGTGGTTAAACTTTTCATAGGCGGTTTTGCCCTTTTTTGGAAATTATTTGAAGCTTATTAGCGAAGTTTAATGTTGAAAATCCCTTTATTATTAAGACACACACCACACATTCACACACACTCTTCCTACTAAATTCTCCAACATTTTCAACGTTATTAGCGACAGCCGAAGTTGACGGTATTTGCATATCCACGTCCGTATTATTGTCTTCCATATCGCACCATGCACAACGCGACGTACAGAACCTACTCCAACGATAGCTTCCGCCCTCACTTAAAGCACGTGACTGAAATTCAATAATGGCAAACAGCCGGTGGAAAGTTCAATAACCTCGAACTCGATTCACAGGAAATCGAGCATACAGGACTTGGCTGCAGAGAAGCTAGCGGCCCTAGGTTCTATTCGATTCTATTGCTCGGTCGGAGTCAAGGCCGCATTTATTATGGGCTTGATAATTAAGATAATATTTTAGCATTTTTAATATAAACTAAATTAATGGTTTCCTATTTCAAAAATTAAATTTTAGAAGACGTTTTGTAATTTTTTTGGGGGAAGCACTTCTTTCCTTGCTTCCATGGACTGCACGCCCCTGGTCAGTTTTGTTGATTTACAAAAATTGACTGTCTAACTGAAACACAAAGAAACCTGCAAGATATTTTTAGCATTTTCAATAAGAAATATACTAACAGAAACCCAGTAACAAAATGTACCTTAAGAAAATTAACAAAAAACTTTATAAAACTGGAAAGGTAAAAGATGAGGTACGGTCTGGCAGACCTAAAAAGATGGTGATAACGCTCTGAATATTTTAGTCAACTTAAAAGAAAATCCGCACCTTTCTACCAGAAGAGCAAATGACGTTTCGCACCTGTTTGTAAACCGACTTCTAAAAGCCGAAGAGTTTCGTGTATATAAAATAACTTTGGTGCAAGAACTCTCCGAAGATGATCACGATAATCGCTTGGAATATTGTGAAATCATGATGGAACGTTGCAGTACTAATCCAAATTTTGTCAAATTATTTTTTCTGACAGAAAAGTTAACAGGCATATATTTCATAATCCATGGAAGACACATTAACTGAAGAAAGATATTTGAATCTTTTAAGGAAATTGCCCCAGCTATTGCAGATCCATTTCCAAACAACAGTAAGATGCTGTATTAAATATTTAAACTCATTTTTTAGGTAATTGTGCACCAAATGATGAAATATGGTTTGTGTAGTAGCCTGCAAAATGGAGAACAGTTTGAAAAATCTCCTTGGAAACCCTAAAGACAAAGTCGACTTGAAGGAGAGGAGTGGCATTTATGAAATTAGCTGTAATGACTGCGATCTAAAATATGTTGGGCAAACTAAACGCTCCATAAATATTCGTTTTAAAGAACACATGGCACATTTAAGATACCGAAAAACAGAAAAGTCAAGCGTTGCCCGACATGCTTTGGAAAACAGTAACCAAATAGGAATAAATAATCTTAAGTTGATTAAAAATGTATATAATAATAGACTATTGGATGCATTTGAGAGTACAGAAATAGTTAAATGTGGTAAGAAAGCACTAAATAAAGACAGAAGGCCTATTCCCTATGGTCCCTTCTATTGGTTACTTGTCAACGGTGCAGTCGGGTGCAACCAAGTGTGGCCACATTTACCTATAAATAGTCTCGGTTAGGATAAGTTACTTTAGTTTATATCATCTGTTGATGATGCTAACTTGGTTAGCGAAACGCGCGACCAGAATGTAACAAGTTGTGGTCTAGTGTGGTTAGAACTCTTGTATTTTGATCTATCTTCCACCACCGTGTTAGGACTCAATTCTTTAGGTGTCAGGTAAAAGAAACCATTTTTCTAAATAAACAAAACTGGCATTGTTAAACATATCAATTAGGTAACCTTTTGTGTGCAGGTATTTTAAAAAAAACTATACATTAAATTATGGATATTAGACCTTCAATTACGCAAAAACTGTTGACTTTCATAAAAAGTTGTATTAAATAAAAATTATATTAAAAAAATTAATTTTTTTCTTTTATAACCGAAAAACGACAAACTTGGCACCAATGAAGAACTTGCCATTGGATCCGACATAACTCCATACCTACGTGTACAGGGTCTTCCATTTTGGGTACTTTTGCGGAATATCTCCCTTACTTTTGTAGAGAGAAAGTTGAGGTTTTCGCGACATTCTGCTACTTTTTCGTAAAAAAAATAACAATTTTCGGACACTAAATGCATAATTTCATAGCAGGCTATGGACATTGTTGACAACAAACAAAAATAAATGTCAAATATTTGTCATCGGTTTTTGTATCGAATTTTGGTTTATAAAGCAGTTTATAAACGTTCTTTTGGTATTTTGATTTAATTGATATTTATCAATTTCTTCGAATAAAGGCAGCGCATGAAAAATATGATATGCTGGAATGTTTTATACAGAATAATGAAAATTCTGAAGAACCCTCAGAATATATAGAAGCAGCACCTTTGTCCTCATGTGGCAAAATTGAGAAAGAAGTAGGTGTACCAAAAACTGCCGGTCAGGGGATCTTGAATAAGTATCATCCATACAAATTTAATATAGTGCAACATTTGCATCCTTGTGATGCCGAGTGCCGGGAATTGTTTTGCTAGTGGTATTTGCAACAAATCGATGCTAACGATTTATTTGGCAGACTTGTTATCTGGTCAGACGAATGCTTTTTTTCAAGTGCGGGAATTTCTAATCAGCCTTTAATGTTTGAAATGGCACAACAAGGACCCTTTGGAGTTGGGGTATCATGTTTATTTTAGGCAGACATATAGTTTATAGGATATTTGAAGGAGATCTTACAGGACGTAGATACCTAGAAATTCTTGATGAAGTTATTCCAGAACTGCTCCATTCCATTAGCCCGATATAATGCTGTTTACCTATAGCAAGATGGTGCCCGAAGTCACAACTCTAGGTTCTTAAGGGAATTTCTTGATAATAACTCAACTCAAAGATGGATAGGTACCAACGGAGCTGTTAGATGGCCTCCACGATCTCCAGATCTTTCAATTTTGGATTTTTTTATGGGGATATATACAAAATAAAGTATATAAAACACGATATGACGGCATAGCAGAACTTCGAGGGGCAATTCATTTAGCCTTTCGAAATCTGCGAATGAGATCAATGGTTCTTTTTAACTTAACTTTAACTTTCCTCAAAGATAAATAGGTACCAACGGATCTGTTAGATGGCCTCCACGATCTCCGGATCTCTTAATTTTAAATTGTAGTAAATCATCTATTATTCACAAAGAGACCTGTTTCTAAATTAAACAATAAACAGACGCTAAGTCTCGAGGTCAAAGTTTATAATAAAATAAAACTGGTTACACGTGTTTCGCCCGGTCGGGCATCGTCATATCAGAAAAAATATATCCTAATTACTAACTAAAAGCCTTTAAATTAAATAAATAAATAGTACCTTTAAAATAAAACAACACGTCACATATACAACGTTCACACAGTAAACAAACAATCACATTACATAGTTCGATGGATACTGAAAGAGGTTGAAACGAAATGTGGTCAAATGTATGTATACAAATTCCTTATGCTTAAATTTTAAATAAATAATATAGTAATACAATAATACAATAATGAAAAATTAAAAAAAAAGAGGTATAGCAGTGGTGAGATTTGAACCCATATCTTCTGGGTGAGAGGCAAGAATAATAGATTTTCGTGACTATAACAATATTTCGTTTTGGGTTTTTAGTTGTTGGGTAAATTATTAAAGATGAGGTTCGGTTCAAAATTAAATAAAACATTCACGCAACATAAAACAGGGCTCCTTTTAGCTTTGGTTATTTTCATCTTCTCCAAAAGATCCAATTTTTTACCCTTCTGACATTCATGGATAACTGTTACGTCATCCGACGTAGAAAATCGGTGGCCTGTAGATAGAAGATGGTTAGCGAAAGCTGATTTTGTCTCTGTAATATCTGTATTTTTATATTTGTTGACCAAATGAACGTGTTCTTGGACCCTGGTTGAGATCTTTCGTCCTGACTGTCCTATGTACGTGGCAGGACACTCTCCATACCTCAAAGCATAAACACCCGACTTTGACAGAAATTCAAGTTTATCTTTCATAGTCACTAAATGTCTTTTCTGTTGGTTGATAGAAACTAACGGCTTTAGCTATGGGGTCTTTCCTGTCCCCATTTCTCAGCGATTCTTTATAAACCACTTAGAGAGTAAAATCATGAGAAGTCATTTTGCGCGCCATCTGATCACATATAAGAGATACGTGAATGATATTTGCGTGGTCTGGAATGGAGATGACCAAGAGTTGTCCGATTTTCTGAACTTTATCAACACCCTCCATAATAAAATTACCTTTACCCTCGAGAAAGAAAGTCTTGGTAAGCTGCCTTTCCTAGATCTTCTGTTTATAAGAAATGGTAGCCGAATAGAGTTCGAGATTTTTAGAAAATCATCTCTCACAGAGAACATTATACAGTTTCATTCCAATTCCCCACATACACATAAATTTGCAGCTTTTAATTGTTTCTTTTATAGACTTTTTAAAATACCCCTATCTAAGGACTCTTTTAAAAAAGAACCAAATACTATTAAGCAAATAGCATTTAACAACGGCTTCTCGCAAAAATCTGTCAACAAATTATACTTTAAGTTCTTTAACAAATATAAAATGTCCTTTAACGTTATACATGCTGCCTCAAATAACGACAAAACTTTTAAAACTATTTCTTATTTTGGAAATATTTCAACCCAATTGGCTAAATTCTTTAAAGGGTTAAATATTTCTATCGCCGTTAAAACTATCAACCAACTGAAAAGACATTTAGTGACTATGAAAGATAAACCTGAATTTCTGTCAAAGTCGGGTGTTTATGCTTTGAGGTGTGGAGAGTGTCCTGCCACGTACATAGGGCAGTCAGGACGAAAGATCTCAACCAGGGTCCAAGAACACGTTCATTTGGTCAACAAACATAAAAATACAGATATCACAGAGATGAAATCAGCTTTCGCTAACTATCTTCTATCTACAGGCCACCGATTTTCTACATCGGATGACGTAACAGTTATCCATGAATGTCAGAAGGGTAAAAAAATTGGACCTTTTGGAGAAGATGGAAATAACCAAAGCTAAAAGGAGCCCTGTTTTATTATTTTATTTATGTTGCGTGAATGATATATTTAATTTTGAATCAAATTTCATCTTTAATAATTTACCTAACAACTAAAAACCCAAAACGAAATATTGTTATAGTCACGAATAGCAGTAAATCTATTATTCTTGCCTCTCAGCCAGAAGATACGGGTTCAAATCTCACCACTGCTATACCTGTTTTTTTTTAATTTTTCATTAATGTATTACTATCTTATTTATTTATAATTTAAGCATAAGGAGTTTTTATACATACATTTGACCACATTTCGTTTCAACCTCTTTCAGTATCCGTCGAACTATGTAATATGATTGTTTGTTTACTGTTTTAATGTTGTATATGTGACGTGTTGTTTTATTTTAAAGGTACTATTTTTTTATTTAATTTAAAGGCTTTTAGTTTGTAATTAGGATATATTTTTTCTGATAGGTCTGATGATGCCCTACCGGGTGAAACTCGTGTAACCAGTTTTATTTTATTATAAACTTTGACTGAGACCGAGATTTAGTGTCTGTTTATTGTTTAATTTAGAAACAGCTCTCAATTTTAGATTTTTTTTATGGGGATATATAGAAAAGTAAAGTATAGGTATAAAACACGATATAATGGCATAGAAGTACTTCGAGAGGCCATTCATTTAGCCTTTCGAAATCTGCGAATGAGACCGATGGTTCTTTTCAATGCTATTCAAAGAATTACAAAAATTTGCCAATTTTGCATTAGAGAAAAAGATCGTCAATTTAAACATCGCCTTTAAATTTTTTTTTTCTTTTTTTTAATAATATTATATCTAATTTTTCGTTAGAAATATGTAACTTTCAATTATTTATTATTGTTATTCATGACCTACTATTAAATTATGCATTTAATTTCAGAAAATTGTCATTTAATTGCGTGTTTCTGAGAAAAAGTGTATACTATTATATATTTTTAAAAGGTAAAGAAAAGACAAAATGTAGGGTAATTCCGGGAGAGATGGCCCATCGGGTTAGATGGCCCGTTTTAATATATCCGATAATTTTAAACCCACGGTACCGTTACTTTAACCACCTGTTTTATACATTTCGTGTATATCGTGCCTCATTGTTTGTTGATTTTTGTGCAATTTTGGGTAAGTTATGTTAAAAACATTATTCTACGGACATGAAAAATATTTAAGACCTATAATAAAATTACTTTTTTGACTCCCCATTGCATTTTTTGTTCGTAATTGTTGCTAATCTTTACTTTAGGGTTCTTTGAGGTTATGTTAACGTACCGAACATTCCATAATTGCATTGGGTTTTTGCGATATCGACTGGGCCATCTCTCCCAGACTTTTGGGATAGATGGCCCAACGGGTATCCGGGTTAGTTGGCTCACGAGCTATCTATCCCGGACTGTATAATAGTGTATAATTTGTATTGTATATTTTTATTCTAGCCATGTCAACAAAATATAATAGAAAAGGGACGGTGCAAAGAGGAAACTGGACTGAAGAAGATCTGGTTAAGGCTGCAGAAGCGGTCAGAAACGGTGTAATGGGAGTAAGGGAAGCGTGTCGTACTTTTAATGATATTCCTCCTCCAACATTTCGGAGACGATTTAAAAAGTCCGATTTTACTAAAAGAACTCTCGGGCCACCCTCTGTTCTTGGCAGCCAGAATGAATTGAAAATTAAGTTTCATATACAAAAACTACAAAAACATGGGTTTGCACCGACGCGTGAATGTGTCAGAGCAATGGCGTTTTACTTAGCAAAACAGCTTAAGATTAAACACAGGTTTAATAAAGACAAGAAGCTTGCCGGCTATGACTGGTTAAATATGTTTTTACTGCGGAACCCTGATCTAAGTGTTAGAAAGGCTGAGGGTGTTTCACTAGCTCGCTGCAAAGGAATGAATAAAACAGAAATCTCGACGTACTTTAATCTATTGGAAACAACATTAATGGAAGCTGGTTTAATAAACAAGCCTGGTCACTTATTTAATATGGATGAAACTGGGCTTCAATTAAACAATAAGCCGGGTTACGTTATTGCACAGAGAGGCTCAAAAAATGTTACGGTAATTACTTCATCTGAAAAGGGAGAAACCATAACAGTGATTTCGTGCTGTAACGCAGAAGGATTTTATATACCACCTGCCTGTATATTCAAAGGAAAAAACAAAAAAGCCGAATTCGAAGATGGTATGCCACCGGGCTCAGTTGTATATGTGAATGAAAAATCAGCTTACATTAACACAGATTTGATGTTTACCTGGTTAAAAGATCAGTTTATTCCACGAAAACCAGAAGGAAAGGTTTTACTTCTACTAGATGGCCATGCGAGTCATTGCAATTCTCCCGAAATGCTTGAATATGCCGATGATCATGGTGTTATTCTCTTTTGCTTACCTGGTCATACAACTCAGTTTCTCCAACCGTTAGACAGGTGTTTCTTTAAGAGCCTTAAAGCATATTTTAATAAAGCTTGTAATACATTTGTAAAAGCAAACCCTACCAGAAAAATTTCTCGGTTACAATTTGGACAACTGTTGTCGGAGGCATGGTCGAAATCAGCGACGGTTGATAATGCAGTGTCGGCTTTTAAATCAACTGGAATTTGTCCTTTTAATCCAGGAGCTATCCCGGAATATGCATACTTGGGGTCCGAAGAGGAGGAGGAGGAAATTTCACGAATTTATTGTAAACCTAGGTCTAATCTTGATTTTTTTTAATTTCAGTTAACGCGATGGAACCTAATAAAACTACTGAAACATCAGATCAAGAAATTCCATCTACCTCAGCCTCAGAACCAGAACCTCAACCAGAGATGCCAAATACCGATCAAGACAATCCCGATAACGCCAATCTCGATGAAGACACTCCCGGAACACTCCTTAATAAATTCTCTCCTGTACCCAGCACCTCTTCAGCTGCCATAAAAAAGTTCGAGGAAGGGCAAAGCAAGTAGCAGCTGTATTAACGTGCCAAGGTCACATCGAAAAAAGAAAATGCGCTGTTGAACGCAAGAAAGAAGAAGAACAGAAAAAAGAATTGAAGAGAAAGACCTTAACGATGAAAAAGAATAAAGGAAAAAAACAAAGAATGAAAATGGAAGAGTCCTCCACAGACGATGATTTGTCAGATGAGTTGGTGACTCAGTCTGATGACAGTCCAGAAGAAGAAGACGAGACAGAGTGCCTTGGTTGTGGTGAACACTATAACGTTACCACAAAAAACGATGATTGGATCAAATGCTTACACTGCCAAAGGTGGTTCCACGAAAGTTGTTCGAAGTTTATAAACCTCTGTGACCTGTGTGGTAAAATATTGTCCAAAAAAAGGGGTTTAGATCATAAAAGTTTCTTCGGGCCATCTCACCCTACATGCTTGGGCCAACTAACCCATAGTATGCGGGAGAGTTGGCCCAGGTGGCCATTTTTTTTCTTAATATTTTTTAAGCTAGTTGTTTGACTTAATTGTTAAATAATATTTATAACCTAATATTATATGTGTTTTAAAGTTAAATAAATATTTTGTGTTTGATTATCCCTTTGGAATTTAATTTTACGCCATTTAAAAAAAAGGGGAGCCAACTCTCCCGGACTTACCCTATAGTCTATAAATATACAGGGTGCTTCTTTTTAAAAAATAAAGTAGTGTCCTATAATTTTTTGACCTGACCCTGTATACGAATTCGGAATTGAGTTCTGCGGGAAAAGTTATATAAGAAACAGTTTTTACATTTTCGATAAGTTATCTGATAGTTGAGATACGAGGTGTACCTAAAAATGCAACATTTTCAATTTAGCCCGGTATCTTAAAAACTAAAAGGGCTATGATAATTTTGTTAACGCCATCTTTAGTTTTACGGAAAAGTAGGTAGTACACTCTCGCGAAAACCGCAACTTTCTATCGATAAAAATAATGAAGATACCCAGCAAAAGTACCCTGTATATGTTTTCATTAAATTCAGGGAAGCGGTACCTGATATTTCGCCGTTTCCTTACTTTTGTTACACGCTGTATATACTGTCTTTTCAAACATTTTTATTGGGCGCCATTTTGTTTCATTATATTGAATTCCTACCAATATTTTACCAGGTTCTTTCTACCTATGGCACACTTGATTTTTGGGCATAAATAAAAATAAATTCAATAAGTAGTATTTAGATTGACAAACACCGTCATTTTGTTACCTCATTTTGAATTTTTCGTACCAAAATTTTACCATTTTAGATTATGTTCCTTTAAATATATGCCCCTGATATTGGAAATAAATTCGCGCTTGCAATTAGAGAACTGGGTAATTATATAAAAGCAACTTTTTATATGAAATAGCGTACCTACCTCATTAAATCCCATAATCAAGTTTGGAGTTAAAATTTTGTTACTAACTTTTATTAAACTTTTCTGCTACAATCTCATTTAAACTTTTTTCGTGATGGATTAAAAATGGGAGTAAAAAGAACCAAAAAGGTGTGCGAGTTTGAGGGCTTTGCGTTCACGTTGCATCGAAGAACATTTCAGCGTTTCCCAAATAATGGAAAAATACGTTGTTTTAATAAAACTGGAAATATGTGTTCTACATACATAAACGTATTAAAGACGTTCGAATTATTTTATAGTTACTTAGATTAATTAGCTGTATACAGCTTGTTAATGGTTTGACTACAAATATCCGAAGACATCTAATAATACCTTAAGTTCATTGCCTGCCAATTTACAAAAAAATGTCATAAGGTTTGTTTTATTTAGGTTTGAGTTATGACACTAAAAAATTTAGTTCCGTGCTTTATCTTACAGGTTGATTGTTTTTTTTTTCAAAAAATTGCAACACTGGCTATTTTCTCAAAATTTTGAATAATGCTTTTTCACCTAGAAAACTAAATTTAATCACTGTATTACTTCCCTCATAACAGTAAGGGCTCCTCAGGGGCGGCAGGGCGGCCGGGCCGAATCAGAACACATACAGGGAAAATTCTCTTAATGTTGGTATTTTTCAAAAATAATTTTGCAAACATCCTAAAAACGCACAAATCTAAATGTAGTTTATTATTTCCTGGGCACATGGCAAAATAGTTTGCCACACGAATCTGTGTCTATGAAAAAAATGTGAGTAACTATGGAAACGGTGCAATGATCATTCGCGGTTGGCTACAGTTCTGTATATCCACGGAAACGGCCTGCTTTTGGCATACCTCCCCCTTTCGTCGATGTTTTAGGTCTGTGTGGTGTACTTTAGGTACGTATAGTCGAATGCGGTCTTATCGTGCGGGTCCAAAGGTCACCAACATTACGAATCAAATTAGAAAACACAGTGAATACCAAAATGTTGTGTGATACTTTTATCGAACTATTAAATCTCGATGGGCTATTTACAAATATACAGGGAGAAAGAACATGGTTTTTTTTATTATATTACTCAATACTATTAAGATAGCCACTTAATATTATTTTATATATTAAATGCCGAGGGACTAAATAAGAAAATTCGCAAAATATGTATTTGGTTAAAATTTTTTGGTTGGCAAAAACAAAAATATACAAAATGGCAAGCGCCTTAATAAAGTCGGAAGGCGGTTAGAATCAGTGGAACAATCAGGATATGTTCTGCTTATACAGCCACTTAATGAAAGTGAGATTTTTTTATCAATCACCAAAAATGATGAGCCTCGCTTGACCTAAAAATCTAACCACTTATACAGTGTCATTTATTTAAATGCGGGCCACCCCTGTGCAAAAAAAACTTGTATATATATATATATATATATATATATATATATATATATATAAGAGTTTCTGGTAAAGCGATTTTACCGATTTTTATATATCAAATTTTGTCTTATAATTAACAAAAAAAATTACTTATTTTAAACACGCTTTAAAATTGGAACAAGAATTCTATAATTATTTATTTATTGCCTACAAATTACAAATGTGCTAAAAAAAGCAAAAAAATGGTGTCAAATCTAATTAAAAAATTTTTAAATTAAAATTCACTGGCTAATTCCAGGAGCCAGTGGCAAAAGCTCTGAAAATCGGTATAAGGAATGTACAGAAACTTGTACATGAAAAAAAAAACATAATTTTCTTCCGAAGAAGACTAAGAAATGTACACGAAAAAATCCAAAGGCAAAAGGCTTAAGTTCCAATGCAAAAATGAATATTCATAATGCAATTTATGATTTATACGCGTCAAAGACTAATATAATCCTTCAGAAACTTTTTAATATTATAGACTAAAAAATATCATCATCACTTAAAAAGTCCTTATCTTTTGAGTCGTCCTCAAACGGCGTTTGAGGCGAACTCGATCTCGATTCCACCAATCCCATATTAATTTCTCCGTATGTTCCACAGATTTCTTCCAGTACTCCGGCGTAATATAATTTAATGAATCTTGCCAAACAATTTGCACTTCATCTGATGTAAGACCATCGTTCACGTGTTTTTAGTAATATGATTTTGCCCCAACCCAGATTAATTTTATTGCGTTAAACTGGCAATGGTATGGCGGCAGTCGTAAAACCTCATGTTCATTTTCCCGTAATATTTCATCTACGGCATATATTGTTAGTTTTTTTATAGATTTTGCCATTAAAAGAAATTCTAGTTTCAGCAGATTGGGTAAAGGATTTTGTTTTTGTTTTATTAGACAGTCAAAAACATCATTTTTCTTCCAGGATGAAGTAGGTTGTTTATTTAAGATTCTTGAATGATAAGATGCATTGTCCAGAATGATTAAAGATGGAGCATCTAAATTTGTTCAGTTTTTTATTAATTTTGACAACCATTTTAGTCCAATTTTCAATATGCCTCAATTTTTTAAGGCTTCTTTTAAAACTTAAAGGGTTATATTAGTTTTTGATGTGTATAAATCGTAAATTGCATTACGAACATCCATTTTTACATTGACACTTAAGTCTTCTCCTAACACTGGAACCTGTGGTGGACGATAGATCAAAATACAAGAGTTCTAACCATACTACACCAGAATTTGTTACGTTCTAGACGCGCGTTTCGCTAACCAAGTTAGCATCATCAGCAGTTGATATAAAGTCTTCTGCCTTTGGCTTTTTTCGTGTACGTTTCTTAATCTTCTTGGGTAGTAAATTATGCTTTTTTCATGCACAATTTTCTGCACAGTCCTTACACCAATTCCCAGAGCTTCTGCTACTGTCTCCTGGATATTGACCGGTGAATTTTTATTTTCGTAATATTTTATTAGATTTAATACCATTTTTTTCGCTTGTGGATGCAAAAAACCCGAAAACTGTTTCCTATTACTCATTTTGTCACTGACTTGTCAATCAGACTTTGAAATGACATCGCTCAAAGATTTTTGCAACTGCTGGTATTTATATGTTTATGTTCTTTTTTCGTATGAAAATATCATATGTCTATCTAATTCATCTTCCGGATTTTATGCGGAGGATATAATTACACGTAATAAAAAAAAACCAAACTTAAGAAGTTTGTCGTTGATAAATCATATGACCCGCACGATAACACTGCTTTTGACTATAGCCAGATTTACTTCAAATTTTAGTCAAAAATTAACGGGCATACGGAGATAACCTGGTAATATTTTGGTAAAAATCCAATATGTCGGAACAAGATGGCGGCCTAGTGAAACCTTAAAAAGTTATTAGTGTAAAAATTAATTATTTAATTTACCTCAAATTTTACACAAAAATCAAGTGTTAATATTTTGGTATGAATATTTAAGATAGTAAAGCAAAATGGCAGCGTAATAAAATATTTAAAAAATCAGTCTTAAATTTTGCAGAAAAATTAAATGTGATATAGGGATAGGACTGGTACAAATTCAACATGACATAACAAAATCGAGGTGTGTGTAAATGTAAAAACTACTTATTGAATGTTTTATTATTTTAAATTACCAAAAATAAAGTGTAGCAGCTGGTAAAATATTGGTAGGAATCCATTACGATGGAACAAAATGTGCTCAATAAAAATGTTTGAAAACGCACTATATATAGTGTGTCCCAGATTCGCTTCTCTATACAGGTATCTCGGATCCTATTATACCTACAGCAAAGGTTAATTGGGGAAAGTTTTAGAGGAAACTTATTGCATTCGATATCCGGCTTCAGATTTATGATCGATCAATTGTTTTTGGAAAGTATATCCAGAACGGTAAATTTGACAGCTGTCAAAATGTGACATTATTCGAACACATTTTTAAGACAAATAACCCGCAACCCGCCTCAACTTTCATTTTTCTTATAGCCGCCATATTGTATTTTTCGATTTTTGGAAAGGTTGACATGTTAGCTCTGTACTTTCAATCATACAGAAACGCCGACGTTACCTCAGCAAGGTATTTGGAGATGTACCCCGAAGACTTAAGGAAACCGATTTACCAAGACGACTACAGTTCTGTGAGTGTAAATGTAAATCATGTCTTGTGGTCCGATGAGAGCAGGTTCACGAATTGTGGAGTCTTTAATAGGCACAACCGTCATCATTGGGCTGTGTAAAATCCTCACGAAGTCTACATATCAGATTTGGAAGTAACGTTTGGTGTGGGATCACTGGTAAGTTAATCTAACCAATCTTTTTTAAATAGGCACCAAATGGTGGTCAAATAATAACCTTTTTTTTTTTCGTTTAGTTCTTTAATGATACTAAAAGAGTATAATCTAATAAAAAAAAAGTAAAACGTTCTACTCTAGTCAGTCAACTTACTTTTTTGATATTGTATTACATTTTTATTCAATCATTTTGTATTGTAGTTTCGAAGAACCTATAAAAATAGAATTGGGTTCTATAAATTTATTAACACTTTATCTAAATTTTCTGCAGATTTAGCTAATTCTCTAAAATTATTTTGATTGTCTGAATTGAATGATTTATTATTACCCGGGAAGCCTAGTTCTTGCGTTATTAAAAAAGTACCATATTAATCAAATGTGGAATTATTTTTCGATTTTCATTATGATCTATAGAAATGCGTTCAGCTATTTTTCCGAATAATTTAAATTTTAAAGCGCAAGGGGTTTGTTTTCATAATTTATGTTTTATTAAGGCACAGTGTACTTTTTTTAAGATTATTATATCACTGAAATAAATTGATTTAGTATTTCCGAAATTAATATGCAATACCAACAAAATATTTTATTACGGCTATTACTTCCCGCTAACCAAATATGTTTTTCTCTTTCATAATAAAGCAGAATAGGTTTCAACTGTATACAAGCTCATTCATTACTGGATGTTTCGATAATTATTTTTGGAAAGAAAATATCTACTTTTTAATAAAAATAATTTTCCCTTTATAATTTATAGTTTCTAGTACCACCCGGCCGACCCTGCCACCCTTGACTGTTTAGCACCTATTTATAAATTATTAATCATTTCAGGAAATCGACTTATTGTGTCATTTTTGTTTGACTACAACCTAAACGGGCAGAGGTACCTAGAGCTTTTGCGAAACCAGGTTGTACCAGCCTTACGAGCTCTTCTAACGAAAGATGAATTAAGAAGAACTTGGTTTCAACAAGACGGATGCTCGGCTCACAATATCATTCAAGTCAGGAACTTCTTAAGAGAGCAGTTTGACGAAAGAATAATTTCTTTAAATGGTCCAATATCTTGGCCTCCTAGATCCCCGGACCTGTCGCCCTTGGTTTTCTACCTCTGGTATCACACGAAGAATGAAATCTATGAATTTGATCCCCCCGTGACCATAGAAATCCTGAGACAAAGAGTTCTGGACACATTTAGAAATATTAACTGAAATACACTTACCAGGGTTGTACGAAAGACAGTCACCAAAAATGTCTCGATGCAAATGGACGTCACTTTGCAGATTTGTAAATTAATGTTACCCACTTACAAAGTAGTTAAAGCTCATTTAGATTTTTTAAGTCGTTATTTACGTTCATGTTGTATTGAAAATTCAATGCGTTCAATACATTACTTACTTATTAATGTAATCTTGTGACAAATAAATCATGGCCTCCTTTAAAAACGTTGAAACCTAATTTACGAAGTGTGATATTTTGATGACACTAAAATCTTTAATGCACTTGTGAGATATCACTAGACTGGAAATTTTAGGCTCTTTCCAAAATTCGAAAAACCCAATATGGCGGTCATAAGAAAAATGAAGGTTGAGGCGGGTTGCGGGTTAACAAGAAACAATGAAGACGTGTCGTAAACGCCATCTTATTTATCTCAAAAAAGTGTCCCAATAATGTCACATTTTGACAGCTGTCAAATTTACCGTTCTGGATATACTGGCGAAAAATGAAATCCACCATTTTCGGTTTTTCGCCGATATTTCCCAAACTGATTGATCGATCGTATGTCTGAAGCCAGATATCGAATGCAATAAGTTTCCTCTAAAACTTTCCCCATTTAACCTTTGCTGTAGGTATAATGGATGTGTCGTATACGCCATCTTATTTGTCTTAAAAAAGTGTCCCAATAATGTCACATTTTGACAGCTGTCAAATTTACCGTTCTGGATATACTGGCGAAAAATGAAATCCACCATTTTCGGTTTTTCGTCGATATTTCCCAAACTGATTGATCGATCGTATGTCTGAAGCCAGATACCGAATGCAATAAGTTTCCTCTAAAACTTTCCCCATTTAACCTTTGCTGTAGGTATAATAAGAGCCGAGATCCCTATATAGAGAAGCGAATCTGGGACACACAGTATGCGTTCCTAAATAACTCTATACTGAACTAAATCGGGTCACACTTCACTTTTCCTAATAATAAAGAAATGAGGGAAGTTCCGGGTAAAGGGAATTTACCGATTTTTTTAAGCAACATCCGTTAACAAACTTGTGCGAGGTACCTGCGCTATAGTAATAAAAATTAAGGTTGATAAAAGAATTTAATAAAGTGTTAATTAAAAAAAAATACAAAGACGCAAGTTCGGAAATAAAATTTGCTTGTTAAATACTCCCGCTCATACCTAGGTTTTTGTTTAATCGTATTCTCCAATACTTCTTTTAATTTGAAAATTAGCCTATAACAAAAAAGCTCTTAACTTTCGCAGAAAAAAAGTACCCCTCGTCGAATACAAATCCTTCAGAACAAACCTAAACAAATTTTTCCAAATGAATTTTTAAACCCTAATTTCGTAATGAAGTTTCTGTGTTAACTAAAACAGGATGATTAGTATGAACTGGAAGAAACTTTTAACAGCTTTCACTACTTAGAAGTTTAGGAAAACACACAATGCCGAAGTCGAGCAAAATTCAATTGTTAGTGCATTAATTTAGCGCTGGCTTCTAGATTTTTACCTCGAACAAAGTAGCGATAATTCATTTTCACCCATTTGGCTAACTCCTGTGTGTTCTGACCCCGCTGTAATTAGGTGATAAAACTAATAAAGAACTTCGATATTTTAGGGTAGTTTTATCTCCGTCGAGGTTTACTTTTTAGTTCGAGGAACTTTGAAATTTATTAGATTAATCTTCGGTGGTACACCTGAATTAAAAACTTAATGCCTTGAAGTTGGATGTTTTATTCTGTTTATTAACTGACCTCAAAAAAGGAAGAGGTTATATATGCAACCCAAAACCTTAAGAATATGCGCATATACAGGGTGATTCGGAAATAAGTAGCAAAAATTGCCTTCACGAAATATAAAAAAAAGTTTGATATAATTTTTCTCTAAACCTCACCGTTTAGAATATACAGGGCATTAAACATGTGTGATAAAAATGGCATTTTATTATATAATATCTGTTAGGAGCCAGGTATCAATTTCAATTTTAAAATATGTTATCACTACATAAAGACCCATTAACTTAACAGACGACAACCATATGGGTCAATTCAGAGGCGTACAACAGGGGTATATGCCCTGCATTTAAGGTCATATTTTTTTAACACTTTGTATATTATCTATTTTTTTAAAAAAATTTACAGTTTGGCTTCTTTACTAAAAATTATTACTCTCAGATTTTTTTTATATGAGCTATCATTTAGTAGTTTTATTCGAGTTTATTAGTTTATTGATTTTGTGGCAAAAATTCATGCTGTTTTTTATTAATTTCTTATAAACAATTTAGTGCAAAAAATTGCGTTTCTTTTTTCGTTTTTCGCTTATTAAATGAAAACGATTCAAGCAATTGCAATACTGTAAAGAGACGAATTGTAGAGATTTAAATACGAACGTATGATTTGTTTCAAACAAAACCCTGAAAAACCAGAAAATTCGCAATTGTTTTGAAAAATTCATTAGTCGGTTATTTTTTAAGGTATAGCGTAGACCTTCCGGGAAATGGAAATGACATGAGCTTTACGCAAGCACAAGACAGGCCTCGACTCTGAATTCTTTTTTAAGTTATTGCAATTTGAATTTTTTACTGCGCTAGCTTTCAAAGGGTCTGGATGTGTCACAGATTGGCCGATTTCAATCTTATGAGATAATTTTGAAAACTCAGTTATCGTGCTTCCAAATGTATATTTTCATTTTGCATTAAAATGTTGCAAAATCAGTTAAAAATGCTTACAGACTTTAAAATATCTTCACTCGTATCCAGTCACTTTGTAAAATCATAGATACCCTTGATTTGAGAAAAGAGTATATGTTTTGTGATTGGATACCCTTGAAGATATGTCATGTTTGTAAGCATTTTTTACTAGTTTTGCAGCATTTTATCGCAAAATGAGAATATATGTACGATAAATGAGTTTTCGAAATTTTCTTGTAAAATTGAAATGGGCCAATCCCTGTCACATCGCGACTCTCTGTAGGTACCTAAATTTCTTAAAATTTAGAGCGTCTCATTAAACACAAAAGTGTAATGGTAATTTTTAAACGCAACTTCATAAATATTTAAGCAATTCCATTTACATATTTATTTTTGATTATGTTTTTTGAGACATCTTACACACAGAAAAATTAAAAAATTGGTATTTTCATGCTTATTAATATTATTACTATTATTATTAAAGTATATTTAAAAGTACAAAACCAAAATCTAAATTTAAAATCGTTAAAAAAATATAGAAAAGACATTTTGTTTTCTAAAAAACACTGACGTTTTAGAAACAATCCTACTCCGACTCTCTCACTCTCTCAACTCCTTCATTCTCGTCTCGAGTGTCGAGATTGAATGGTGTCGAGACGAGACAAGATTAAGTAAAAATGAGACGAGAATACAAATTTTGTCTTGTCTTGAGGCATTACTAGTAACGAATTCTCCAACTATAGATGATGGCATTTGAAGAAGAACAAACAACACAGTATATAAAAAAAAATTATATCCTTCGAAAACAAATTAATCATTTTCCAGCAAGGCGACGGAATATAGACTAGTTTATTGGTAATCTACGACACTAACCGAAATGCTGGATATAAATGAACTCTATCACTCATCTGGGACATACGTTTTATGTTTCTGTGATATCATAATTGTGACTACTAAAGTAATTAAAATCTAAGATAGCTAGGGGCGTTTAATTTCAACTAGAATAATTGGTAACAAAGTTCGTTACAAACCTATTAAAGTTATTTGACCACCAGGGTCAAGTTAAGAGAACCAAGTTGTGTATTAGTTAATAACCAATTTCTATGCTGCTAGAGAAATAAACTTGCGGCTAATATAAATTGCCATTCTCGCTTTTTTTTGCGATTGCATGTGGTTGAGAAGAACAAAGTAGTATTATATTTGACTGAATTTAATTCTTGATAATATAATACAAATAAGCCCGTCCTGTGGAACTTGTGTTATCATTTCTTTTTGTTTCACAATATTTTGGACATATGCTACATATCTCTAATGGTTTTTAAGTTTAAGCTAAATACTAACCATCACTAACTATTAACCAAGACTGTTTGACTCAGTGACGGCTCCCTAGGAGCGGCAGGGTCGGCCGAGCAGAAAATGTACAGGGAAAATTCTCTTTTAAAAAAGTAGGTAAATATTTTTCAAAAATAATTTTGCAAGCATCCTAAAAACGCACAAAACTAAAATGTAGTTTATTATTTCCTGGGCACATAGCAAAATAGGTAAGTATCCCTATTATGGTTGCTTGACTAACATAAAAATAACACCATTAACAGTAGTCTATGGGCCAGCGCCCACAGATATTCTAATATATTTGTTATAGACGGTGGCTCGACCAACCGATTCCATCATCTCACATCCTAGACTTCAGCTACTAATTCACGCGGTACGTAGTACATTCGAATACATCCCCATGCTATAGCGTTCGTCGTAGCTTATATCACCCAACACCTTCCAGTCGCTATGTAGCCGTATCCCCGGAATTTTTTTCAATTGAATACTACCATTTATCAGGTATTAATTGTAATTATTATAAAATGATACTACTTATTTTTAAATTAATTTGTTAGTTCTTTACATTAGTCATTACTAATGATAGTTAGTATATTATAATAATAATTTTCGCTCCATGTTACATGTTTCAATGTGATGACGAAATGTTAGGTGAATATTTTAAAATATCATTTCATCAAATTGCAATTTGTTTTATAAGTCGGACTGCCGCATCGTGGCTTTTGCTGGACAATATACTTTTTTGGTTGTGTATGCAGCTTTCACTTTGGCATCTATTTTATTTTCCTCTTGAGACAAGATACATTAAAATATCAAAAAATTAAATTGACTGACTACAGCGTTCCGGATCGATGCATATCAAAAGTACGTCAACTTTAGCTAGATACCCTGGAATTGATATATTTTTCCGTCGCGTGAAAAATGGGGTGTGTATTTCCCACGAATATTTCCATGTCTGATAGAGAATTTTCCGTAGATTAAGAATTTGCCATTAACGATTTTCTAGGACTTTTGGTTCGCGAGATCTCGACGATTTTCCAATGAAGTCCAATTATAGGTCGAGTTTGCTGTTGTATCCTGAACGGTACGGTAATGATAGAGATTTGAAATTTTCACTGTTAGTAGATTGACTCTTTCTGAATCGAATGGCGTCAGGCTCAGTAAAAATTTTTTTCGAAAAAAAAAATTGTGACGGTTTCTCTGAACCTCTGCGAATCGCGTCTCGGGCTCAAATATAGATTGAATTTGCTGCTGTATCTGAACGGTACTGTAATGGTAGAGGTGTGAAATTTTCATCGTTAGTAGATTGACTCTTTCTGAATCCAATGAAGTTAAGCGCGGTAAAAATTTTTTTCTGGAAAAAAAGTTGTGAAGGTTTTCCCGAACCTCTACAAATCGCATTTTTGGGAAGGGTAAAAAGTGGAAAATTTGAATTTTCTGAGGCTGCGAAAATTCAGCAGTGAGTTTTATGAGTAAACAGAGGTTATTTTCGGGTTCTACGATATTGAATTAGTGTATACCCAGGTTTTTGCGAAAATCTGAGACCCAAAATTTTCTCGGAAATTTTACATACAGTATGAATTTTTTTTGGGCTAAAATTTTTTTTTTCGACTATCGTGGAAAAAACTTGGTTAGAGGGGTATTTCGAGCTGCTGAATGCACTGAACATATCAGTTTCCTGCTAACATTTTTATTTTCTGAGATATGACAAAATTTTTAATTTAAATTTTTTTTTCTCATTTTTAAATTCGTTAGCGCGTTCTCGTTATGGTATGTTATAAACTCATCATTTCTTAATAAAACAGCGCAAACCGCCCGTTATCTCTTAGTTTTCGAAATATTAATTTTTTTCCTGCAGCAAATTTATTAATTATATTGTTTATATGTATATCAATACTTTATCTATGGATATGCAAGAGACCCGATCCAACAGGACGTTCTTGTGCTATAGTGTTTCCTAGCCAAATTTTTAACCGTTTCACGTAAAAATATGTAAATTACATATATTGTTTGACCGGTCTGGGGGGAGAGGGGGTCATTACCTCATTACCCCTTCACCGTAAAACCGCCTTGAGCCTTGGCTGAGTCTAAATTTCAGAGTACGAGCCGTCACTGGTTTGATTCCTTTTATTGTGCCAAATCTTATTTTTGCTAAAATTTGTTTCACACGTAATTGCGATAAGAAGACTTCAACTAACGTACATGATCATTTCTTTAGATTTGGATAATGTGTTATGAGGCCACTTTTAAGTATATGTCGTATAGGTCATGGGTGTAGAACTTGGCTTTTGCTTGAAAGTGAGTACTAGGGAGACAACACTCCAATAGGTTCATAACTCTCTTCAGAGGCAGTATGTATATTAATTTCAAAACTAGGGTTGGAAAAACTGTTTTTGTAGTTTTGCAAAATTGAGTAAATACGATAAGTGAAAGGTAAAGTGCGGCACACGAAAGAAAACCGGGCGGTCCTTAAAATAAAGGTTCATAGTCTTAAGCAAGTGGAAAAGTAAAATTTGTGTACGCAAATAAATTTTATGTTATTTTATTTGTTGTAATAGTTTGCCGCTTCACCTATAAAGTGCACCAGCTAAGCGGTACGGAAAATTAATCGAGGATTTAGTAAATTTCGCACTGGTCCACTTGTAATTGGGATGTGCCCAGAGTCTCCAGGCACTTGCCGCTAGTAGGTTCTAGTTATTTCCAGTGGCGCCTATACATTTCGAGCATTGGTTTTCATTTCTATATAAATGTGTTGCGTTGAATTTGAATTATTATTTCAAAATAACGATGGCGAGCAAAAGAGGAAAAACAATTCGAAGCGGTGCACGTGAAGTTATTGCGAGCGTTATAGAGGCCTGTACTAGAGAAGTTGAAAATAATAGTTTGACTATTCCAATTCAAAATAGAACAGAACGCGCTGCATTTTACTCTGGTTTTCGGAAAGTAGTGTAAGCAAAATTCAAAGAGAACATAATGATCGCTCATGTTCTACTTCACCTTTAAAATGTCCTGGTAAAAAAAGACCCCGATTATCATACAAAGATAAAATTGACGATGGTGATTTTCAAGTAATTCGACGAAAAATAGAGGGTTTTTATATAAACTTGAAGAAGGTTCCGACCTACAGACCCCTACTTCGTGCTGTAAAGAACAAAATAGATTTTCCATACGGGTATAAAACCTTAAATCGGCTTTTACGATCAAATGGTTTTGTTTGGCGCAAGAGCCAAAATAAACGAAAATTGCTCATTGAGACACCAAATATTTTTCACTGGCGGGTGAAATATCTATCAACTGTAAGGCAATATAGGCAAGAAGGACGCAATATTGTGTATCTAGACGAAACCTGGGTAGATAATGATATGACAGTGAACAAATGCTGGCAAAGTGAAAGTGTTACAGGTGTTGTTCAGGGAATCCGCTCTAGTAGTCGCTTTATTATAGTTCATGCTAGTTCAGAAGCCGGATTTGTTTCAGGTGCTGCGTGTTTCGCTCGGGACTAACAACTGGAGACTATCCTGAACAGATGAATAGAGATAATCTTGAAAAGTGGTTGCTCGAGAAGCTTCTACCTAACATTCCTCCCCCCAAATCAGTCGTGGTAATGGATAATTCGTCTTATTAGTCTCACGTAGAAGATAGTGCCGACTAAATACTCTACAAAAGCTCATATGATATCATAGCTTAAATCGAACATTCTTGTATGTGATCCAACATGGAGAAAATATCAATTATATGAAGTAATATCAGCCAACAAGCCTAGAGATAAAAAGTATAAAATTGACGGTCTTTCACGTAATCTCGGTCATACACCTTTAAGGCTGCCTTCATACATGTGCGACCTCAACCCTACTGAACTTGCATGGGCAGGAGTAAAAAAATGTATTCGAGAGCGTAACACCGGTGAAATTTCGATTAAAGATTAAGAAAGAAAATTGGAAATCGTATGTTAAACATGTTCATTTTATTAAAGATAAATACTGGGAAGTAGATGGTAAAATTGTTACGGTTATTGATGATTTAGTTATCACACTGGGATCTTCAGGTAGTGACGACGAAACCTTATCATTTTCAGAGGAAGACAACGATTTAGAACGAATCGAACCATTAGAATCACAGCCGTCAACCTCAAAAATGGCTTAGTTTTTTTTCATATATTTTGTAAAATTGTTCATAAAGTAGCTGTCAATAAACTGCTTCAAAATAATTAATTTTCTATTCAATACCGGGTGTCAAAAAATATAATATTTGAAAAACTACAGAACTAATATTTTTCCAAAATTAACACATCAGTGTAGTTATAGTAGGGGAGCCAGCACTGATTCCAGTGAACAAGATTTATCAAAATTTTAACTTATGCAGTACGACTTTGGGCTATTCGGGTATGCCAAAAGTGACCGTTTGTCTCCGTCTGTTATATTACTTTGTACCATAGAGGGCGTTTCCTAATTACGTGCTAATGTTAAAGGGGGGGTGATTCTTGGACCTTTTTAAGAAAAAAGTTTAATATGAATCTAAAAGTTTTAACTTTAAAGATACAGGGTATTAAAAAACATTTTTTTTTAAATCCTAATTATGATGCTATTATAGATAAATAACTGTGTGAAATTTGTACACGTCTTTTATGCATAAAAGGGCATTTTTTATTAACAAACAATTTTTAAAATTTCAACCAGTGGCGTGCATATGTAATTAACCTGGGTAAATTCGTATGCTTCTTAATACATAGAAGACTTGTATCAAATTTCATGCAGTTATCTACAATAGCATCAGAATTGGGATGAATAAAAATGTTTTCTTTTTAAACTTTACCATCCCGTATCTCAAAGTTAAGACTTTTAGGACATAAAAACGCCCCCTTTAACATCAGCACGCAATTAGAAAACGCCCTGTATAGTACCTCACAATGACGGCCCCTGTATAAAGTAATATGACAAACGGAGACAGACGGCCACTTTTGGCATAATAAATCTCGTTCACTGGATCTGATGCTCGCTGCCCTTGTAAAATCTGGAGTTGTAAATCGTGTATCACTATACTGGGTGGTCCAATAATAGTGGACGTAGGCAGTAGCCCGGGAACCGTTAATGACAGAACTCAAGAAAAACTATATTTATAGGTAAATCGATCAAGAAAAATCAAAATTAAATCATTTCAAAATTCGAAAGTTCGCCGTTTTTGCAACACAAAAGAGATATAGAAGTGCGGTTCACGAAAGAAAACAAATGTTGATGGAGCAACTAAATTAGGATACGCCATTCTATATTGGTTTCGTGTTTCACGGTAATTATATACCCAAAAGTATATTTTCAAAATATTTGCTTTTTCTTCATCAGAATACCTCATAATTATAAAATTAAGTAAATCAGGTGCCCAAAACCAGTGACAGAGAGGCCATGTTAAAATAAAAACAATTGAAATCAAAGCCGCCTATGTTAAATTTACTATGAGCCAGATCACTTTCCAAGTTTCAGATAAAATTTATGCGATAAACGTTAGTCTGAATGCAGATAAAGTATATATTATTGAAATCAGAAAAATATGTTCTTTTCAACGAATTAAGAATATACAGGGTGTCTCATTTAAAATAACAAAGTTTTTATTTTGCAATTATCATTTGTTAATCTTTTTAGCGAATTCTGGAGATCCTCTAAGAATAAAGCATGTAGACCTCGTTCAAAATATAACCGATCACGCTGTACAGAGTAGTAAAGAAAGTAATGTACAAAATTAAAATTTTCGAGACGCAGTATTATCGTAAAGGAAATTTTTATTCATTACCGGGTTTCAGAATTTTGAAGCCTAAGCCGGCACACATGATTTTGTTTTAATTTAACTTCCTTTATCTTAACTTGTTTCTTGTTTTAGCACATACGGGTATTTAATACGTAGATGATATTGCAAAAATGTTTAAAAACCAAAAGATATACAGTGACATATTATGCAAATGTATCTTGTCATAGAATCTGGCCTTCATTATTAAGGTAATGACAATAATTATCTCTTTTTTGCCTTTGTGTTGAATATTGGAAGTGGGATGCCCGCAATGATGTTGATGGTGCACTCGTTCTCCATGTGCCTTGAATAATATTGTGTGACGCTTAATCGTCAGTATCGATGGTGGCATTATCAATATATATCTGTGATTAGTTTCTCCTTAAGTAGTTATTCTCTACAAAACGGCGAGCCGATAATTAAAATATTCGCTGCTCCGCTGTTGATCCAGTTTGGTCATAAGGTTTCATATGAGACGTCGTCATCACGAACAAAAACAAAGGACAATTTTTTCTCACAATTCGGAAAATTCCATTTATTATAAAATCCTCTAGCAATAATTTTTCATTCGTCTTTTGTTTTTAGAAACATACATGATGAAATGTGCAAATTTATAATTAGATGATACCACATTTCTATTAACGATGAGAATTTTAGTTTTTTTAGAAAATAATGTTTAAACTTTTACAGAGGGTCCCAAAATAGTAAGTGCATGTAAAGCTATGTAATATTTGATTAATTCCATAAAAAATTGTACATACAGATAATGTATAAAATACAGAGCGTCTCAACATCTATGATATGGATTGCATAAAGTATCGGATAAGATACTGTGTGATCAGTAAAGTCCGCATTCTAGACGACAGTTTTTTTATAATTTACCTTAATAAACTCTTGGTTATCAAAAATGTTTGCTTTAAAAATAATGCAAAATGATTTTGTTTTTTGCAATCTACCAGCGCCATACAGTAAAAAAGTTCACCCGGAAAAAATATCACTCTGTAGATTCTGACAATCGTTTGACATGTGCAATCAAGTAACTCCTATTCCAAAATTTGAGGTAAATACATCAAAAATTACAAAAGCTATAAAGAAAAACCTAAAAAGAAATTTAAATTACCCTCTTGGTCGGTTACGAAGCGTTTGCCCACCTAAGTTTATTTGAACTTCATAAAATAAATCAAAGAATCACTCCTTTCCGTTTGTACACGATATTTAGGAACACTCTGTATTTAGTGATATTTGCACCATTAGATTCAAATATTATATTAACCAAGCCTGCGAAAGAAAAATTATACTTTGGTAGAAGGCGTATGTATGAGCGTATACTTACAGTAACAACAGAATTTCTGATGGGTTTGTCATTGAGGAGCCATGTCAGTTTTGCTGGTGGATAGGAACCTGACGTCTCGCATTTAACGGTGTGGGATTTACTGGTCGACAAGAGTTCATTAGGAGAAACAATTTTTACTTTGCTGGGTTTTACTGAAAAATAATGTATAATAACAATATTAATAAGCAAAAATCTGTTTTGGCTTTTTCGCAACTGAATAAAAATATTTAACTTTAAATTAATTGAAGCACATATTTAATATAATTACATACCTCAATATGTAGACTAGTCTGTCATAAATTTAAAAATAGCGTTATGGATGGCTGCAAACTATCATTTTTTTTCATATCCAGATTAAATGTCAAACAAATTGACAAATTTTAAAATTTTGAAATCAATTCTTTTCTATTATTTAATGTTTCCCTATAACGATCGGCGCACTGATGAGTCCCGATAGGATGAAAGTATTTGTACAACTACTATGTCTCTATTAAAACTTAAGGTAAATGATATAATTTCTTATGCTTGCTTAAATAATATTGTTTATATTATGTATCCAAACATTCCGTAGACAGACTAGTCTACATGTTGAGGTATGTAATCTTATTAAATATTTGCTTCAACTAATTTAAAGTTAAATATTTTTATTCACTTACGAAAAAGCCAAAAAAGATTTTTGTTTGTTAATCTAAACACAACGAATATTCTGAACACATTTAAAAATAATATTAATTTTAAATACAAATAACAATTATTTGTGAATTTTGGGTTTTATTGCAATGGATTTTAATAATGGTGAAGGACGTTTAGATGGGTTTGCCATACAGCATACCTGTTACAAAATTCAATGTATGTAAAGTGGTACTGTTAAGGTGCTTCATGAAGAAGTTATGAACTTGTGCTTCGTTAGGGAGTTATTGCACGTCAAAGTATTAAATTAAATTTAATTTAAAATATATTTTGAATCTCAGTCGCTCTTTTTTCCTATCTGCAATATTTTCCACTGAATTTTTATTGTCTCCATAAAATTCAGTGCCTTGATAATTTCAAGGATTATTTACAAAATGTTTTTAAAGTCTCTAAAAAAAGTAACATTTTTTTAAACTGTTTGGCCAATAGCCTTAGAGCTTTTTGTTACTGACACAATCTCATAATAAATAGTGTTTGGGTTTTGTTAATTTTTCGCAACCTGCTGTAGCGTTCGCTGGAAAAGAAATGGTTTTGTTCATAGTATTTGTTGCAGTGTGAAACAAGGTATTCTAAAGATGACATTAAAAAACAGCCAATGAGATAACAAGCTCCTTTATTCAAATGAAAAGTTTTTTTGAAAGTTGTTTTGAATCTCTATTTAACTCCGTATCGTTTTTGAGATAAGTGCTGCGGTTGCTGAAAAGTGATAAAGGCAAAGAATTTTTTTTTAATTAATAATTGTCACAAAGTATTAAAAACTGAACCTTAAACAATGATTATCCTAAGTTATGCTTAAAATGATCCTATTTTCCAAAACTCTATATGAGCAAGTTACCAAAATGTTGTCCCTGTACTTCCTGACTATAAAAAGAGTGTGTTTTGAAACTCATTTTGCACGTTATGTAATATTTCCGGGGTTATATTGGCAAATACCTTCATAATTATGTCTCTAAGTTCCTGTACTGTTTCGATTTGTCTAACGTAAATCTTCGATTTTACATAACCCCACGAGAAAAAATCGAAGGGTACTAAATCGGGGAACCGAGCAGGCCATTCCAGTTGACCGCGTCGGGCATTCCACCGCTCTGGAAATGTCAGATCCAACCAATCTCTCACTTGTCTAAACAAATGTGGGGGTGCGCCGACCTGTTAAAAAATAAATGGATTTTTAAATTCGCCTACGTAAAATCGAAGATTTTGAATGAATTTCTGTTTAATGCCGTTTGGATTTTTAAAATCGGTTTAGCGATTGCTGAGAAATAATAGAAGCTGAATCTAAAACAACCTGTTTTAAAATTTTTGGTACTAGAAAAAAAAATTGTTTTTATCTAATTTATTAGTAACTAGGTTGCTTAAAGGCACTTATATCACCGAATCTCGTTAATTATTTGAATTTTGACAGAGGTTTTTTGTGTTATTTTTCTGTTGTTTTGAAAATGGTACGCGTCAGACCATTAGAAGAAAAAATAGATGCAATCCTTATTTATGCTGAAACTGGTCGTAATTTCGATGATACTTAAAGGATATTTAATGATATTCCCCGAAAAACCCATCTGCAGCCAATGTCTAAGAAAATTGGTTGAAAAGTCTCAAAGAACCGGTAATTTACTTAGAGTTAAAGGAGCTAGAAGAAAATCTATTTCGGAGAACAAACCAATACAGAATGTCGCATCAGTGGTGAATAATCCACAGCCATCTACGGTAAGAATTTCCGGTGAATGTTTCAATGACCACGATAAGACAATACCTTAAGAAACACATGTTTCACCTTATACATTGATTATTTGTCACGAATTACATGTAGATGATCCTGACAGAAGGATGCAGTTCCGTGAAGTTATGTCCGAGTAAATAATCCAAAATCCAGCTTACATAAGAAACATTTGTTTTAGTGACGAATGTGTTTTTTTCTTAATGGAAATGTCAATAGTTACAATGTACGATATTGGTCAAACTTAAACTCAAAAATGAATGTGGGCAGGAATATTGGGAAATCATGCTGTATGGCCCATATTTCTAGAAAAGAACTCAACTGGAGTTTTGTACTTGTTAAGGTGTTGTTTATATATAATTATGGAGGTATCTGCTAATATAACCACGGGAATATTACAAACATGCAAAACAAGTTTCAAACATAGTCAGGAAGTAAAGGGACAACATTTTGGTGACTTGCTGGCATAAAGGTTAGGTTAGGTTAGGTTAGTTTAAGCATAACTTAAGATACCCATTGTTTAAGTTTCAGTTTTTTGATATTTTGTGACAATTATTGATTTAAAAAAAATCTTTACCTTTATCACTTTTCAGCAACCGCTACACTAATCTTAAAAAAAAAACTGCGTTGAATAGAGATTCAAAACACCGTTCAAAAAAACTTTTTATTTTGAATAAAGAAGTATGTTATTTTATTGACTTTTTTTTATTCCATCTTTAGAATACTTTGCTTCACACTACAACAAATACTGTGAACAAAATCATTTCTTTTCCCGCTAACACTACAGCATGTTGCGAAAAATTAATAAAACCCAAATAATATTTGGTATGAGATTGTGTCAGTAAAAAAAAGCTCTAAGGCTATTGGCTAAACAGTTTAAAACATTTTACTTTTTTGTAGAGACCTTGAAAACATTTTGTAAATAATCCGTGAAATTATCAAGGCACTAAATTCTACAGACACAGTAAAAAAATCAATGGAAAATATTACAGATAACAAAAAGAGCGGTTGAGAGGCAAAATATATTTTAAATTAAATTTCATTTAATACTTTGACGTGCAATAACTCCCTAACGAAGTAGAAGTTCATAACTTGTCCACGAAACAATTAAAAAAATACGGAGCATGGCCTCTTGTCGTACAAAGTGAACAACGACTTAGAATGTCTCAGAATTAACCTCGATCAGTTTGAAGTTTCCAAACAAAAACAGTAACATTAGCAGCAACAATTGTCCGAACAACTGCATCTCTTGAGGAACAAAAGTTCCTGCACTGTTTCAATTTGTGTAACGATTTTTCTTGTGGAACAAGATTTACGTAACTCCAAAAGAAAAACTGAGGGGTATTAAGTCAGAGGATCGAGCAGGCCATTCCAGTAGATCGCGTGGGCCATTCTTCTACTGCTCTGGAAATGTCAGATATAACCATTCTCTCACTTGTCTGAAAAAATTGACGGGTGCGCCGCCCTGTTGAAAAATAACTGGATTTTCCGCTGGTATTTCTTCAATCTTAAAATAGATATCATCTTTACAGAGACCAACAAAAAAATATTCATTAAATTAAGTACCTCTAAAGAAAATAGTAAAATGGGTAAAAACTTTTTTTTATTTACTTGTGAAAATTAAATATTCCAAAACGTCGAAATGAGTTTCAAAACAGACTATTTTACAATCCGGAGATACAGGGACAACATTTTGAAAACATGCTAAGATATTGTACTGTACTCATTTAACTCTTAATTAGTTTCTACCTCAATGTAAATGTGTCGATTGATTTTAGATCTGACTCCCACCCTATATTCTATTAAAACGCACAGACCTGACATAATTTAAAACTAAACTCGTGCATTTCTCATTACGGAGCATTGCCTCTTGTCATACAAAGCGGACAACGATTTAGAATGTCTCAGAATTAACCTCGATCAGCAAAAGTTTCCAAACAAAAACCGTAACATTAGCAGCAACAATTGTCCTGACCACTACATCTCTTGCGGAACAAAACTTTCTACTGCAGATTAAACTTGGAAACTTGTTAATAGTGGCCTATAAAGCTGCAGCATTACAGCTTAAGTCTTATTCTGCAATGTTAAGTGTAATTTATTATTCAGCTGACTGTTTGTCACATTGTTATTGTTAATTCTTTGCGGTAATAAAGTTTTGAACTGCAGCGATAAATTATATATTCACAAATCAAAAGACGTTCCAAGTTCCAAATTGTTTTGTTCCTTGAGCAGAATATTAAGTAATTTAAGGTTGCATTCTCCAACAATGGATTATAAAGTTATTTCTATAGAATTTTAATGGAATGGGGGTTTGAAGCTGATTCTGTTTTGTCACAAATTTTTCGAAAATCAACAAATTTGAGAGAAATTACTTTTTTATAATACCAATCCATTTTAATATAGAAGGAGAAAACTACTTTTCGTCACTTTAGGTAATAATAATAATAATAATAATAATAATAATATTAATAATAATTTTCTCACCCAAGGAATAACTTACCTTAAATCCAAAAATTCAGACAATAAGTACCCGTCAAATTACCGACCTATTACGTGCCTTCCAAACCCATATAAAATCATCACAGCCACACTTACCAGGAGAATAGAACAACATCTAGCACACAAAAACATTCTAACGGAAGAACAAAAAGGGTGCAGGAAAAACAGCTGAGGATGCAAGGAGCAGCTCATTATAGACAGCGTCATCATGGAACAAACCAGGAAAAATTATATTATTATAAAAAAGCCTTTGATTCGATACTCCACAGTTGGCTAACCAGAATACTAGAATTATATAAAGTTAATAAAAACATCAGGCAATTTCTTACGCAAAGCGTGAGTACGTGGAAAACTAAAATCAACTTGAGAACACAAACAGAGCACATCGAAACAGAAGAGATCTACATCAGACGTGGTGTGTTCCAGGGAGATTCACTCAGCGCTTTGTGGTTCTCCCTCTATCTCAATCCACTCTCAAACACACTGAGTAACACAAACTTCGGATTCCATAGTAAACACCAAAAAAACAACCTACACAAAATAAACCATCTCTTGTACATAGGTGACATTAAATTATATGCAAGCACAAGCCTACAGCTAAAGGAACTCCGTAAAATCACAGAAACGTTTACCCTGGACATCAACATGAAATTTGGTATAAGTAAATGCAAGCTACTTCATATCAACAAGGGACAGTGGAAAGACCATCTTATGAGGGAAACAATCAACAATGAAACTATAGATAACATGCTCAAAGAAAAAACACACACATACCTAGGCCTCCAAAGCACCAAAATTAACCACACTCATATCAAATCAGAGCTCAAGACGGAATTTAAAACCACACTCACAAAGCTGCTAAAAACAAAACTGAATTCCAGAAATCTAACAAAAGCTATTAACACCTTCGCCATACCTATTCTTACGTATTCCTTTGGTATCATTAAATGATCACACAAAGACATAGAAAACATTCACATTCTCATACGCTCTGAATTTACTAAACACAGGAAGTTACATCCCAATGCATGGCAAGGAAAGACTCACCATCGAGAGAAAAGAAGGAGGGAGGGGAATTATAGATATACAATCGCTAAATAAAAAACTTTCCCGAGTTCCCTGAAATAGAAGGCTTCCTGCTTGCCATCCAGGACAAAGTCATAGCAACCAGAAATTATCGAAAGCACATCATCAAGGACACAACCATTGAAGACGAGAGGTGTAGGAGATGTCACCAGCAGAGAGAAACAATCGATCACATTACGAGTGGATGTAGAATAATGGCTGGAACTGAATACACCGCGAGACACAACTCAGTAGCGAAGGTCAGACCTTTACTACCATTATACACTAACACCCATACTTGAAAACGAAGACTACAAGCTCTACTCAGACATTGACATTCACACAGACAAAACAATCCCCGCAAACAGACCCGATATCACCTTTCAATCCAAAAAAGAGAAAATCACTTATTTAATTGACATGGCTGTCCCCAACGACGAGAACATCCAAGCGAAGTACAGTGAAAAGATCGTCAAATACACCGACATTGCAATGGAAGTAAAAAGGCTGTGGAAACAGGAAAAAGTCATCATTGTTCCTCTCGTCATATCAGTAACAGGTCTCACCCCAACAACATTTACACCGCATTTGGCTCAATTAGGACTTAATACAGACATTTACAGGAATATCCAAAAATCGGTCATTTTGGAAACATGTAGCATCGTTAGATCATTTCTTAATACACAATAGTTGTTTTTTTTTCCTTTTTTTTATTTTTATTTTTTGTACTGACTTGGTATAATCCCGTCAGTATAAAATACAACCACAGGAATACTGTGAGACAACAAGTCATAATAATAATAATAATAATAACAATAATAATAATACCCTTACTACCATTATACACCAACATCCATACTTGAAAACGAAGACTACAAGCTCTACAGAGACAACAGACCCGATATCACCTTTCAACCCAAAAAAGAAAAGATCACTTATCTAATTGACATGGCTGTCCCCAAGGACGAGAACATCCAAGTAAAATACACTGAGAAGATTACCAAATACACCGACTTGGCAATGGAAACAGAAAGGCTGTGGAAACAGGAAAGAGTCATTATTGCCCCTCTCGTCATATCGGTAATAGGCCTCAACCCTACAGCGTTTACACCGGATTTGGCCCAATTAGGGCTGAATGACAGGAGGAATACAGACATTTCTTAATACACATTAGTTGTTTTTTTTCTTTTCCTTTTTTTTGTACTGACTTTGTAAATCCCGTCAGTATAAAATACAACCACAGGAATATTGTGAAACAACCAGGTGGACAATAATAACAATAATAATAATAATAATAATAATGCTGCCGAGCAAAGAGCATTTGATCAAGTATTGGTTGAATATCTGGGAAAAACCAAAAAAACATAATCAAAATGCTACATGAATACAATTTCAACGCGATCAGATTCAAAGACCACAAATAAAATTTGACTCTTATCACCAAGGAGGAACTTAGCAGCTATATCATATTCACAATTTCTGGTATAAGAAATTTAAGGTCTTCCATGGGGCTATGGCTCGTCATTTTACTAAAATAATGCGTCATCCCGAGACAAACCCCGCAAAAGCAACAGGAAAGAAGACCCGTCCCAATACAGGCCCATTGCCTGGTTGCCTACCGTGTACAAGCTCCTAACAGTAAGCATTGCAAATCTTATCTATCAGCATAATGACAGTCATAACACAAACTAGGCGAGGAACAGAAAGGATGCATTCGGGACCATCAAGGATGCAAATAGCAGCTTATTATCGACTCTGTGGTACTTAAGCAGGCACAGAAAAAACAACGCAATATGCACAATGCTTTTATAGATTATAAAAATGGGTTTGACAGTGTACCACATTCTTGGCTCATGGACGTACTAGGAATATACAAACTTCACCCTATGATCATCAATTTCCTGGCAACTATCAAGCACGTGTGAAGAACGAACTTGAGGATCTATAATAGCGATCAATCTCTAACCACCGATGAGATACACATTAATCGGAGAATTTATCAAGGAGACTAATTATGGCCACTTTTGTTCTGCTTAGCGATGAACACCCTCTCCACGTTGCTCAACAGTACAGGACATGGCTTCAACATCAAAGCCAATAGAGACAATTCCGCACCATATCCTACTTTCTGTGTATGGATGATACTAAGCTGCTCTATGGTGGAAACCATAACCAACTAAAAACGCTTATTGATGTGACATACATCTCCTCGAAAGACATCGATATGGAATTTGGAATGGAAAAACGTAAAGCCTTAAACATCATAAAAGTCATTAATGTTGATGTAGCCCAACCGAATGGAGAAATAGTTCTAGCGATGAACCAAGGAGATACCTACATTATCTAGGATTCCGACAAGCTGGACTGTTCCAGGATAAGCAAGGAAAGACCAAGCTGAAAGATCAGTATGTTCAAAGAGTGCGAGCTCTTCTGAAGGCAGAATTGAACGCCGGAAATCTCATTACAGCAATTAACACCTATGCTGTGCCCGTGCTGACCTACAGTTTCGGAATCATGAAATGGACTAACACGGAGCTAAAAGGACTACCACAAACTGCTCGCGTAATTATGACCAATTATAAGTTATACCACCCAAGGTCATCAACTCTCCGAATGACTTTACTTTGACCAATTCGCACTCCAGACAGCCGCGAAAATTGAAAGATTTCTTCACCAACAAGGCACAAACATCAAACTTCACCGCATAGTACTCTCTACTCAATCTCGCAAGTGACAACAGCATCCTAAAGTTACTTTCAGATCCCGACAAATAAGAACAGTGGGCTCAAATGGTACTGCACTGTCGACATCACAATGACCTGAATCAGCCACACATAGATAAGGAAGCATCCAACAGGTGGCTGAAGGATGAACAACTACTCCCAGAGACAGAAGGATTTTTTCGATATGAATAATAATAATAATAATAATAATAAGGGTCTTTATTTGTATTATTTTGTTGTTATGGCAAGAGAGAGTTTGGTTGGACTTAGAGTCCAACCAACTGTTCAGCAAACCAACTAAGTTCTATATAATAATTGATAATACCTTAATACCTAAAAATATAATTCTAAGAGTATTTTATACAATTAATATAAAACAATTTAATTAATTTACGGAATAATCACGTAGGTAAAGTTAATAAAAATAGAATCAATGCTGCCCTTTGGAAGGTCGTTCAAATACTTTGCAATGAGGTAGGAATACGAACGTCCGAACAGGGCCGAATGATGTGCTGGGATGGTAAGCTTACCCCTTAAATCTAATATTCACATTGTGAACGTCTGCTCTAAATCGAATTTTGTTGTAGAGATAGGGGGCGAGATTTTTTGGTAAGAGTCTTGTGATATAGACACACCATATGAAGGTAGCGTCGTACAACCATCCTGAGCGAACTAGATTCCACACAAGAATTTTGCAATTTCTGTATGCGCCCGGCCACTTGCGAAGAAATACAGGGTCCATACACTGTATCACAAAAATTAAGTTACAGATTCATAGATTACAAAAAAAAAATAAAAATATTAAAATTATATTAATATATTTTATAAAACTAGAAAAAAAAAAGTTGTAATTTTTCGGTTTTTCATCAATATACTTATAATAAATAAGCTTTCAAATGTGCAACCTTGGCCTTATTTCCTAATGCCAAAATCCTAATGCTTATACATCGTAATTTGTAACACCGCGTATAACCGATATAGTCTGAAGTAAAAATGTATTTCTCGTACTCCCGTAAGTTACCGATACATTGGGCTACTTACAAAATATATTTATTGGGACTTCTCGAATAACGTTGCCGGCCATTTCGGACGAAGAAGCACGGCATTCAAGTCGTCCTCCTTTGAGATTCCTGCTGACCGACGTTATTAGGAGCTGATTTACAGTAGTCTGAGAGCCACGGTTCGAATCGACGACGCTGTCCAGGATTGTATTGTTAAACCACCAAGTGAGGGTCGGTTTCGGATGTCCTGAAAATTCGCAGAGATGTTTAGTTAATAAATCACTCGTTTTAAACTAAATGAGATTAAGCAGATAGGTCGTAAAATTCGTTTTTGTTTTGTGTGTGATTTATTGCTATAAATATCTAAAAAAAATTATTTAACCGGCATTTCAGAGAAATCTGAATTGAAAAAGTTAGCTAGTATTCGCTGGGACTAGAACCCAGGCTCTCTAGCGTCTCTAGGTAAACACTCTGGACACAGAGCTACAAGTACCATGAGCTCAACAACAAACATCGACAATTTAACGTATTTAATTTTATGTTAGTGAATTGTCATGGTATTGCAGACTTCGGCGGGTACCGATGGGTAAGTTAAAGAAGAAAAAAACTCATGCATCATTATTAGCAGTAGCCGCTTGTGGCGAATTATATTAGGAGGTCAATAACAAATTTAAAAATAGGCATACTTAAAATAAAAATAAATATCTTATCTTTAAATTGAGATTTAATTTCTCTTAATGTATATACACTTTTTCACACCTTCTCCCTCACCCTCCCCCATTTGCTGGGTTCATTGTTTACAGGACCGTCCATCCCTCTTTTCCCCGAGCCAGTTGCTGGGTTCATTGTTTACAGGACTGGCCCTCTCACTCACACACACAACACATTCTCACACAGTCACCAACACCGTCATGCACACATATATTTTTGTTTCTACTTTGGTATGCCACGTTCCTGAGATGCCTCCAAAGAAAGGTAAAGTGAAGGATCAGGGCTATTGGCTGTCCAAGCGATGGCTCCATTCCTTCTAATCCATTCATTATGGCGTCGCGTCGGTTTAAAAACTCTCTAACATCACGCGTGGCATGTGGAGGAGCCTCCGTCTTGTTGCCAAATTAAATTCCGATGTTCCTCCAAGGGCAATTCTTCCAAAAGGTCTTCAATTTGGTTTTAAAGGAAAATATAATATCGTGGACCACTTAGTGAGTCAATATAAAATATTGGACCTAAAATTTTATTATTTTTAACACCACACCAATCATGAATGGAACTTCTTCCGTGAAATTTAATGGTTTGATATATTCACGAATTTTCTACAACCCAGTGATGTAATTTGTGCGGATTAAATATTTCTGAGGAAGTAAATGTGGCCTCCCAAACAATTTTTTTAAACCAATCAGGGTGGTTTTGTTGCCGTGTTATAATTTGAGACACAAATTAAAAGCGACTTTCTTTCTATGCAGCTGTTAAATGCTGAAGTGGAAGTATGTAAAAAGGCTTGGATTTATAAATTTGTAAAGTTCTGTGAATGGTTTCCTGGCTAACCCTTCGACGTAGAGGTAGAGGGCCATACTTAATGTCCTGAACTGCATCCGAAATTAACTTCTCTTATAAAATAATTTAAAATAGTTTTGTCTCGATATACTTTTCTTTTTTTGTTATGTAATAATATCTACTAATACGTCAAAATTACAGTGATTTTGAAGTAATGTGATCACTTACATAACCTATAATTTATATGAATATATTCAGTAAAATAGGTAGCAAAATAATTTCCGTTTTTTTGTTTAACTTGCATTATAAGCTTATCAAAAACTATGATAGGAATGTGAAAGTTATGTAGTGATAGGTTCAACCATTCAGGTGCGATGACGGCTCAAAGAAGCAAAAATGTTAATTTTCAAATATCGATAAATCAAAAATAGTTGAAGATAGACATATCTTATAGGCATCCTTATTAAAAAAACACTTAAAATTGAACATAGAATCCAAAAATGTATCCATGACGTCTTTTGTTTCTCATTCAATTGTTTTTTGTTACGAGTTTCGAATTCTGCGAGCTAAAATACATCGATTGGCTATCTGAATTTCTTGAGAAATATGGAAGAAGTAAAAAAAACCGTTTTTTCTCCTCAAAGGAACACCCTGTACATTCAGACTGTACTTCATATCGCCCAGGCTCGGAAGAAAGGGAAACTAAAGACTTGGCAAGCGACGGAACTCGTGTGGATGTTTAAAAAAATCATCTGCGTTATATCACCCGCAGTGGCGGCTATTCAGGTGAAGTAGGTGAAGTGATGCTTCACTAGGAAAAATAAATAAGCAAACATCTAACTATATTTATCTTAAAATTTTAGTTTTTACATTGATTTATTCACCTAATTGGTAAAAAATAAACTGTACATCTCGAATAAATATTTTACTTGACCGTTAGCGGCATGTCTTTTTAAAACTTTCTATCGAACTTTATTATAACAACTATAACAGTGGCGCAAACCGCTTTGACTTGGCTGGAGGTGCTATGTTTAGTTTACAATTTTCCTACTATGTTGCCATGACAACGTGTACGTGATGACGTCGAGCCCAGCGCCATGCAACGCTCTCGGTGAATTGCAGGCGCAGTACACTACACCCACGTGTCGTTCAGCTTGCGGTGGTTGTTTACTTTTATTTTCGCGGATTTCGCTGCAACCGGTGACTTCCTTTGCAGTTAACTTGAGTGTTTTGTGTTATATTTATTTATGGTGTTGTTACAACTTCAAATTCGAAGTTAGTAAATGTGATTGTTCAAGACTGGAATAAATTAAAAGACGTCTTTGGATTTATTACAAACTGTAACAAATCTGATGAAAAATCAATCCGCCTTGCGAAAGGATTTTTAGGTGAGATGAACGATTTTGAATTCACGTTTCTGGCATTAGTGTTTAATGACATTTAATAATGACAATATAAAACGCTGTCGTGAGGCGCTCTGTAAAAAAGAAATCAACATTTTTTTAATATCATGTTTAATAAAGCAAATTCTATTACAGAAATAAACCATTACAAACGTGAGCTTGCTAAGCTTTCACCTGAAAAAATTAGGGCTAAGTATAAAACCCTTTTTTATGAAATATTGGACCATATTTTAATGGAAATGACACTAAGATTTCAAGACTGTGAAAAACTTACATTTTCATGTTTGGCAGGTTTTGCTAAATTTTTTGAATATAGTTTAAATTTTCCGACTGGGCCGTTTGAAAATTTGTTACAGTTATATGGGGAAATATTTTCAAAAAGTCAACGACTTAAAAATGAGCTTGGTCTTATTTTTGCCAATGAGAGTAATTGGAATATATCGCTGCAAGAGCAAGTGAAAAAAATTAATATAAGTAAATATATTTTTACCAAAGCATATAAATTGTTTTCACTTATTTTGACAATACCGCTGACAAGTGCTTCAGTGGAAAGGAGTTTTTCTTGCTTCAAATGTGTAAAAGCTTATTTAAGAAATACAATATTTCAAGAAAGACTTACTTCTCTTGGCAATATTTCAATTCAAAATGAATTTCTGGAGCAGATTAGATTATTATAATTGATTTAGTATACAAAAGTTAGGTAAGTCGTAAAAAATATTCTACCCCGTCCACATTTAAAAAAATTCTGGAAAAAAAAATTATTGCGATATTTTCTTGCTTCATTTGCACTTCACTTACTAGTTCACCCGCGAGCCGCTAGTGACCACCCGCAATAAAAACAGCTAAATAGCCAAGAATACTCGGGGGGATACAAACAGTAATAATTTAAAGAATCATTCATAAACACTGGTCAAGGAGTTTTGTCCGAAGGTGGTAATATACATAACACATTACATTTCAACATACGAGACTGTTAAACACATAATCTTGCATAGCTGAATAGAAATAAAATTGTATTGACAAGCAAATTAATAATCTTTCAGTACACTATACTTACAGGTTGAACTTTACTGACATCAATAACAAAAACTATATATATCTTATCTATTTCGGACAACATTAAAATCTATGAGCAATCGCACCAACTTCCAGCCAAAGTGGCAACATTTGTTTTACTTTCCCCTGGAAAGATTTTCCGTCACTGATAACAAATTACGTTGGACTCACCTTTACTGACCTAGCGTGAGGGAACAGTTCGTGTCTGCCTTAAGAGTTAGTGTCTACAAGGGGTCTTACATTTTAGTAAAGTTATCTTGCTTGTTCTACCATCGTTATGCAACTTTATGTGTGTTGTTTTGGTTTAGCTTGTATATAGCAAGAACATATAAATGGAATTCCCATATAAAGTGAAAATTATTAAGAGTTTTGCTTTCATATGTATCGCAGATAATTATTTCATGTATGTATTGCAATCTCATGCAGCGTGGGAATGGCGCATAGAGTGTATAGGTTAAATCACTCTCCGAGATTTTTTTAAATCTGTCTGCCTGTTCGCGGCGTAGCTAAACAACTACAGGGGCGTGCGGTGGAATTTTAAGAAAGGGAAGCAATTTTTAGAAACTTACCTATTTGTAATGTAATTCGATTTTTCGATCATTTTTTGCAAATTTGTCAATGACGTCATCATAAAAACGTCGATGCTCCGACATATTTTGGAAAAGTTTATTTTCAACGGACAACAGCGATGTATGCGAAAGTCTCTCCTGCCCCGTTGAATTCCTCACAAAATTTTTTATACGTTTAAGTGTTGAAAAATTGCGTTCTACTGATGAACTTGTGGCAGGTATTGTCAATACTAACTCACACAATTTTAACACTTTTCTGTCTTTTAAAAATTGCATTAGTTCCTTAGCGTTATTTTTGCGCAAATATCATCAGTTTCGTAAATCACTTTTGATGTTTGAACATCTCCCACCTTGTCTGTTCGAAGACGCTTGGCTTGTGGCTCTACATTTAACGTCATCGTTTTTTCCCAAAATAGGTCAAAGTTATCTCTTTTTTTGGCTTAACATGGACTTAAAATCAGCCACTTTTTTTAGGCAAAAAGTAATATCATTTGTTTTAGTTTGAAATATATAAAAACATTGTCCGAGAATGGAAATATTTCTCAAAATATGTTCAACAAATAATTCAAATTAAAATCTCATTTCAAACAGTCCAAAAACCCCCTCGAACTATTTATTGCTTGAGTCCCACGTTTCATTATTTTCTATTATATTCTGAACTAGTTCAATCAGTGACTCACGATTTTCAGATACTGTTAACACAAGTCTTCCATTATAGTTCCACCTAGTAGGAGCCACGTTGGGCAATCGTTTGTGTACAATGGAGTCCAAAGCTTGTGTACGTTTTGTTGACTTGGAAAAAAAGCAGCCATGTCACTTAAAGTAACGAAAAATACATTACACTCTTTAATGTAATTGATGGACTGGGATAAAACTAAATTTCATTTATAAGCAAAATAATGGACAAACACAGCACTTGGGAAAGCTTCTCGAACTTTAGCTTGCAGACCCCCTAATTGTCCTGCCATCACCGCAGCTCCATCATAGCTTTAAGCAACTAATTTTTTCTCTCCATTAAATTCTTTAGTACCGTTATAAACTACGGTATATAATGCATCTGCAGTACGATTTTCGGACACGTTCTTAAAACCTAAAAATCGCTCTTGAATATTTCCGTCTGTTTTAACGTAGCGTATTACTCAAAATACAAGAGTTCTAACCACACTACACCACAACTTGTTACGTTCTGGACTCGCGTTTCGCTAACCAAGTTAGCATCATCAGCAGATGATATAAACTAAAGTAACTTATCCTAACCGAGACTATTTATAGGTAAATGTGGCCACACTTGGTTGCACCCGACTGTACCGTTGTCGAGTAAGCAATAGAGGGGACTATAGGGAATAGGCCCTCTGTCTTTATTTAGTGCTTTCTTACCACATTTAACTATTTCTATACTCTCAAATGCATCCAATAATCTATTATTAGATACATTTTTAATCAACTTAAGATTATTTATTCCTATTCGGTGATTGTTTTCCAAAGCATGTTGGGCAACGCTTGACTTTTCTGTTCTTCCGTATCTTAAATGTGCCATGTGTTCTTTAAAACGAATATTTATGGAGCGTTTAGTTTGCCCAACCTATTTTAGATCACAATCATTACAGCTAATTTCATAGATGCCACTCCTCTCCCTCTAGTCGACTTTGTCTTTGGGGTTTCCAAGGAGATTTTTTAAACTATTCTCCGTTTTGTAGGCTACTCTAAAACCTACGTTTTTAAATACTTTTTCTAGACCTTTCGTATATCTGGGATCATATGGGATTACTATGAATTTATTGGAAGCCTCAGGTATTTGAAGAGTAGTGGCATCTTTTAACATTTTCTTATGCTTATGTCTATTTACTAGTTTATGTACAAAATTATCATTATATCCATTACTTTTAGCTATATTTTTAATCCGATTCATTTCATTGTTAAAACGTTCTTTACTTAGTGGAAAATTGACTAACCTGTGAGTTAAGAAATGGAATGCTGCCATTTTGTGTTGACGGCAATGAAATGAGTCGGATGTTATATATCTATCAGTATTAGTGAATTTCCTATAAATATCAAATTCTAATTTATCGTTATTTCTAATAACTAACGTGTCGAGAAAAGGTAATTGCCCATTGTTCTCGTTTTCGTACGTAAAATTAATGGAAGGATATTTATTGTTTAATGTTTCTAAAAAAGTGTCCAAATTTTCTGTTTTAGTATCAAAAATAGCAAATATATCGTCTACGTATCTATACCACACCCTTGGGAAATACTTGAGTTCTTTTTTGAATTGGGTTTCTAATCTGCCCATAAACAAATTTGCAAGGAACGGAGATAAGCAATTGCCCATCGCAGTTCCCTCTAGTTGTTTATAATATTTATTGTTGTACTGAAAAAAATTTTGATTCATACATAATTTTGTGAGAAGTAAATACTCATCAATAATTTCTTTCTTCCAATTATTGATTTCAAGTAGTTCCTTTAGGTACTCTAAAGCTAGTGGTATGGGTACACTAGGAAACAATGAGCTTACCTCAAAAGATATTAAAATTTCACCTTCTTTTAAGTGAACATTCTTAATTTTATCTAAGAATTCTAACGAGTTAGTAACCTCAAAGTTATCATACGAGATATTTAATTTGCCGAATTCTTCTACTAACCATTTTGAAATATTGTACGTTGGTGATCCAACAGCTGAAACAATAGGTCTCATGGACTTCCCAGGTTTATGAATTTTGGGAAGGCAATACAGTTTAGATAACTGTGGGTTACATAGGGTATTACTATAGATAATTGGCTAAAATTAGTGATATCAGTTGTTTCGTCCAGAACAATAGCAATGAACCGCGCCTCGCCAATCTCCTGCTTAATTATTTTGAGAATAATGGTTGCAACAGCGGAAATTAAATCTTTTTGGATTCGGTTCGACGTTCCTCGAAAAAGGCTAGACTGCTCTAAATGATTTTTTAAGCAATCATCATATTTAGCCATTAAACTAAGTAAATCTTGAAAATTTCCTCTATTTGAAGAAACACTTGTTTCGTCATGACCTCTAAATCCCAATTCGTGCTATCCGAGAAAACAAACAACATCGATAAGTCTTATTAATATTTGCCTATTTTTATCGACTAGTTCATTGTGTTGGCGGTGACTAATTTCCAACTGTTTATTAAGTGCGTGTTCAATTCTGGTTTTGCCGAAGACTTTTTCTTTTAAGACGGCCTGCAAACTTTGGACATAATGTGTCTTTTTACAGCTTTATAAGAATTGTTTAAATCGGAAAAACCAGTTTTATTCCAGACACCTTTTTCATTTTCAAAAAGTAAACATGGCCAACAGAATAATTTACTTATATTTTCACACCCTGTTAGCCATTTAAATTGTTCGTATTGTTTTTGCGGATAAAAATGTCTAATACAGTTTTTCATTTTTGTGGTTAAATTTTTCATAGGCGGTTTTGCCCTTCCTCTTTAAATTATTTGAAGCTTATCAGCGAAGTTTAATGTTGAAAATCCCTTTATTATTAAGACACACACCACACATTCACATACATTCTTCTTACTAAATTTTCCAACATTTTCAACGTTATTACCGATAGCCGAAGTTGACGGTATTTGCATATCCACGTCTGTATTATTGTCTTCCATATCGCACCATGCACTCCAACGATAGCTTCCGCCCCCACTTAACGCACGCGACTGAAATGCAAAGATTGTAAACAGCCGGTAGAAAGTTTAATAACCTCTGGCTCGATTCACAGGAAATCAAGCATACAGGACTTGGCTGCAGAGAAGCTAGTGGCCCGCATAGGTTCTATTCCATTTTCTATTGTCGCTTGATCGGAGTCAAGGCCGCATTTATTATGGGCTTGATAATTAAGATAATATTTTAGCATTTTTAATATAAACTAAATTAATGGTTTTCTATTTCAAAAATTACGTTTTATAAGATGTTTTGTAATTTTTTTTTTGAGGAAGCACTGCTTCCCTTGCTTCCATGGACTGCACGCCCCTGAAAAACTATTTATCCGATTGACTTCAAATTTTAATAAAAAATTAAGGGTAATATGGGGACGACCTGGTAACATCTTGTTAAAAATCCAATATGGCGAGACAAAATGGCGGCCTAGTGAAATGTTAAAAAAATTATTATTAAAAAACGACTCATCCAATTTTTCTCAAATTTTGCAAAAATATCAACTATTATGTTGAAATCAAGTGGTAAAATTTTGGTACAAATCCAAAATAGCGGAACAAAATGGCGGCATAATAAAATATTTAAAAATTCAGCCTGAAAAAACTGCTCAGTGGTTTGATTTCAAATTGTGTGCCGTAACTAATTGTGGTATAGGGATCAAGTAGTAAAATAGTGGTACTAATGCAAGATGGCCGAACAAAATGACGACCAAATAAAATGTTTGTAATACGTGAAAAAATCACTCTCTCAGGTTTTACAAAGATATGTAAAATCTGGGAGGTTTTAGCGCCGCTAGATGCCAAAAAATAGGTTTTATCAATTCCGTTGGTCCTTCTGTCGGTCTGTCTGTCCGTCATTTCGCGGCATAACTTAAAGACTACTTACCCGATTTACTTCAAATTTTGGTCAAAAATTAAGGGCCATATGGGGATGACCTGGTAACATTTTGGTAAAAATACAATATGACGAAACAAAATGGCGGCCTAGTGAAATCTTAAAAAAATATTATTAAAAAACTATTCATCCAATGTATCTCAAATTTTGCAAAAAACATCAAGTATTGTATTGGAATCAACTGGTAATATTTTGGCACGAATTCAACATGGCGAAAAAAAACGGCGGCCTAATAAAATATTAAAAAATTGAGCCTGAAAAGCTGCCTAATGGTTTGATTTCAAATTGTGTATCATAACTGATTGTGGTATAGGGATCAACTAGTAAAATTCTGGTACTAATTCAAGGTAGCCGAACAAAATGGTGGTCAAATAAATAGTATGTAATCGTAAACAAATCACCCTCTCAGGTTTTACACGTCTCTACATTTTAGCGTCCTTAGATGCGAAAAAAATATGTTTTTTCAATTCCATCGGTCCGTCTGTCGGTATGTCTGTTTGTCTGTCAGTTCGCGGCATAGCTTAAAGACTACTTACCCGATTGACTTCAAATTTTTATCAAAAATTAAGGGTCACATGGGTATGACCTGGTAATATTCCAAAATGGCAAAACAAAATGGCGGCGTATAAAATGTTAAAAAAAAACTATTATGAAAAAACTACTTATCCAATTCATTTTAAATTTTGCATAAACATCAAGTATTATGTTGAAATCGAGTGGGAAAATTTTGGTACGGAACCAAGATGGCGGAACAAAATGGCGGCATAATAAAATATTTAAAAATTCAGCCTGAAAAAACAACTTAATGGATTGATTTCAAATTGTGTGCCATAACTAATTGTAGTATAGAGCTCAGCAAGTAAAACTGTGTTACGAATTCAACATGGCGGAACAAAATGGCGGTCAAATAAAATTTGTGTAATCGTAAAGAAAATCACCCTCTCAGGATTTACATATCTACATTTTTTAGCGTCCCTAGATGCCAAAAACATGTTTTATCAATTTCGTCGGTCCGTCTGTCAGTCTGTGTGTCAGTTCGCGACACAACTTAAATATTAATTATCCGATTGACTTCACATTTTGACCAAAAATTAAGAGTCATTAAAAAACGTTGGTCAAGAGTCGCGTATTATTTGGGTTTAAGATCCAGTAAGAAAAAACAAGCATTTTTTAAAATTGTCGACGTTTCGCAACTTAATTGTTGCATCCTCAGGCAACATAAATTTTATATCCTGCATGATACCCAAATTATCAGTAAAAAAACTTTTTTTTTTTAATTGTCGACGTTTTGCAACTTTATTATTGCATCCTCAGGAGACATATAAATTGTATATCCCGCATGATACCCATATTATCAGTCTTTACCTACTCCGTTGGCTCGCAGATATTAAATTTCTAAATGGTTTTCCTTAACGATCTTTTTGTTGTTATGTTAGAGTGATATATTATTTCGGGTTAGGAAATATCTGCGGACCAGTGTAGTAGGCAAAGACTAATATAAGTTTCATGCAGGATATAAAATCTGTGTCCAAATAATAGACCACTCTAACATAACAACAAGAGGATCGTTAATGAAAACCATTTAGAAACTTAATATCTGGGATATCTGCGGACCAACGGAGTAGGAAAAGACTGATAATATGGGTTTCAATTTAAGATGGCGAAACAAAATGTCGGTCAACTAAAATTTTTAGAAACTCAATACAAAAAAATTGATTGATATTATGATCTTGTTGAGTAAGGCAGTTCAGAAATACGAGGAGAATTTGGGAACCTATTGAAATTTTTAAATATACGAAAAATATCAACGATTTAAATGTCTATTCAGCAGATTTTCGCTGGATAACTCTTCCTATAAAATTCAACTCTCAAAATTTAAGTAAATTTCAGCGTCTTCTTTGGGAGCGCTCATCTTTTTGATTATTGGCACAGTCTTCTCGTAGCAGAAATAAGAAGCAAATAATTACTATTGCATATATTCTGAGGATGGCTCTTATACTTGAAAATCATCTTATTTCGTTAAAAGTTAGATTTAATTTAATTCCTTTTCTTAGCAAATGCTTGTGCCAAAGTGTATTGTTACGCATAATACAGGGTGCGGCAGAAAAACCTCCTACATTTTAAATTTCGACAAAGAAACTTAGTAAATCTACTAAATTTTTAATTTTTTTTATTTAAAAGAACAAAAAATACAAATTTCCCATGTTAAGTTTTGAAAAATATCTCTGTCTAAATGATAGCCACCATTATTTTTAAGACACGGTTGTAGCTGATGTTTAATTGTGTGTACTACTCATAGCGGCTTTTTAAGTAACCAATGGTCCTTAATAACTCTGCAAAAATTTTGAACTTGAGATATAGAGACAAAACTACAAGACCCGGAAGCAGCATGTGAGCCTAGATCGAACTGAAAATTGCAAGGTATAAGTTAAACAAATACGATATTCCGACTCTCTCCACTCTTTTGACTTCAAAGGAGCTATTGAGTATTCATTATGTGGAAATGAGTAAGAACTCTGCTAAAAAATTAAACCAAACCAAGAAATAAACAGAGAAGTGAAGGCGTAGCAAAAATGATAACAAACTTAAACACAATATTTGGTAGACAAATATACATATTATACTCAAATGTGTGTATAATATTCACAAAGATCAAGGAATTTGTCCCTTTTAGGGCAAAAGATTATCTGTCTCAGATAACAAATTATCCCGAACTTACCTCCGTTGACCTGGCATGACAGAAAGAGTTCGTGCCCTTCCAAAAAGGGCCCGGCCGCAGCACTCAGCTTGACTTCTCTCCCTTCGGCGTCGAATATTCGCGGCCTCGATGGCTGTTCTGAAAGAGCAAAGGACAAAGTAAACAGTCTTTTCAACACCTAATAAAAGGGTCATTAGAAAGTATAATGACCGGCATGGACTTTTAGGGCGGCTTTCGTATAAAATTTTAGCACTTCAATATCCCTATATAATAGCAAAGCTTATCTATGATCCATATTTACGTATTTATAATAATAAACTCCAAAAAAAGGAGATTCCTAATTATTTCTAATTCATATATACAGCGTGTCTTCAAAAATTCTTAACACATGAAAACCTTTTTGTTTTTCATTTTTTAAAAAATGTTACTCATCATGTAAAGTTCTACTTCCTCCGAATATATTACTGGAATTATAAAACTTAAAAAATATTGGACAGGATTGTCAAAAACTTGCCTGAAGAGAAAACTACCCATAAGTTTAGTTTTAGAGCAAAATACCATAAGATAATTATTCTGAGTATTCCGAGGTGTGATAAAATATTAAATTTCATAAAGAAATTCGGAACTACTTTTCTAGCAGCAAAAAAAAAAATGTTTTGCCCTTACGCTAATTACTAAAAAAAACAGAGTAGGCTGAAAAAAAATGAACATGTTGAATCTTGCTTTTTACTGACAGTAGATAATTGAACAGTTTGGTTATTTTATTACATTGAATATTTTATTTTATTTTCACTGCGGAGAGTTAGAATTTACGCACAGACGAAACAACGTATTTGGTTTAACACGTTTATTAAAATTAACACATACATAACCCTAAAAATAAACTATGTACAAGTGAAATATTTATATAAGAAGATTACGGAATACAAGATTCGAGGGTATCTCGTTTCAATGTCGTTTTTGTCGAGCGAGTGATTTGCACCCGAAGACACCCAAAAAGTTAATCCTGTCACCAGTTTGGTTCTGACAGTCTCTATTCGGACGCGAGAAAGAAAGCTTCGAAAATGCCAAATGCGATTTTGGCGTCAGCAAAACTATTCTTTTCAGAACGACAGTAGTGAACGGATGTACACCCGTTGTATATATATATATATATATATATATATATATATATATATATATATATATATATATATTGTTACTGATATTTTTTTGGGCTTGTTTAAAAGAGAAATAAATAAACTAGAGGTTTAAACAAATTTTTTAAGAGGACAAGTAGCTGATTTTATAGAGCCTAAGGACTAGCCTCCTTATAGCGCTGACCTTAATCCCTGTGATTATTATCTGTGGGGAGACTTAGAAGAACGGATCCACAAAAACGGGAGAGAAAACGTTTTTATGAAAATCTTAAATTATTTAGAAATAAATACGGTTTAAGACTTAGTGAAAATCAATTTTACGGGGTTTCACAAAAAATATCAAAAACGATTTAATTTATGGCATTATTTTAGACTCATCACTTTTCCTTGAATATTATAAATGTAAGCTAATGTCCTTTTTTATTGTCTTTTTTTGAGAAAGCCTAAAGCGAATAGTACTGGTAATGTAACAAAAAAGTTACAGAGGAAATACGAATGCCGGTAACCGTAAAAACATTTCATTTTTTTTTGCTCATTAATGACCTAAATTACTCAGAAATGAATAGGCTTTAATATTCTGTTGAAATCAAATATACAGGTTGTCACAAAAAAGTTCCAACGCCTTTTAAATTATGGTAAATTTAAGGCGCATCCGCCATCTTGAATTTCTTTAAAATGTCAAAAATTTATCTTTAAGCATTTAGCTTATTTATTTCTCTTTTAGACAGGCCCAAAACAAATGAAATCGGTCGATTACCAAATAAGTTAAAACAAATGTTTGTATTTGCCGTATTACTTATCATTTGACTTATGAATTTGAAATTTTGAAAAATATATATATATATATATATATATATATATATTATACAGAAAAAAAAGTATGACGACAATGACATATTTTTTTAAATTAGTGACCTATATTTTCTTGCATATTTAGATGACTTCCAAAGTTTAAATCATCCTAAAATTTTATTGGATTCAATCGGTAAATAACGGCTTAAAAAAATTAAATGTGAAAAAAAGTGAATTTACACCACTGGTTAAAAACAATTATAAAAATTCAAATATTGCCTCGACATAAGAATCAAACTGGGAGTTCATTAAATAAGGTTTGACAATCTCGCTGACCAAATTTAAACGAAAATTATACAGGGTCTACAAAATTAAGTGTCAAAATTACCAAACTTCAAAGTGCATTTTCTTTCTTATTTTAAATGTCAACCCTAAACCCTAGTAGAAATAGGCCAGTTCAAACTGATGAAAAGGAACTGAATGTGCTACTTCATATCACAGAAACCCCTTTAATTAGCCAAAGGGTAGTCGTGATGAAATGATAAGTGAGCTGAGATGGACCACCCTGTATATATATATGTATATATATATATATATATATATATTATACCTAGGAAGTTTTCTTAGGTTAAGTTTCGTATTAGAGTTAATGGCTTTTTTCTTGTAACGTATTTTTATTTCAAGATATTGACAGTAAAAACAAATGTTTCGACCAATACTTAGTTTCAACAAACAAATATATAGTAAATTTTAAAATATTTGACTTACCTATAGAGAAAAATCCTTTAATAATTCCATTTATTTAAGTACACAAAACATTATTAGACAACGGTACATGCTCAAAACAGGCATAAAGCTATTTACTCACATGTAAATAAAGTAAAAGTGTTTAAAGTTTGTTAGGAGTTAAAATAAATAGTAGGTGGAGGTGTACCTACGTTGTTTTGTTGTCAATTCGGTACTGCTTCTTGGTTATCATACGTATCGGAAAGAAGGTATGCAGTTTACTTGTTTTTTTTTATGCCTAAGTGGTTCATCTACCGAAATAATAAACATTTATATTTTTATCATTGGAAAATGTATTAGAGCTTTTGTTTATGGTATGGTTATTACTTTAATTTCTATTTTGTCAAAGTTAAAATTAGTGGTTTTTTCCTTTAATTAATTTATGATTCTAAAATTATTAAATAAAATTGTTTTAAATTTTGCTGAAATAAATATATTCTGTAGTTTATAGAGTGAGGCTTTTTTTAAATATTTCATTTCCATAAATTCCCTTTCTTGTTGCTGTTGTTCCGTTTTTAATATTTCAGTTTCAGTTTCGTGCTTTGTTAAAGCTGTTTTATTTTTTTATCGTATCGATGCCTATTTAGACGATTTTGCAGATATTGTGTTGTTTGTCCGATATATACGCTAGGGCATTTATTACAAGGTATCTCGTATATAATGTGAGGATTCTCCTCTATAGGTAAGTCAAATATTTTAAAATTTACAATCTATTTGTTTGTTGAACCCTAATTACGGGTATACTACATTATAATAACACTGATGAAGACTAAGTATTGGTCGAAACGTTTGTTTTTAATGTCAATATCTTGAAATAAAAATATGAAACAAAAAAAAGCCATTAACTCTACCCCCTACGAACCTTAGGAATTCCCTAGGAATACATAAAACAAGGTTCAAAAAAAAACAAGTATATAAATATATATATATATATATATATATATATATATATATATATATATATATATATATATATATATATATGATTTTTTGTTGAATTTCATGGTTTCGGGAAAAGTCGAGCAGATGTCCTAAACTCTATGGTTTAGTAAAAATACACACCAGGGGCGCCAATCAGACCTATTGTTGGTGCTGTTAATTCGCCGCTACAAAAACTGGAGAAATATCTTTCTGAAATTATGCAACCAGCTGTAGAAAAAGCTGATTCATTTGTAACAAACTCGGAGCATTTCACTCGAATTATACGAGACATCGTTCTTGAAAAAGACGATATCATAGCAATTTTAGATGTTAAATCGTTATATCCCAGTATTCCGATCGACGAAACATTGGACAAGATTGCTATGAACGAGGATTTCCAGGCACATATAATACAACTCTCGGAGCATTGCCTTAAAAATACTTATTTTTCATTCAACGGGCAAATGTATAATTTTTTTATGATATACTTCGAGGAAGAAGCTTTTTAGAAAGAAAGTTTAAAGACCAAATTATGTATTCGTTATGGGTTTTTATTATATGGTGGTCAACAAAATTTTCTGACTGCAATCCAAATACAATTTACTCTAGGACATTTTTTAGATGTTTTGGTCACAAAACTGAAAACATTTCCACCGTGTACAGAAAACCAACACATACAGACAGATATTTAAAGGCAAAATCACATCATCACCCAGCATAAATTCAAGCTGTGGCAAATACCCTAGTATCCATATCCGTGCGATTAACTGCTGTGTTTCAGTGTTCAGAGACAAAACGAACTTAAGGTAATATCTAGTGCTTTAAAGAAAAATGGCTACACAAATCGCACCATAGAGAAAGCTATTAATGCACAGGTTTCCTGAACAACGAACAACAAAAATTATGAACCGGGAAAGCAACAAGTAGTCTTACCATATGTGAAAGGCACAATAGACAGAATTGGAAGAATTTTTAGGAAACACAACATACAAACAATACACAAACCATAAACAACTATAGGTAAACTACTCGGAAACCCAAAAGATAAAATCAATCTGGAAAACCACGGAGTATACAGTATTCCGTGCCAGAACTGTGAAAAGTTGTACGTGGGGCAAACTAACAGGCGAATATCAGCAAGAGTGGAAAAGCATAAACTCAGCATCAGAAATAAACAAACAACCTCGGCTTTATTCCTACATCATCAGGAAACTGGCCATAAAATAGATTTCGATGGGTGTAGGGAGATTGCCAATATAGAACATTATAAGACCAGAATAATCCGAGAAACCATAGAAATCGAAAAACAAGGTGATTTGAATAAAAGGGACGAATCATTAAAACTACCAACAGAATGGAAGACAATAATCGACAAATCTAAAATCGCAAACACTCAAGCGCAATTAGCGCAACAAGAACAGCACCATCCGGAAAACATAAATAACGACCAACGGCCGCGCAGATATAACCTTCGGCCCCGAGTGGGGGTATAAAAGGAAGCGTCGCAGTCACCAATACTTCAGTCTCAACGTCAGCAAAACTGTTTTTCAAAACGACAGTTTTAAATGAAAACACATGTATTTTTCCATCCGTGAAGGAAGAATCAACATATATATATATATATATATATATATATATATATATATATATATATATATATATATATATATATATATATATATATATATATATAAACAAAAATTCGATATGGGTGTCACTAAGTCCTAAAAAGGTCAATTAAATAAAAATATGCAAATTATTCATACTATTCTTAAACTGCATTTTAAATGTGATAGCGCTAGGATCTATAATAATATCATTTAATACATTATTGTACAGAATGGCAGCATTATAACTAAAGGAACGCTGAAAAAGTGTTGTAGAATTTCTGGCAACATTGTATAGTTCATAACGGCGTGTGTGTAAATCAAGAACATCAGAGCATCTGATAATTTATTAAAAATGTATGTAGGGCTGTGATGATGAGTATTAAATACAAGTTGTCCCAAATGAACTTGAAATCTTTCCTTGACAGTTAGCCATCCAGATTCAATAAGGTTTCACAGACAAAGTTTTTGCAGACTGCCTCTATCTCTCTAGTCATTATACTACATAATAATAGGTTAAATGGGATAAAATAAGAGAATCTGTCAATCATACCCTAGCGTTTCTACCACAAATATCCCGATGCATATATAGCAGTCTAAGTTTACGAATGGTTTTTTAGAGATGTAACTTGAGGGATAAATCGAAAATGTAATTCTAAAGGAAGTCCCAGGTATCGGTGGCAACTAAATCTATGTTATTAATCAAAATTTTAAAAAGTTGATTTGCCATTGCTCTGTCTCTACTCCTATCAAAAACTGCCATTTAGTATTTGACCTCGTTAAGTATCAACGCATGAGACTTTGAGTTTTCGGTCTAAGTCAGAATTAATTTTAGTGGCAGTATTGTCGGCGTCCATAAATGAAAAGGAAAAGTATATCCGAGTGTCATCTGCTTACTGATGAGAGTTGCAATATTTTATGAATTTGTAAAAATCATCTGGATATAAAGAAAAAATTAACGAGCCCAAGATTCTTCCTTGTACTACACCCTTTAATTCGTCCAATTTTTGTGTTATTATGTCAAATAAAAGTTCATTCAGAATATTTGTATATAGAGAGACAACATCAAGAGATATTAGTATATGATTGTCTGGAAAATTTACCTGGTCAATAAATTGTTTAAATTCAAATGAATCTTTAACAAAATAATTGTTTTTCGTGTTATTTTGGACATACAATTCGACAGTTTATAAAAAGGAGATTTGATACATGATACAATGGGTCTTAAAGGTATTTCCTCCATTGTCGCACAATTAGTTATGGAATATCTGGAGGAGAGTGTGTTAAGTGAACTTGATTTTAACCTTCCTTTTTTAGAAAGATTTGTGGACGATTGTTTAACTGCCGTTTCAAAAAACCATATTAATGACCTATTAAATGCTTTCAATAATTTTCACCCCAAATTAAAATTTGGCATATAAACTGAAAACAAACACAAAATTAATTTTCTAAACTTAACCCTAATTAGAAACAAGGAAGATCAAAATATAAAAACCAAGTGGTATACAAAAAAAACATGGTCAGGGCGGTACTTAAACTTTAACTCCAACCATCCAAAGAATCAAAAAATTAGCGTTATTATAGGTCTAACCGATCGTGCCATCTCACTTACTTCCCCGGAATTTCGTTCTAAAATTTTAAAGAAGGTTAAGGAGACTTTAATAAATAAGCACATACTACGAGTTTTTAAACAACGAACTCATGTTTTTTATAATAACTTAAAGAAAGCAACAAAACAAAAAAATGGTAATACTAAATACGTTGCAATGCCCTACACAGACGGTCTATTAGAAAAAATAAATCACATCTTGTCTAAACATTACATAACTGTCTGTCATAAAGCACAGAATTTACTAAACGGTCTTTTCACTCCCTTCAAAAGCAAAGTAATAAAAAAAAATCAAACCTAGTATACTCGATTCCATGTTTAAATTGCCCAAAGAAGTATATAGCAATGACAACACAATACTTAGATAGTCGATTAAACGGCCACAAATACGCAAAAAATGCGCCTACTGCACTCCACAAACACGAACATACAGAAAAACATGAATTCGATTTTAAACAAACCAAAATTTTAGAGTAAGAAACTAATTATCGAAAACTCACAATAAAAGAAATGATACATACTAAAAAAGAGAAAGATACCGTCAATGATAAAAAAGACATCAATAACTTAAGCCAAATTTATCATAATCTGATATCTAAGTAAATTAATCTAAATAAATAAAGCACTCCATACATAAAACCCTGTATATTTCAGTAATAGCATAAACCCAAACTCGGTACAGCAATACAAAATCTAAGTAAATATAAAAAAAAATGGTCTCGTTTTTATCTACCAAAATTCCAGACGTGTCGAAATTATTGCAATCTCAAAACATTCGTAAAACTGACATATTTCCAAGGGACGTACACTGTATAATATTAATTTCGTTTTAAATGTATTTTTGTTTTCATGATCATAGTTTGTTTTAAATGTAATGTTTTTTGAGTGATGTTTTTTCAATAAAGTTTTAACCATTTTAAAATTTAAATACTAACTATACATGTTTTTATTGTAGAAAATAAATATCCTGAGAAAGCTCAATATAATGAGCGAAACGTCGATTGAATTATAGTTTTACTTCTCAATGAGTTAACCTATGCCCAAGAAAATAGTTAACAACATATTTATATATGGTTAAAGAAAAAAGACGAAATATATATATATATATATATATATATATATATATATATATATATATATATATATATACAATGAGGGCATAAAGTCTGGAAACCTTGAGATATGTCAAAAACTATACAAGTTGGGTAAAAAAGTTTCATATAAAAGTTGTATAGTTCCTTACGATTAATTATTCAAAAATGTCTTGAAATATACAGGGTGGTTTAAAATCAAGTTACGCGCCAAAACTTCAGAATCTCTAATGGAACACCCTGTATATTATTTCATTTTAAGAATCTACATGAAATTCTGATCATATTTTATTAAGCATACCCTATCCCTAAAGTCAACTGTTTTTGAGATACAAAAATGAGAAAATGGAAATTTGGCTTTAAACAAAATTAACTCATTTCCCTATGCATAGTGAAACCTGCTGGATTATTTTAGAACTCCCATAGAAACTGTCATGTACTGACAATAAACTGTGTCAATTTTTAACATATTGTTGGAGAGTTACTTTTTTCCTGATAAAAATGCTTTCAGAAAGAGAAAGAATACAGATTCTTATGATGTTTGGATGGGGAGATCGCCAAAGAAATCTTGACGAAGTATGTGAACTTTTTAATAATACGCATCCCGAGCGAGGACAAGCAATTGCAAACTCCACAGTTAGCAAAATTATCAAAAATTTTCGTGTAAAAGATCTTCCCAGGACAGTTGGGCCAAAACTAGATGATGATATGAAATTGAATGTTTTACTCAGTTATAACGAAAATCTACATTTACCTACAAGTCAAGTAGCATTAGATTTAAACCTTAGTCAATCATCGGTAAAAAATATTCTGCACACGGCAAAGTATCATCCCTACAAAATAAGATTAATCCATGAATTAAATGAAGACGACTTTGACCGCCGACTTGAGTTTTGCGAAAGTATGCAAGAGCGGTACAACCTGGATCCATTCTTTTGTAGAAATATTTTATTTTCCGATGAAGCCACCATTTTTCTTAAGGGTATTGTCAACCGACAAAACTGTAGATATTGGTCTACAGAGAATCCCCATTGGGCTCAAGTGACTCATACGCAATATCCCGAGAAAATCAATGTTTGGGCTGGAATATTTCAAGATATGGTTTTTTACAACTCGAGTTGATTCCTGCCTTAGCTCAATTGTATCCAGGTAATGAGCCCGATATGCCTACTGCAGCAATGTGGTTCCAACAAGATGGAGCACCACCTCACTACGCGCTACCTGTTCGGCATTATCTCAGTGAAATATTTCCTAACAGGTGGATAGGACGTCGTGGTCCCTACGAATGGCCGGCCAGGTCCCCGGACTTAAATCCCCTAGACTATTTTCTGTGGGGATATTTAAAGAGCAAAGTTTATTTGAACAGACCTCCTAATATCGATGCGCTGAAAAATCGTATAAGAGATGAAATCCGACAAATCCCACCTACTTTCATTCGAAATCTACAACAAGAGTTCATCAATCGATTAGGATATTGTCAGGAAGTGAACGGACAACAGTTCCAGCATTTATTACGTTAAAACGCATCATTTAGAATTTTAGACTATCGTTGTTAATTGTTATTAAAAAAATTTTGTAAAACAGTTTTCTCATTTTTTTTATCTCAAAAACAGTTGATTTTAGGGATAGGGTATAATTAATAAAATATGATCAGAATTTCATGTAGATTCTTAAAATGAAATAATATACAGGGTGTTCCATTAGAGATTCTGAAGTTTTGGCGTGTAACTTGATTTTAAAACACCCTGTATATTTCAAGACATTTTTGAATTGAATCAACTAATGAAACTTTTTTACCCAACTTGTATAGTTTTTGGCATAAATTACTTTGTATTGTATATATATATATATATATATATATATATATATATATATATATATATATATATATATATATATATTACGGAATTAATTTAAATTGGGTCACACTCCTCTGTTATAAAAGATAATAAAAGAAAAGATTCATAACAAGGAAAGTTCCGAGTAAATTTTTTTACCAAATAACTCTTATATACATCGCATTCATACGAAAATTGTTGGTCAAAGAAACGCCTATGTTTCACAATTCTTTAGGCCCTTTTAAAAGGGCTAAAATCCTAAATAATACCCCGCACTTTATTTCTGAGAAGAACAGCCGCGAAGGGTCCACCCCAGCCATTATACTTTTTAATGACTCCTTTATTAGGTGCCGAAAGGATTGTTTACATTGCGTTTTTTGTGGATCTTTTTTAAGCAATCTATATTGGGACCAGACTTTTTTTTGCAAAGGATAACTTTCAAACATAAATATTCATTGAGGGTGCTCTTTAGTCTTAAAAAAAAACAAAATATGATAATTGGCGTAACGATCCGCCGCAAGATACTGGTAATTTAAAAATGTTTTTTAAGTAAAACTGGAACACAAAAAGAGCTTAGAAGTGTTGATATGAATATGTTGTAGCTATTAGTGTAGCAACACCTCTCGTGTCAGCTCTATAATAAAATGCTTTCTTTTGATAATCCACAAAGAGGTACAGGGTTTTTGGTTATAAATGCACCCCCCTATTAACTTTCATATTTTTACAGATACAAAAAAAAGTTAAATACAAAAATTTCTTTAAATTGGACAAATTTTTTTATGCTGTAGTTTTTAGATATACAGGGTGTTTCGTTTTTCAGGAATCAACATCAACTTTGGTTATTTAAATGGAACGCTCTGTATATTATCAACCAGAATGATAGGGTCTTTTATCCCGATTCCAACGATATATGATTTATTGACATTTGCTTTGGTAGTTTTTGAAATATTTCGATTTAAATTTTCGGTAGTTGGCAATGACGCTTGGACGATATTATTATTAATATATGCATAATTAATATTATTCCTATATCGGCTGAAAACATCCCGATTATAGCTTTATAAGGTTTGTTAATATTTTCTGTTGATAATATACACAGTGTTAAAAAAAAAACAAAAAAATAGTTTTTTTTTACCTTTTCTCAAATTGTAGGCCTAGTTGAAATGGTAGATGAAAATAATTTTCATTTTATCATAGTCACATTTTCTCCTCTACAAATTGGTGTGTTTAGCTTTTGAATCCGACGTTTTGAATTCGGGCAACCATCATCAACTTTGTTAATTCAAGTACGGACCTAGATTTTTCCTTTCACTAATCAATACCTTTTATAACCTTAAAACAAATTATGACAAAAAAATCGTAACATACGATTTGATTTTATTGAGAAAATCAGTATTGTTTGAAGAATTACGATAAAACGTCATCTAGTGACAACTAGAAGAATCATTACACTACAGTTACTAGGTCTACATGAAGAGCAAAAAAGGCGCTTTTTTCTGTGCGCCGCACAGTGGTCTCATTTTAAATATTAGGCGGCCAAAAATATTTTCAGCAAAATTTAATTTAGAAATTGAAAAAAAAATGGTCGTAATAAATTTAAGTACCTAAATACTTGAAAATTACCCAAACCAAAAGGGGAAGACCATGCCTACATATACAGGGTGTTCAACTAAGGATGGCTCTACGCCATATCCCAAAAAGTATTAATCCTAGAATCTTGAGAAAAAAAAATTATGTGGGTAAATCGGCCAAGAGAAATCACTGGAAATTATTTTCCACTTCGAAAAATTGCCGCTAGGAGGCGTTTTCTATTTTCAATATTAAGGTAGTAAGGAAAGGTCAAATTTTTTTCTTTCAAACGTTTATATCTCTGCTTTCGATGAACCGATTACACTGAACTTGACATCAGAAAAAAGCGCCTTTTTTTCTCTTCATGTAGACCTGCAGACCTATTCACTGTAGCGTAATAATTCTTTTAGTTGTCACTAGATGGAGTTTTATCGTAATTCTTCAAACAATACAGATTTTCTTAATAAAATCAAATCGTATGTTATGACTTGTTTGTCATAATTTGTTTTAAGGTTATAAAAGGTATTGATTAGTGAGAGGAAAAATCCAGGTCCGTACTTGAATTAAAAATGTTGATGATGGTTGCCCGAATTCAAAACGTCGGATTCAAAAACTAACCACACCAGTTTGTGGAGGAGAAAATGAGAAAATGATAAAATGAAAATTATTTTCATCTATCATTTCAACTAGACCTACAATTTGAGAAAAAGTAAAAAAAACTAAATTTTTGTTTTTTTTAAACACTCTGTATATTATCAACATCAAAATTAATCAAAATCAAATATTAATAAACCTTATAACGCTACAATCGGGATGTTTTCAGAGGATATAAGAATAATATTAATAACGCATATATTAATATTAATATCGTCCAAGCATCATTGCCAACTACCGAAAATTTAAATCGAACGGGATAAAAAATCTTTATCATTCTGGTCGATAATATACCGAGCGTTCCATTTAAAAAACCAAAGTTGATGTTGATTCCTTAAAAACGAAACACCCTGTATATCTAAAAACTACACCATAAAAAATGTGTCCAATTTAAAGAAACTCTTGTATTTAACCTTTTTTTTGTATCTGTAAAAATATGAAAGTTAATAGGGGGTGCATTTATAATCAAAAACCCTGTACAAATTAATGAAATATATAAAAATACATATAAATTAATAATATACGTAGGGCATGTTAATTTATACATTAAGACTTTTTAAGGAATAATGAATTTGCAAATCAAAATTTTTCTAGAAGTTTTATTTAACTTCAATTGTCTGTGTGTCAGACTCTTTGTTCGCCTGTCCCTCCACATGAAATCTTGTACGATGTACAGGGTAATTTTTTGTAATTTGCCACCCCCTGAGAGGCTTATTTTCCGCAAGGCCCTAGTTCTCGAGATACAGGGTGTTAAAGTTTTTATTTAATTTTCCTATTTTTTAAATAAAATCTATGATAATGTAAATAATGGAGTGAAAATTGATGTACGGGGGTTTTTTGGTATGACAAATTCGAATCTAATATTACTTTTAGGGGGCGCCACCTACATGTCTTTCTACTTCTTCGAACAATCATAACTTTTTGGTGCAGTCTTGTAGTACATTTTTGAGCAAAACAAATTATTCTCTTGCCATTTCTACGTCAAAAAGGTATACCTGTTAAAAGTGGATACGAGCAACCGTTTTCGAGATATTGGATTTAAAAAATGTGATTTTTTTTATCAAATTCACATAAAGTAAGTGTAAAAAAATAGCCTTGCCTGACAGAACAACTGCTGGTTGGTGTTCTCATCGTTTTTCCTGTTACTTAGCCATAGTAATGTCAGTTAATAATAAGACCAAATTTTGTCACTGTCAATTTCAGTTCATAACTTTTATTATCTGACAATATTCATTTAAGAAACTTTAGATCTAAATACGTCATTATGCCTGTGATATTCTCGCATCGTGATAATGCAGATATGATATTCGTTTATGGCTTCTGCAATGGGGTCGCAATTCAAGCAGTCGCGGAGTACCAGCGTCGTTTTCCAGATAGAAGGGTGCCAGATAGAAGAGTTTTTCAACAAGTTTTCACTACTGCTGGAGAATCTGGGATGTTTCCAAGTGCGAAAATTGTATCTGAAAGGGAATCGGGACCCAACGTTGAAGTAGAAGAGGCTATACTCAATGCCGTCGAAAATGATCCAAGCATAAGCACTAGGCGGATTGCAGATACTTATCAAATTACACAATCGTCTGCTTGGAGAAATCTTCACATTAATTGTTTACACCCATTTCATTTGCAACGGGTTCAACATTTGCAGGAGGGTGATTTTGAGTTGAGAATGCAATTCTGTAACTGGATTAATGAAGATCGAAGGTTGTATAGGTATGTTTTGTTCACTGATGAAGCACAGTTCACGCGTGATGGTATAAATAATCTTTACAATGAACACCGGTGGTCCTATAAAAATCCTCACGCTACAGAAGAACATAATTTCCAACATAAATTTAGCATTAATATGTGGTGTGGAATGTTAAATGGTCATTTAATTGGTCCATTTATAATCGACGGTAGTCTTACAGGTGAAAAATATTTAAACTTTCTTGAAAATCACTTGCGAAATCTATTAGAAGATGTTCCCCTTAATGTAAGACAAAATCTATTTGCAGCATGATGGAACCCCTGCATACTACAGTTTACTTGTAAGAGATTTTTTAAACCAAAACTTTCCAAACCGATGGATTGGTCGGGGAGGTCCGTTTAATTGGCCACCTAGATTGCCAGACCTTAATCCTTTGGATGATTATCTTTGGGGATGGTTCAAATCACTGGTATATTCCACTAAAGTAAATACAAGAGAAGCACAAACACTAAGAAATGCGCCCGAATGTATCCACAGAGCAACCTGAGCTATACACCATAGAGCTGATCTGTGCTTAGAAGCAAATGGTGGAATTTTTGAAAATTATAAAACGTAACCTAGATTTTATTAAAAACAACTTAATAATAACAATTTTAATAAAAATTAAATACCTTTTGTATAGTTTATGCCTGAGGCACTGAATACACACCTCAAAAAAATGTGTTAGTCTTTCATTTCAAAGCTTTTGTGCCAAGATGCGTTTAAATTTGGACAAAATAACAAACTTTTAAAATTTTGCGATAAAAAATTACATGCGCCGAAATCGTTTTAAATCCAAATATCTCGAAAACGGTTACTCGTATACACTTTTAACAGGTATACCTTTTTGACGTAGAAATGGCAAGGGAATAATTTGTTTTACTCAAAAATGTAATACAAGACTGTACCAAAAAGTTGTGATTGTTCGAAGGAGTAGAAAGACGCGTAGGTGAAGCCCTTTACAAGTAAGAGCAATACTAACATTAGATTCGAATTTGTCATACCAAAAAACATCCGTATATCAATTTTCACTCCATTATTTACGTTATCACAGATTTTATTTAAAAAATAGGAAAATTAAATAAAAACTTTAACACCCTGTATCTCGAGAACTAAGGCCTTGCGGACACTTATTTATATAGACTTTTATGTTAATTTTTTGGTCCTGAATATTTACCTGAAGTATTGACATTTCCTCGTGAATCACCCTGTATAGTAAAAAACCACTCACAAAGAAAATCCTTGTAAATCTTTAGGAAATTCCCTATAACTTTTGTAGTAACTATTTCTTTGTATCTTGAAAAAATAAGCCTCTCAGAGGGTGGCAAATTATAAAAAATAACCCTTTACCAAAATGTAAAAAAAAATATTTAATTTGAATTTAAACAGTTTTTTTGTCTTCCTGACTGAAAAATTAATTCCAATCCTATACCTAAAATAAAGTCCGATCGTAGTAAATATATATATTATTTTGGATAAATTTGATAACAAAACCGTAACACATTTACTGAGAAATAAAAATTCGGACGCTAATCTTTATTTACATTAAAATCAATATTACACGCACTTACTGACAAATCTAGTGTGCGTGGGTTAACAACTGTCAACTTAGGCTTTATCTGTCATGTTTCCTATAAAGAGACAGCTAGTGCTAATGTTCGTGATAAAAGCCCATCCGAAGCAGATCATTGAATAATAATATCAAGCCGGACTAGCTTTTATATTGTTGCTAATTTTTGATTGTATTTGATTATTATAAATTTCCCAAAATTATTTTAACCGCATTTCAGAAAATTCTGTTAAAATTGAAAGTCAAATTGTCTACGCTGAGTTTCAAACCCAGGACCTCTTACATTCTAGGTGATTCGAAGACCAATCAACGGTATTAGTTATTTCAGAATTTAAAACAATCTAACCTACTAATGTCAAGTTGACCTGGAAGTTTCTTGTCGGCGAATTTACAAAATCCACTCTGCATCTGAAAACCCCTTGATCGCCCACATTTACGTGTTGTATTCGTAACCGAGCTTTCGATGGTTCCTCGTCGGCAACAAAGTACGATCTACGTCCTAGATCGTCGCTCATTGCCAGGTGTGAAGCTTGAGATAAGGGTCCTCCTCGTGCATCCAGGCTGAAATAAAATGAATTAATCAGAAATGAACCTTAATGCTTTTCATATTACTTAATTTGTTACAAACAAGAAAATCGACAATTTTTAATGTACCGGGTGTACAACTAAGAAAGGAAATCGTTTATCCCATGATGTTGGAATAAATTTTCTTAAAGTAAAAGTGGGTAAGAAAAAACGCTGGAAATTATTTATTAAACTTGGAATTAGTTTCCAAGTTGGCCGCTAGAGGTCGTAAAACGCGTAGTCAATTAGAAGAGGCAGATTTTCTCAGTAATTCACACTGAGATTTTTTTCACTAGCTGTTCAAATAAAGAGTGGGGGAAAGAGCAAATGTTTGTTTTTTAAAACGGACATAACTTAAGCAGTAATTAACGGAACTTGTTGATTTTGGTCCTGTTAAAAAAGGCATTTATTAGGCATCTTCTCATGACGTATGGAGTATATTATTTTAAGTTTCGTTCCGATCGCCAGATGGCGCTTTCTGGCAATTTCTTAAATTTAGCGTGTTTTCTAAAAAATTTCAAATGGATTGATATATTTATTATAGACCAATGTTACGGGGCATAAAAAAAATCAAGAAAACAACAAAGCAAATTGATATCTTTTTTTTTAACGGATATATGTAGAAAATTGTAATTTTTTAGTTTAATTCGGAGCAGGATGTTAAAAGACGCATTAAGTGTAGATTAACAAAAGATGTGGCATATGATTTTTTTATTTTGCCGTTAGATAACTAACGGAGGAACCAGAATAGCTAAAGTGCGGGACACGAAAGAAAACCGGGCGGTCCTTAAAATAAAGGTTCATAGTCTTAAGCAAGCGGAAAAGTAAAATTTGTGTACGCAAATAAATTTTATGTTATTTTATTTGTTGTAATAGTTTGCCGCTTCACCTATAAAGTGCGCCGGCTAAGCTGTATGGAAAATTAATCGAGGATTTAGTAAATTTCGCACTGGTTCACTTGTAATTGGGATGTGCCTAGAGTCTCCATGCACTTACCGCTAGAAGGTTCTAGCTATTTCCAGTGGCGCTTATACATTTTGAGCATTTGTTTTCATTTCTATATAACTGCGTTGCGTTGAATTTGAGCTATTATTTCGAAGTAAAGATGGCGAGAATGAAAGGAAAAACAATTCGAAGCGTTGCACGTGAAGTTATTGCGAGCGTTATAGAGGCCTGTACTAGAGAAGCTGAAAATAATAGTTTGACTATTCCAATTCAAAATCGAACAGAAAGCCTTGCATTTTACACTGGTGTTTCGGAAAGTAGTGTAAGAAAAATTCAAAAAGAACCTTTAAAATCTCTTGGTTAAAAAAGACCCCGATTATCATACAAAGATAAAATTGACGATGGTGATTTTGAAGTAATTCAACGAACAATAAAGGATTTTTATATAAACTTGAAGAAGGTTCCGACCTGCAAACCGTTACTTCGTGCTGTAAAGAACAAAATAGATTTTCCGTACGGGTATAAAACCTCAAATCGGTTTTTATGATCAAATGGTTTTGTTTGGCGCAAGTGCCAAAATAAGCGAAAATTGCTCATTGAGAGACCAAATATTTTTCACTCGCGAGTGAAATATCTATGAACTGTAAGGCAATATAGACAAGAAGGATGCAATATTGTGTATCTAGCCAAAACCTGGATACATAATGGTAGGACAGTGAACTAATGCTGGCAAAGTAAAAGTGTTACAGGTGTTGTTCAGGGAATCCGCTCTAGTAGTCGCTTTATTCTAGTTCATGCTGGTTCAGAAGCCGGATTTGTTCCAGGTGCTGCTTTAGTTTTTCGCTCGGGTCTAACAACTGGAGACTATCATGGACAGATAAATAGAGACAATTTTGAAAAGTGGTTGCTCGAGAAGCTTCTACCTAACATTCCTCCCAAATCAATCGTAGTAATGGATAATGCGTCTTATTATTCTAGAAGTTAAAGTGCCAACTGAATACTCTACAAAAGCTCATATTACATCGTGGCTTAAATCGAACAATTTTGTATGTGATCCAACATGGAGAAAATATCAAATATATGAAGTAATATCAACCAACAAGCCTAGAGAAAAAAGTATAAAATTGACGGTCTTTTACGTAACCTTGGTCATACACCTTTGAGGCTGCCTCCATACATGTGCGACCTCAACCCCATTGAATTGCATGGGCAAGAGTAAAAAAATACATTCGAGAGCGCAACACCGGTGAACTTTCAATTAAAGATTTAAATAAAATAACATTAGAAGCGATTGACTCAATATCGGCTGAAAATTGGAAATCGTATGTTAAACATGTTCGTTCTATTGAAGATAAATACTGGGAAGTAGATGGCAAAATTGAAACGGTTATTGATGATTTAGTTATCACACTGGGATCTTCAAGTAGTGACGACGAAACCTCATCATTTTCAGAGGGAGACAACGATTTAGAAGGAATCGAATCATTAGAATCACAGTCGTCAACCTCAAAAATGGCTTAGTTTTTTTTCATATATTTTGTAAAATTGTTCATAAAGTAGCTGTCAATAAACTGCTTCAAAATAAATAATTTTCTGTTCAATACCGGGTGTCAAAAAATATCTAATATTGCAATTAATATTTGAAAAACTACAGAACTCATATTTTTCCAAAATTAACACATTAATGTAGTTATAGTAGAAGAGCCAGCACTGATTCCATTGAACAAGATTTATCAAAATTTTAACTTATGCAGTTTGACTTTGGGCTATTTGGGTTTGCCAAAAGTGACCATTTGTCTCCGTCTGTCATATTACTTTGTACGGGGGGGTGTCATTGTGAAGCACTAAACAGGGCGTTTCCTAATTGCGTGCTAATGTTAAAGGGGGGTGATTCTTGGATCTTTTTAAGAAAAAAGTTTAATATGAACCTAAAAGTCTTAACGTTGGAAATACAAGGTTTGAAAAAAACGTTTTTTTAAAATCCTAATTCTGATGCTATTATAGAAAAATAACACTGAGAAATTTGATACACGTCTTTTATGCATAAAAGGGCAATTAATTTTTGAAATTTCTACCAGTGGCGTGCATATGTAATTAGCCTGGGTAAATCCGTATGCTCGTTAATGCATAGAAGACTTGTATCAAATTTCATGCAGTTATCTACAATAGGATCCGAATTGAGATAAAGAAAATGTTTTCTTTTTAAACTTTACCATCCTGTACCTCAAAGGTTAAGACTTTTAGGACATAAAAACACACCCTTTAATATCAGCACGCAATTAGGAAACGCCCTGTATAGTATTTCACAATGACGGCCCCTGTATAAAGTAATATGACAAACGGAGACAGACGGCCACTTTTGGAATACCCGAGTAGCCCAGAGTCGAACTGCATAAATTAAAATTTTGATAAATCTCGATCACTGGATCTGATGCTGGCTGCCCTTGTAAAATCTGGACTTGTAAATCGTGTATCACTATACTGGGTGGTCCAATAATAGTGGACGTAGGCAGTAGCCCGGGAACCGTTAATGACTGAGAGTGATGAACTCGAGAAAAAATATATTTATAGATAAATCGATCAAGAAAAATCAGAATTAAATCATTTTAAAATTCGAAAGTTCGCCGTTTTTGTAACACAAAAGATATATAGAAGTGCGGTACACGAAAGAAAACAGACAAATATAGATAAAGTTTCATTAAGTATAGTACATTTTCTAATTATCTGAAGTGCGTATAGTCAAAAAAGAGTGCCATATTATTTAAAAAACGACGGAACACCTTCCTAAACCGATTGACTATGCCCGGTTTTCTTTCGTGTCCCGCACTTTATTTGCAAAAAACTAACAAATGAAAATATAATAAAGATTTTTCTGAGAAATAATATGAAGCGGAAAAGGTTATAAAACAAATAGCGAAAACTGATCAAAAATATTATGCTAACTACTAACAGTGAACTAATCCCTAAGTCCCCGCCGTCATTTTGAAAGCATAAACAGAACCTCTCTGCGCTATATTGAACTGCTGCTTCTGTTTCCATCGCAGGAATAATCTCTATAGCGTTTTGAATTCTGTTGATAAGATTCTCCCTCAGTGTTAATCTGATATTAAACACCATGTCCCCACAAATAAAAATTCAGAGGAGTTAAATCTGGGGAACGAGGGGGCCAGGGGAATAAACTTCCTCTACCGATCCACCTCCCTGGAAACGGATCGTCTAGGAACTGTCTGACATTGAAAGAGAAATGAACCGGACAGCCATCATGTTGGTAAATCAGGCTCTGTCTCGTCTGTATATCAATGTCTTCCAGTAAATCTAGTAGCTGACTTTGGACAAAGTTTAAATATATTTTCCCATTTAAAGGTTCATTGAAAATTATTGAACCTAAAATTCTACCACCTATTATGCTACACCAAACATTGATGCTCTAGCGGCCTTGAATCTGAACTTCTTGCATCCAATGATGATTTTGTTTCGACCAATAATGTAAGTTATGTAAATTTACACCAGCATCGGAATGAAACGTGGTTTCATCGGTCCACAAAATTCTTGAAAGGATCTGGGGATCCTCATCATTCATACCAAGAAGCAAGTGACAATGGTCCAGCCTCTGACCGTAGTGCTGAGGCGTTAAAGTCTGGTGCAATACCATAGGGTTGGGATGCAGCCTCGAAAGTTAAAAAATAAATGATGGGATCACTGTTTCTCTCGAATTAAAGTTTGAACAGGCTTGTCACGAGTCAAGACAAAAAACGTGTTTTGTTAAGCATAGTATACTTTCCGATTTTGTTACTACAATAGTTTTCTCAAGATGGCAAATTTGTTCTAAATGTAGAATATATAATAAAATTTTCTTATTTTGCCGTTTTTAAAAATATTAAAATTTTTTTACTAAACTTTACTATTTTATACTATAAAAATTTAAATTTAAATTTTGCTTTTAAGGTCCTTAGATTAAACTTATATAAATGTAAATATCGTTTATGTAGGTTTGAAAAAAAATCTGCCCTCTGTTTTGCAATTTTTTTTAAGAATAGCGTTATGGAAATAAAACATTTTAATTTTTAGTGCGTACAGTGAAAAAAATATTTTGTATGAAAAATAAATTTAGCCGGTTTTGCTGTTCGAAAAAATCAAATATGACTTTTAATATTTTCTGGGGCTAGATTTATCCCGATCACTTCTGTTTTCAACTTGGCTATTATAGGTTTGTGAGTAGGTACTAAAAATATGATTAATTTATGATTTTACATCTAAAAAATATCAAAGATATTACGCTACGATACGTTACAGTATTTTTTATGCAGATTTAATATTGATTTGACCGTTCTCAAGTTACCATTCTCGGAAATTTTGTTCACACGGAAATTCATTACAAGCATCATAATTTTTTTCTAAAAATATGTCATTGTTAGTTTAGGGTGAACATGAAATAATCTCAACTTATATTTTTCGAAAATCTTTGTATTTTCAATACTTACTCTATATGGTGTACTTTTAATATATGGGGAAGTAAAAATATCAGCCGATCTAGTGTTTAAGACGACTGGATTACTTTAAGAATTAAGCATTTTTGCAAAACTATATATGTTATTAAAAAATAACATTGCTCAAATTCATGATTTTTTTCATTTACACATACCTATACTCTTCTAATATAATTTGTATAGTTCCATGAGCTACACCTAAATCTTTAGATGTAGCAAAAATACTGACATGTGTGTTAATTACAATATACACCAACACATTTATAATGTTTGCTTCTGCACGGTCTCTTCTTTGCCTTCCATGGAGGGAGCGATGAAAACTACCCGTAGCACCAAGACGTCTTGCTAATCCTATAAAAACCCTTTGCTCATATCTACGTATATCGGGTATCTAATAGCATATATTCTTGCTTCAATGATAGCGTTTTAAAAGCATTCAAAGTAAACTGCAAGCATATCATACCGTTCTTCAATAGAAATAGGCATTTTGCTTTCGTAACACCCACTTACTACAAACACTAAACTTAATAATTTAACAACTCATTTTGTTATTTTGAATGTTTTATTTTGACGCTCAAACTTTTTTGCCAAAGCCTACTATTCTTTTAGCACATCGCATAACTGAATAGTAACGCATTTGAGAAAGGGGTGAATTAATTAAAGCAAATAAGTTAAAAATGAATTAAAGAAGTTAGAGAAAACTTAAGATATTTGTAGTATAAGAATAAGATTAGTGTTAAAAATTGATAATTAGCTACTTCATAAAGATTCGTTTATAAAAGCTTGAGTTTATTAGAAGAGTGTCAAGTTATATTTTCTTTTGCTTATATCTACGTAAATAAAAAATATATCGACTTGCAATTTGAGCTATCTTCTTGTTTTTTTTGTGCTCCGTAATACTGGCCTATAATAAATATATCAATCCGTTTGAATTTTTTAAGAAAACACGTTAAATTTAAGAAATTGCCAGAAAGCGCCATCTGGAGATCGAAACGAAACTTAAAATAATATAATTCATTCGTCATTTGAAAGCCTAATAAGTTCCCTTTTCAACAAGACCAAAATCGGTAAGATCCGTTGGTTATTACTTAAATAATTTCCAGCGTTTTCTCTTGGCCACATTTGCTATAAGAAAATTTTTTCCATTAATATGAAACGAATGTTTCAAGCGGAGAATCAATTTCATTTCTACAGGTCGATAAACATAAAACCCTGGTAATTTAAATACTCTAATTCAATACTTAATAGATTTTACAGACGCTCTGCAACAAACCATTAGCAAAGTTTATTTCTCGTCATAAAACACGTTAATTAAATTTATCTATAAAATAAAACTGACAGGAAAATCGATAAATTAGTGTGAGTACCTGCTATGTTGATTGATAAGAAGCTAATAATATGGTGATTATAAAATGTGCAGTCTAGACCAATCATTAACTTACAATCAACTGGAAATTAATTCGATTCAACAAAGCTAGCTCGGATGTAAAACAGAGACGTATGTTATTTCTGTGTCTGTCAAGAATCATTTTAAATACTCGTAATGCAACAAGTAGCAATAAAATATACTTATAAGAAAGAATGATCGTTATATATTATACAGATTAATCCTATATCCTGGAGTTTCAAAAAGACAACGAGTTTGTTATATTTTGATATGTTAGTGTTTTCCCTTAAATCTAGCATTGTCCTTATCATGCTAAGGATAATTAGATGGCTTTTTCTGTCTAGCCATGTCGCTAAAATATGCCATCAAGACTGTCTCCAACGCGATATTCTTAGCATTTTTTTTGGCACACTAATTTTCATATACCTTCAATGCCTTTTCATATTGTCGCCTAATTTTTTCTGGAAGTAAACTTACTTCTACTCTTTCTGCAGCTTCGTCAAGTTCTGGTAGAGTACTAATGCTATAACAGTCTTCACTATCATTAATTTGTGACAACATTTTGGCTTTCTTTGTTACACAAATTCGAAAGAACGAACGAGGAATTCAAAATTGCCAAAAGTTATTTATGTTTTGCTGGTTTTGAACAACTTATATGTCATACCCCGTAACTCGTTCTACGCAGACTCCCTTCGTTAGGGGGTAGCACATTTACTATATTGTCATGGAAACGAGGAATATAAACAAACCAAACACATTCATTCTGACATTTATGAATTTGAGTTATTCAAAAAAGTTGATTTAAGAATTAGGACATTAAGATTTGTCATTTTCTTTTTAGATTATCGGTGTTTGGTCAATACTACAATAGTGTATTCCAGATTGGTGCTGCCAGCGTATTTGTATATAGTACGTTTACTATTGCAAAACTAAGTAGGTGAATTTATTTGAGAAAGTTTATGTCCAAATAAAAACCAAAATCTGTCTATTAAATTCGACAATTTAGCTTTTTTTATAATGATAAATCCATATTTCAATTATATTTTTAGTTTTGCTTTAGAGAAATTGAAATAAATACAAGAAGTTTTTTGTTCAATATCTTTCAAAATATTGCAGATAGAACAATATTTGTTTTACTAAAAAATGTAGGACGGATCATTATCTACAAAAAAGGCTATAATGATTTTTTTTTCGGAAATGTAATAGTTTTTGAGATAAATTATTTTAAAATCAACATTGATTTTCTTCTCCACTTTTTTCGGACCGAGAGATAATTTCTAGAGTTTATTGCGAAACGCGAAAAAACTGAAGTTGTAAAAATTATTTTTTATTTATAATTCAAAATGTGTTTAGGAAAAAACATCCGAGGCTAGATAATACAATATAACCTCAAGAAACTAGTTTTTTTTTTCAAACTCAATAGGCAAAGAAAACATCAGTACCTTTCTGTTAAAACAAAACGGTCTCTAATGATTGTGGTAATAGGTTGTAACGGAATAGGCTATAGCAATAGAATAGAGTATATAAAATTCTTAATTTATTTTAAAACCACATTTTTCTAAAGCAATAGATTCTTTCTCATGACGAATGTCAAACATAAGCATTTCAAAGAAGTCGTTAAAGTAAAACTATTTAATATTAGTTTTGAGAGTTTTTAAAAGCTAAACAAAATAATAAATAACAGTTATCTCAAACGCTATGTTTTAGATTGTGTAGACATACTTATATAAACTTACTTAAAATAAATCTGTTGTTAAAGTTGCACCCCACTTAAAGTTTTTGGTTATAATATGGCCCTTTTCGTGGGTCTTCTTTGTCCTCTTTCATTTAAGTTAAAACCAATTATAATTGAAACATTTCATTTGGATCTATTCAATTATAATAAATTGTCAATTTATTATGTCAAAAATACAATAGAATACTTTATAATAAAAGCATTTTCAAAAAAGGCGATTTTTTTTTGAAATAGCATTGTTTCCCTTCAGAAAAAATTGGCTGAGAGGGTTTTCTTTAGTGATGCCGTCGAGTCGAGAAATTATCGACTCTCGTCTCAAAAGACGAGAGAAGAAATTTCTCTCCTGGTTTGATGGCGAGACAAGACGAGAGGAGATGCCTCTCTCGACGAGAAATTATCGTTTTCTCTCGAGCTCTCTCGATATATCGACATAAAATAAACCCTTAATTAAAATGGACTACACATCCAATAAATTAAATATAGAGAATATCGATACTTGCCTTGTTTAAAAAACAATAACATCATACACTATACAGGCTGATTGAAGTTACCTTTGCATTATCATTGCTAATTTGTTTATAATTTTTGAAAATATGAGGCCGTTTAAATTACCAAACCAGTAGCACATTTTCTGGTGAACATTTGACAACGATTTTAGATAGGCATTGACCATCAGCGGTTCTTCTACACTTTAGAGGATACATTCCTGTATAACAGTTGGCGTTATGATAATAATTAATTAAAAAAATGTCCCAATTACATCTATGAGAACATGGTCAAACGTCCTACACAATTATTGTAAAATATACAGAGATTTCTTTTTAAAGTAGATTGCAAATGTATCTTTGAAATATTTAGATAACGTGGTGTACAGGGTTATATGATTATAATTTGCCACCTCTTAACATTAATATTTTTAAAGATAGAGAGCCGATTTTTTCATTTAATTGTAGAGAATCGACTGAATGTATTTAACGGTAATAGAAATATGATACAGAATCTTCCGCAAAAACGCACTGAATCAAAATTATATTTTTAATGCAGCATTTTCTTCATTGCACATTTAAATTCTACCCAGAAAACCACGATTCCTGCTTATTTAGATTTTTCTAGTATCTTTAACTGCTTTTTGAAATATTGACAGTTGTAAAATTAAAATTTGCATTATGAAGGACTGTCAAATCTCAAACGATTCGCACTTTGCAATCTTGTTTTTAAAACTCTATTTAACGACACTAATGTTGATCCAAACGGAGAATGTCAATTTTTGACAATGCCAACAAAAATCAGCATTTTCGCAACAAATTTGAGATACATTTTCAAAAACTAAGATACGAAACTTCAAACTATTTTATTCTAATTTGAACCAACGAGATTTGACAGCCTTTGAAAATGTCAATTTTTCATTTCTTAACTGCCATTATCTTGAAAACAGGTAAAAATGTAAATTCTAAACACCAAAAGTTCTTATTTTTTCGTTTTCGTTTTATCATTATGCGTTTTTGTAGAACACCCTGTATCATATTCCGGTAAAAAAATTAAATAAATCTCTACCATCCTTTAAGAGTTACAAAGTTTGGTTAGGTAAAATTGTATTTTCTTTTTTCCATATTAAACGCCGGGAAAATGCAACATAATGTAATTTAACAAACCTCGTATCTTTAGTTGTAAATAAGATAAGAATAACATACCTAGGCTTAATTTAAAAATCTAGGCAACATTTTGATTTAGCGTAGTTATTTTTTTGATTCGCGTGTCAAAAAGATAGTTTGACAGAATGAATATTGTTAATTTAACCTCACAAACTTCATATACAATAATAAAGACAAATATAAAGGTATAAATATAAGCAGGTAATATCCTATAACAAACGAAATAAAAAAATAAAAATACTTTTTTAAATTTATATCTATTACAAACAAATTAACAAAAATAAAAAAATGAAATATCACTTGTTCATTTCATCAAAAATAAGGTGTTTCTCCAGATATACACTGTGTCTGTGAATTTCAAAGTTTAAATTAATGGGATTATTTTTACTTTTTCGAATACTTTTTTAATAATTTTTTTTCATTACATATGTAAAAGTAAATTTTGTTAAGCAACAAATAATAATTTTTGGTAAACTTTAATGTTTAGTTTTCTATAAAAGAGCTTATTTATACAAAAAAAAATTGAAATATTGAAGAAAGAATTAAAAAAGAAGTCAAAACAATTAAATAAATTTAAAATTTGTCATGTGAGCACGTTTGTTAATTCAAAACAAGTTTTCAAATAACGTTTTTGGAAATCGTATATGATGATTTATACTTACTTTACTTTAAATTACTTTGCATTCTATTTCGATTTCATCCTTGGGCACATTATAGAATCTCTATGTTAGACCCTTGTATGAACCGGATAAGCTCCCGTTCATACAACGGTTAGACTCAAAACGTTATAACATTTTACTTCAAACTAATAACGAAACTAAAAAATGATAATAATATATATAAAAAAATAATTATTATATATATATATATATATATATATATATATATATATATATATATATATATATATATATATATATATATATATATATATATATATATATATATATATATATATGTATATATAAACTTAAAGTCTAAAATTAATTAGATTAATTAATTAATTAAACTATAATTTATTGTTGTATCAGTAACGTACTAATGAAAGATGTATACCATGAATTTAAGCACAACAGGCTCCTTGCCGATTCCGCAGTAAGCCTGTTTCTATGCTTTCTAATTATGAGACCGGCCTTGGAGAAAAATCTTTCTGCGGGCACACTAGTTGCTGGTATAATTAACAGATCCCTTGCCATTTTAGCTAGGTTTGGGTATATTTCCTGATGTTCTCACCACCGTTTAATGATATTTGTATTTTTGTCTGCTCTAGGAGATTCAAAATATCTGTTAATCTCTAATTTCTATGTATCTACGTTAGAACTTGGACAATCAAACAAGTATGATACATTTAACTCGTCAAATGATTCAATTGTTTCAATTTCCGTTGTTTGCGGTGATTGCCGCGATTTAGCGGGTACGTATTTTTAAAATTTCTTCAAACTTCTTCTCAGAGCCTTCAAGCAATTCTTTTCACCAATTGGTTTGTGTAAAGCCCTGTTTTTTGTGTCGTGGGTCTAAAAAGAGGACCGCACAGGAGATCCAGTTTGTTTTTTTTATAATGTTTTAACATTTTTTCTTTTGCAGCCTGGAAAACATTAATTATTGATTCTTCAATAGACATTCTATCTGGCTTCTAGTCAATCTCGTCTAAAGATGTTTCGAGCTTATCGATCAGTATATTAAAACTTAAGATAACTAATGGCAACGTTGCATAAGTCTCCCCACATAGTAGCGTACTTACAGATTTAAAGTATTTGAGAAATTTATATAAAATTCCCAAAATTTTCCATTCTTCATCCCTAATACTATATTTATTTAAAATTGTATTGGTATGACATAGAGGAACAAGAGCATCTTTTAGCTGCAATGCAATACTTATCATTTCACAACTAGAGTTCCACCTTGTTGAAACATCGATCTTTATTGAAGTATACTTTACTCCTGCTGAAGAACAAAAGCTCCTTAAAATATTTTGTAATTGTTCACAATTTTTAATCTTTTTAAACAATTGCCTAAGTCTTGCTACTAGTGGACTCTCGGCATTTATGTTGTTGCTTTCTTCTTCAAGGTCTGGAGTTAATTTTAAAATTTTAAGATCATCTTGCGTTTAATTTTCTTTCAAAATATCAAAACCAGTTTTTACATAATAGATACCGCAAGAACGCCGGAAAATCAGTTAGCAACAGAGCCTGTGATTTAACGTAAATATTTTGTCGATAAATCGAGAAAATCGAGACGAGACGAGAGAGACGTCCTCTCGAACGAGAGAAGGCCACTCTCGAGCGAGACAAGAGACGAATTTTATCTCGTGTCTTCGACACGAGACGAGAAAAGCCCTATTATCGCCTCGTCTCGTCTCGACGGCATCACTAGTTTTCTTTGCCTTTCTTTTTCTACGCCCTGGTCAGATCGCTGATAAGTTAGTTTAAGTTTTAAACATTTATATAGAAGATACTTTAAAGAAACGTAATTATATTTAAGTTAATACAATTCTCACATAAAATAAAACTCGAGGCGACACCTATGAGATATTTATTAATTAAAATTTCTGAAACACGCTTGAACACGTGTTTTTTAATTAATTTTTTTACATATTTACTAATTTTTAAATTCATACAGGGTGTTCAAAGGAATGAAACCACCACTTAAATAATACAATATTTTTTTATTTAAAAACCGGTCAGTTTTTCGAAAAAACGCTTGGACACGTGTTTTTTAATTTATTTTTTACATATTTTAGGATTTTTAAAAAATTCATATAATGTGTCCAAAGGAGAAAAACCATCCCTTAAATATTGTAATATATTTTATTTTAAAAAACGTTAGTTACTCGGAAAATGCTTGAACATAATATGCTTTATATTTTATTCTTTTACATATTTTAATTTTTTTTTAAACCGAGACAGGGTGTCCAGGGAGTTGAAACCACCCCTTTAATATTCTATTTTTTATTTAAAAAACAATTAGTTATTCGGAAAAACACTTGAACACGTGCTTTTTATTTTATTTTATTTTATTACATATTTTAACATTTTTTATAAATTAATACATTGAAAAAATCGGATCATTGATTAATTTTTGTGACCTTTCTCAAATCGTTTGCTGTAGTAAGCTGAGCTTGTGCAAACAGCTTGATTTTAGCTATATTAACTCCAAAAAAGAGCACAGCAGATGAAATAAATCTAGCTTTAATGAAAAAAATACTGCTCCACAAAAATTGACATACTACTCAATAGATGTAGTTATAGACCAAGAAAATGCGGTTAATTATCCTGTCGAGTTCCAACACTCTCTAAACCCTTCAAAAATCCCTCTTCATGAGTTAACCTTAAAAGTGAAGGCACCAGTGTTGTGGTAATTGTGTAATGGAACTCGGCTATAAGTTAAAACATTACAAAACAATGTAATAGAGTCTACTATTTTTTCTGGCCCTGGTCTGGAAGAAACAGTTTATATACCACGTATCCCTTCAGTTCCATCAGACTATCCTTTTCAGTTTAAACGTGTACAGTTTCCTTTAAAGCTTTGTTTCGCCATGACAATTAAGAAAGCTAAAGGGCAGTCCTTAAGTAGAGCTGTAGTAGACTTAAGCTAGGATTATTTTTCCCATGGTCAACTCTATGTCGCATGTTCTAGAGTAAATTCGCGTAGAAGCTTGGCTATTTTACAGCCAGAGAATGCAACAACAAACGTAGTTTATAAAGAGGTACCTCAAATGAGGCGATTTAAGTACCTCTTTACACCCCTAGTCATACAGGCAAACGAATTCGCGGGTACCCGCTAGTTTTTACATATTTTTAGGAAATAAATTTATTGTTTATTTAAAGATTTTCTTTTTCTTTGTTCTAAGGTTGGGGAGTTCAAGTAAATTTTCTAGATTTACATTTAGACTCAATCGTTTCTCGTTTTTAATTTTAAGTATTATTTTTTACAGTAATTCACACTTTTTTCTTCCTTGTTAATAGATGTTTCAGTTGTTTTTAAAAAATCAAATATTTCATTTAAATGTACCACCTGTCTCTTAATATTTATATCTATATTCAAGAAGAATGTTTGCTGTTGGTCAAAATATGAGTGGCCGCTGAATTGGTGAGATAAGATATTTAGTAAATTGATACTAACAATTATATTTGTTAACATTGTTAAGTATGACCAATATTTTCGCCTTTTAAATTTGGTTCTACACCAACGGGCTATTTTACTTAGAATAATATCCAATGGGGGCCTAGAAAGCATTACCCCTGGATCCATGCTAGCAGACTAATAATTCCTGGTTCACGTTTATGTTCCAAAATATGCAAACCATGCAATATGCATACCCGTCCGTAAGACGTGAAACAAATTTCTGCAATTTACTTAATAGATTTGAGCCGGACAATAACCCAAACCAAATCATTTTGCTGTTGTCGCGATTGAAAAATGGATAAAATTATATCGCTATAAATTCAGCAGCAATGGATACAGCGAGTATCAACGCCAATTCATAGCGTCAAAATTCAAATGTAATGGAATATTTAATGGGACAATAAAACATTTCCATTTATCGGCCGCTGTCACAGGACGTTGCTTTTATTAATAATGATTTGCGGAACGTGCGAAATTGGCGAAAATTGCGAAAAATGTTCCGAACGAATTGGATCGGTTCGAATTAGAACAGTAGATATTTGCGTTTCGTTCGGAGGGGCCCAAAATTTATTTTCTTTTGTCGAATCCCATTCATGTTTTTTTTTTTTGATTGGGGCTTCCGAATATTTTGTCAGCCGCGAGAGCATTAAAAATTACGTAGCATGGATATTTTTTTTGCTTACATAAATGTCTTGCAGTGGCGTATCTAGATCTTTTGAAAAAAGGGAAGCTGTTGCGTAAACTGAACATAGAACTCTAAAAATTCATAACATTTTTTAGCGCATCTTGAAAATTTCATTTTTTAAAATGAGCCTGAAACAAACAAACTAACAAAAATGTAATTCAAAGAGGAGAGGCCCAAAATTTATTTGTTTTATCGAATCCCATTCATGCTTTTTTTGATTGGGGCCTCCAAATAGTTTGTCAGCTGCGAAAGCATTAAAAATTATGTGACATGGATATTTTTTTTGCTTACATAAATATCTTGCAGCGGCGTGTCTAGACCTTTGTAAAAAAGGGAAGCTGTTACGTAAACTGAACATAGAATGCCAAAAATTCATAGCAATTTTTAACGCGTCTTGAAAATTTAATTTTTTAAAATGAGTCCGAAATAAACAAACTAACAAAAATTTAATTCAAAGAGGAGAGGCCCAAAATTTATTTTCTTTTATCGATTGATTGGGGCCTCCAAATATTTTGTCAGCTGCGAAAGCATTAAAAATTATGTGACATGGATATTTTTTTGCTTATATAAATGTCTTGCAGTGGCGTGGCTAGATCTTTTGAAAAAAGGGAAGCTGTTGCGTAAACTGAACATAGAACGCTAAAAATTTATAACATTTTTTAAGGCGTCTTGAAAATTTCATTTTTTAAAATGAGTCTAAAACAAACAAACTAACAAAAATGTAATTCAAAGAGGACAGGCCCAAAATTTATTTTACTTTTGTAGAATCTCATTTATGCTTTTTTTGACTGTGACTGCCGAATATTTTGTCAGCCGCGAGTGCATTAAAAATTATGTAGCATGGATATTTTTTTTGCTTACATAAATGTCTTGCAGTGGCGCGTCTAGATCTTTTGAAAAAAAGGGAAGCTGTTGCGTAAGCTGAACATTGAACGCTAAAAATTCATAACATTTTTAACGCGTCTTAAAAATTTCATTTTTTAAAATGAGTCTAAAACAAACAAACTAACAAAAATGTAATTCAAAGAGGAGAGGCCCAAAATCTATTTTCTTTTATCGAATCCCATTCATGCTTTTTTTGATTGGGGCCTCCAAATATTTTGTCAGCTGCGAAAGCATTAAAAATTATGTGACATGGATACTTTTTTGCTTACATAAATATCTTGCAGCGGCGTGTCTAGACCTTTGTAAAAAGGGAAGCTGTTGCGTAAACTGAACATAGAATACTAAAAATTCATAACATTTTTTAACGCGTCTTGAAAATTTCGTTTTTTAAAATGAGTGTAAAACAAACAATCAAAAATGTAATTCAAAGAAATCATCCAATTTTCTCTAAGATAAGTCCTGATTATTATAAGATTTAAAAAAATCGGTAAATTTCTTCATTATGAATATTTCCTTTTATTAGGAATAGTGAAGCGTGAACTAACCTATTTCAGTAAATAGTTATTTAAGAACACAAATATAATGTCGTTTAAAATATTTTTATTGGACGCCATTTTGTTACAATATATTGGATCCCTACCAATATTTTACCACATTCTATCTATGGCCCACTTGATTTTGGGCATAATTTAAAAGTAATTCAAAAAGTAGTTTTTACATTGACACAGACCGCGATTTTGTTACGTTATGTTGAATTCGCCCCAGTTTATTCTTATATCATATTTAATTTCTGTCCAAAATTAATTGAATAAGACGATTTTTTTAAGTTAATTTTTTTAACAGGTTATTTGGCCGCCATTTTGTTACGCTTTCTTGAATTCGTAACACAACTTTACCAGCTTATCTCTACATCACAAGCAATGCTTGCACAAAATTTAAAATTAATCTAAATAGTTTTTTCAGACTGATTTTTTAAATATTTTATTTGGTCGCCGTTTTTTGCTATCTTATATTCATACTAAAACGTTACCAGTTCATTCTTATGAAACACTTGATTTTTTTGCAAAATTTGAGGTATACGGAAGCGTAGAAGGGCCACAATTTTTTTTATTTTTTAATTCTAAGTTTAAAGTCGGAATTTAAGAAAATTCCGAGTTTAAAGCCAGAATTTAACTAAATTCTGAGTTCAAAGTCGGAATTTAACTAAATTCTGAGTTTAAAGTCAGAATTTAACAAAATTCTGAGTTCAAAGTCGGAATTTAATAAAATTCTGAGTTTAAAGTAGGAATTTAAATTAATTCTGTGTTTAAAGTCAGACTTTAATAAAATTCTGAGTTTAAAGTCCGAATTTAACAAAATTCTGAGTTTAAAGTCGGAATTTAACAACATTCTGAGTTTAAAGTCGGAATTTAACAAAATTCTGAGATTAAAGTCAGAATTTAGTCTGTACGATTGTAGAACAGACTGGAACCAAAAAAAAACAAGTTCAATATTCTTGTTTGAATAATAATTTGTTAAAAAATGATAAAAGTGGGGAAGGGTACAAAATAAATGTTTCTTATTTTGATTTTTGAGTGTTAAATAAGTCCCATATAAATTAAATATTTAATTTGTTTAATTAGTTCATTTTATATATTTTTATTTATTTATATTGCTGAAAAAAAAGCCAAAATGAATACAAGAAAACATATACATTAAAAGGTTCACAAAATAAAAAAGGTAATACAAAACGATAAATAAGTCTTAAGAAACGGTTCATATATGTTTCAACGATTTAAGGGTGTCTCGCGAAACATACTGACAGATCTTCCCATCTGTTTCAGGGTGATTCAAGTTGAGTGTCCTATTAGAAGTATCTGGAGAACCAACGAATAAGATGTTTTGCGAATTTGGCTTTGGCCATAGATGAATATAATATACTCTCGTTATAAAATATTTTAAATTGCGCGGTGTTGCCGCTTCTCCCTCAAACCGGAGGCATCATCCGTTTTTTTTTAAATGAAATGCCCTATATTTTATTAAATTTTTATATTTTTCTAAAAAATCCAAGCACTTATTGAGTTACTTTTCTCATGCCTAAATGTGTGTTTTCGAGAAAATGGCGCTTGAACAATGACAATTTTGACCCTTTGAAGCTCGGTAAACCTCAAACAAGTTTATTGCAACGAAATGGATTTCACTTATCTGTCTTAATATTTAATTATCTATCTCCTGACACCAATTTCAGGTTTGGCAGGAGACGTCAAAAATGCATTTCGTTAAATTCTGACTTTAAACTCAGAATTTAGTTAAATTCTGACTTTAAACTCATAAATTAGTTAATTTCTGACTTTAAACTCAGAATTTAGTTAAATTTCGACTTTAAACTATGAATTTTGTTAAATTCTGACTTTAAACTCAGAATCTAGTTAAATTCCGACTTTAAACTAAGAATTTAGTTAATTTCTGACTTTAAACTAAGAATTTAGTTAAATTTCGACTTTAAACTCAGAATGTTGTTAAATTCTGACTTTAAACTCAGAATTTTGTTAAATTCCGACTTGAAAGTCAGAATTTTGTTAAATTCCGACTTCAAAGTCAGAATTTAAAAATAAAAAAAATTGTGGCTCTTATACGCTTAAGTCGAGGTAAATTGGATAATTAGTTTTTTAGTAATAATTTTCTAACGTTTCACTGGGCCGCCATCTTGTTCATGCAATTTAGATTTTTACCAAAATATTACCAAGTCATTCCCATATGGGCCTTAATTTTTGTACAAAATTTGATGTCAATCGGATGAGTAGTTTTTAAGCTATGACGTGAACTGACAGACAAACCGACAAGTGGACCGACGGAATTGATAAAACTTATTTTTTGGGATCTAGAGACGCTAAAACGCGAAGATATGTACAGCATGCTAGGGGGATTTTTTCAGATTTCCAAAATAATATTTGGCCGCCATTTTGTTCTGCCGTTTTGAATTAGTACCACAGTTTTACTACTTCTACTCTATACCTCAATTAGTTATGGCATACAATTTGAAATCAGTTCATTAAGTAGTTTTTTCAAGCTGAATTTCTAAATATTTTATTAAGCCGCCATTTTTGTTCCGCCATCTTGTATTCGTACCAAAATTGTACCAGTTGATTTTTAAGTAATACTTGATTTTAGTGCAAATTGGATAATTAGTTTTGTAAGTAATAATTTTTTACGTTTCATTAGGCCGCCATCTTGTTCCGGCATATTGGATTTTTATCAAAATATTACCAGATCATCCCCATATGAGCTTTAATTTTTAACTAAAATTTGAAGTCAATCTGATGAATAGTTTTTAAGTTATGCCGCGAACTGACAGGCAGGCAGACAAACCGAGAGACGGACCTACAGAACTTATAAAACATATTTTTTGGCATCTAGGGGACGCTAAAACGCGAAGATATGTGAAACCTGAGAGAAAAAAGGAGAAAAATTTTATTTGGCCGCCATTTTGTTCCACCATCTTTAATTAATACCTCAGTTTTACTAGTTCATCTGTAATACTACAATTAGTTATGGCACACAATTTGAAATCAGTTCAATGAGTAGTTTTTTTCCAGGATGAATGTTTAAATATTTTATTAAACCGCCATTTTGTTCCGTCATCTTGGATTCGTACCAAAATTTTGCCAGTTGATTCCTACATAATACTTGATTTTTGTACAAAATTTGAGAAAAATTGAATAATCAGTTTTCTTAGTAATTATTTCTTTAACGTTTCACTAGGCACGTTCTGACATACTGGATTTTAATCAAAATATTACCAGGCCATCCCCACATGAGCCTTAATTTTTGACTAAAATTTGAAGTTAATCTGATAAGTAGTTTTTAAGCTATGCCTCGAACTGACAGGTAGGCAGACAAACCGATAGACGGACCGACGGACTTGATAAAACATATTTTTGGCATCTAAATCCTGAGAGGGTGTTTTTTACAGATTACAAAAATTTTATTTGACCGCCATTGTGTTCCCCCATCTTAAATTAGTCCCACACTTTTACTAGTTCATTTCTATAATACAATTAGTTATGGCACACAATTTGAATTCAGTTCATTAAGTAGTTTTTTTAGGCTGAATTTTTGCCATTTTGTTCTACCATCTTGGATTGATACAAAAATTTTGCCAATTAATTCCTTTATAGGACTCGATTTTTGTGGAAAATTTAAGATAAATTGGATAAGCACTTACTTAGCAATAATTTTTTTTAACTTTTCACTAGGTCGCCATTTTGTTTTGCCCTAATGGATTTTTACCAAAATGTTACCGTTATCTCCATATGATCCTTAATTTTTGAGCAAAATTTAAAGTCAATCAGGTGTGTAGTTTTTTAGTTATGCTGCGAACAGACAGACCGACAAACAGACCGACGAAATCGAGAAAACATGTTTTTCGTCATCTAGAGACCCTGAAACGTAAAGATCTGAAAAAATCTCGGAGGGTGATTTTTCACGATTACAATACTTTCCTTTTATAAGAGAAGGAATTAGCAAAAACACTAGTCTCGGTCCCAGACAAATAATTTTACGTTAAAAGATATTTAAAACGTTACAAGTTTTCGACCTTCCGGTCATCATCAGACCTATAATAAACCAACAAAAATCCTCATGACTAACAATGACAGAATATAAAAATGTTTTCAATTTACATTAATCTAAATCCTTTTTAGACCTGTTGCTTATTGGAAAGGATAACCGGATTTAGTTTGAGGTATACAGATAACCGGCACCAACAGACAATACAATTCAATATTTACCAGCCAATCTAACTGAACTTCGTTAATCAAACTTCCTTCAGCAGCATTCAAAAGAACTCCTAGAAGATGTGCCACTCGCCTATATGTGATTTATGCATGACGGGGCCCCACCACATTTTGCATTGCCAGTGCGCCAATATTTAGATGAGCAGTTTCCTCATCGGTGGATTGGACGTAGAAGTGAATTTGTTTGGTCACCAAGCAGTCCAGACTTAAACCCTCTGGACATCTCAATATGGTCAAACTTGAAAGATTTGGTATATGGTGAAGAAGTTAATTCTTTGCAGGAGTTGCGGCAGAAAATTCAAGGAGCCGTGAATACGATTAAAAATAATAGAGAAGTTTTATTTTATATTCAAAGACATTTAATAAAGTGTATTGTAAAATGTATTGAGGTAGATGGTGCACATTTCGAACATTTGATTTGAAGTTTTTTATTATTACTATTATCAAAATTGTTATTGTAAATATTGACCCAAACAAGAATGCCTTTTCTATGAAAAATTGAATATTCTTTCACATGTTCGTCATGTTTTAACCATAGCTCAACGGATAAAAAAATATGTTTTGGTTTAAAAATAATATTCTTTCACTATGTTCGTCATGTTTTAACCATAGCAACGGATAAAAAAAAGTTTTGAAATTCGTAATGTTCATGAAAAAAAAACCTAAAACTACCAATTTTGACATTTATACTACGAAAACTTTCTCAATTAATGATAAATTTCAGAATAAAATTTAAACATTTAACGCCCTGTATCTCAGAAACCAGCGACATTGGTATAAAGAACGTTGAGCTCAATCATAATATTTTGGTGTCTAGTATGTCCAGTTTAGAGATTGTCCATTCTTTACGAATCACCCTGTATATAAATTTATTTTTGCATTTAACTAACTAACTTACTTTTTATTTTAAATAACTGCACATAATATGTGTATTTAGAAATGATCATGATGCAATTTTTTGCCTACTCTGTAAATCCTATTTATATAAGATGACAAGATATTCTCGAGTTTGGAGAGAAACCCTGCATTTTTACAACATTTAAATTATACTGAAAGGTTGTCTTAGCGGTTGTCTCTTTCTATAAACTTTGAAGGGAGTTGTAGAAAAAATAACTCATTCTGTACGTATGCTTATTTATATTTAGTTTCCATCAGTCAGTTTATACAACAAAAGTAAAAAGGTATCAGTACGTCACAAAGATATAATATTTGGTTTAACAAATCAATCTTCATTGACAGCATTTGTTTTGCTTAGTTGGTCAACTTATTCACGAATTAATTTTTTTGCATATCACTGCGCACAATATATTGAGGAAAGGAGTTTATTAAGCAGGCAAAATATCCCGAAGCTGCACATCCTGCGAATTTGTTGGGAATAAAAGTCGTGCGCTCAGCATTTTGCTCTCGGGGCATGGCCGCTTTGATTTATTCGTCCTAGCCCCGGCTAACTATTCCGGATTCTCTACAACTTGCTTCCGGTGTTTAAATCGATCTCCGCCATTTTTGAAGCAAAAATAAAAATCTATACAAGACTTGCCGCTATAAATCCCGTCGCCCGTGCCAGGAGTTTGGAAAAGTCCACGTCGGCTCCTTTAAGCGATATTTTAAACGGAAGTAGCCGTATTTGAATATAAGACGAAAATTTTTCTTGGCTTTATAAATCCGCAGCGTCTATTTTGGGCTTACCATTTAATTAGGTAAGCCCTCCCGAGAAATAGTTTAGGTGCCTGTTGGTTTTCGGACCTTACGGCTCTTTTAATAAATTATACTTTGAGAATGCTACTTTATGGTTATCTTAAACAAGTTAAAAGAGTCATGATTGTTTTTTTTTTATTTAAGTAAATAGTCAAATTAAAATATCTTAATTTTACGTCGACGTAAATAAAGGCAAATAGGTTATAAGGGCATAATTTTAAAAAAGCATGGAAGTTTTCTTTAAACTTTTGAGTGCATCATTTCTAAGATCACAACATGGACAAAGTTTTAAGAGTTTCTAATGAAGAGTACTTTTAGCTCAAATCGATATCCCAACCGTATTCAAGACTTACAAGTTAAACGTTTTAATGCTAAAGTTCTTCAAAATGGTTTTAAATTTTTCCAAGTATCTACGCAAGTGTGTTTCTAATGAAACTTGCCAAACCTATTTAAATTTTATTTATCATATAGTTACGTAAAAATCAACTTGATGTATCGGGCAGCTTGCAATAAAATGTACTCATAAATAAAAATCGAGTGCATCTAAATCAGGAGAACGCAGTGGCCATAGTTCTATGAATGTCTGCTTAAGTTGAGAGATATTTAAGTAAACCTAATAATTTATTTTGTAAAATAATAGTATGTTTTTGCCTATTTATTGATATTGGCAGAAATATCGGTATTGCCCATGCTAACTATTCTGAATCCTCTACGACTTGCTTTCAGTGTTTCAATAAATCTCCACCATTTTTGAAGTAAAAAATAAAAATTTATGTAAAATTCTTTGTGTATACAGGTATTCGTGTTAAATTTTTGTAACGTAAAGTAAAGTGTAACCAAGGATTGAAGTGAAATTGCAGTGATTTATTTGTGTTCGTTTTCTGTTCATTTTTTTGTTATTGTCAAACTTGGGGGAATTAAGGTGGATGAGCCAACCCTTGGCCTACCGGCGACCAAAAGGGCGTGCCGATCTGAGGCTCTGAGGCCGACGGTAAAAATGGAATATTTTAGCCAAACAAGGTAAGGCGAAAAAGGTAACAAGACCGCTGACAGGTGGCTGTACCATCAGCTGTCTCCGGACGCGACCGCCCTACCTGTCTTAAAGTATTTTTCACAAACGAAGTATGAGCAATACAGCAAACGTGTATGCAGGAATCGACCAAAACAAAAATATTGACATACCCAACGACAATCAAACTAACGTCCTCCTAATACAACCCCTAGGTTCTTCAGGTACCAATCCTCTTATCGAAATTCCTATGGAGTACAAAATTATAGAAGTAAAATCTCAGTCATCCAATTTCTCTCTACATCCACAGTTCAAATCTCTTTTTGCCGCTCTGTTTCCCCCTCAAGGGGCTGCAAAGATACAAAATTTACATCTCTAGGCTACCTCCCCCTTTAAGAGAGGGTTACCTAGAGTCCGATCTTGAAAAAGAGCCTATAGACCATTAGAATTCTAAATTTCCTTCCCGTGGAATTTCAGAAGACAATTGTCCCTCCTGTCCCTCAAATTTTTAATCCGCACGGAGAAGAAATTAATAGTTCTTTTCTCCTGAGTCCAACAGGGCATAAATCATTTACGGCGAACATTGCTACGGGAGGGCAGACTAAGAAAACAAATTGTATGCCATTCCGACTTTTTAATTCAGATCTCCCAAGTCAATGCGAAAGGACCCTCTTTAGATCACTACAGGATCGACAAACTTATCGAAAACATGTCTCTACCACAGTTACTTCCAACGCTACAACTCCTCCAACATTTCCGACGTTGTCAGATCAACACAACGACCCCAAGATTAGGGATGTAACTCCGAGATTCGAATCGAAATTGGGACGACTATCTTTTCCGACATGGCAAGTTGGGCCGCAGTTGAGAGCTCCTATCCCATGAAGATGATGATTAAGTTGTAGACGACTTAAAATGACGAAAGAGTAGACAAATACGGCCTATTTTTTGATCAAATGAAGCGTATCTATTCATAACATGCTAAGAGTGGCATATAATGTGAGTCCCGCAAAAGGTACGACATTTACCTGAGTATTCTCCTGAGGTGTTGATGTTAAAGCTCTTAAATAGCATCTCCTTTTGGACATCAATAAGACAGGATATACGTGAGTTTGTGAAAGCTTGTACAATTTGTTACACCACTGAGGGAAGAAGCACACTTCCAAGGATGGAACTGACTGAACCCAGGAAATAGTGGCTATTGAAGCAGTTGAAGGGTTGCTTAGACTAGAAAACACTAGTTGGTGGCCCGAGATATGTTCAGTGACTCGTTGGAGGTCAGCTAGAGGAGGAACTCGTGCAAGTCCAATTTTGTGGGGTTTCTGAAGACAAATGTCTCTCGTCGATAGGCAACACCAGGATTACTAATTCTAAGTCCACCCCTCATGAGGTTCGTAAAGGAACTCCACTAGCAATTCCTTAAAACTACAATCACGGAAAAGCGGGAAATGATGAGCACCGTTGTGCAAGAAACTATCGAGATGGAGGCAAATTTAGGAGCCCATGGTCGTGACTGGATGAACTGTGTCACACCATTTTTAAACGACAGTCGTTATAGTATATCTAAAGCCCCTAGTAAAATCACATTTCCACTTACTCCATGATTGTCCAATGATTCCAGGCACCATCAGGGGCGTGCGGTAAAATTTTAAGAAGGGGAAGCAATATTTACAAACTTACCTATTTGTAATGTAATTCGATTTTTCGATCGTTTTTTGCAAATTGGTCAATGACGTCATCATAAAAACGTCGATGCTCCGACAAATTTTGGAGAAGTTTATTTTCAATGGACAACAGGTATGTATGCGAAAATCTCTCCTGCCCCGTTGAATTCCTCACGAAAATTTTTATACGTTTAAATGTTAAAAAATTGCGTTCTACTGATGAACTTGTGGAAGGTATTGTCAATATTAATCCACACAATTTCGACACTTCGGTGTTGGCATATTCCAGCTCCTTGTCTTTTAAAAATTGTATTAGTTCCTTAGCGTTATTTTTTGCGCTAATGTCACCAGTTTCGTAAATCACTTTTAGTTCAGATCGCAGTAGCACTCGGTCGAAGAACTGGCCATAATGAAGAAGAAGAGATTTAAACACATTTTCTGGAAAAGTTTTTCCTTTAATGCATCAAAATTGCTGAGGTCGAGGAATTTAAAATAATTTAAACCGTTATCTGTATGATATTTGAACATATTCCACCTTGTCTGTTCGAAGACGCTTGACTTATGGCTCTACATTTTACGTCATCGTTTTCTCCCAAAATAGGTCAAAGTCATTTTTTGGCTTAACATGGACTTAAAATCATTTTTTAGGCAAAAAGCAATATAATTTGTTTTAGTTTGTAATATATTAAAAACCTTTTTCGAGAATGGAAATATTTCTGAAAATGTGTTTATTAATTAAAATTTTTTCAAATTTAATGGACAGTTATATAGGCAAAGGTCTGGGCTGGCTATGGGTTCTTGTTTGTCGCCATTTCTGAGTGAGGTTTTCATGAACAATTTGGAATATAATAATGGATAATGAATAGTTATTTTGCCTCCTTTCTAACAGCATATAAAAGATACGTGGATGATATTTGCATTGTGTGGAATGGCAACAGAAATCAATTGGAAGAGTTTTTACAATTCGTTAACTCCTTGCATCCTAAAATTGAGTTTACATTGGAAATGGAAGATGAAGGAAAGCTACCCTTTCTTGACCTTTTACTATCTCGGAAACACAGTAGGATAGAGTTTGAGGTTTACCTGAAAACATCGTCCACGGATAATGTTATTCAGTATGCTTCAAACTCTCCTTACACACATAAATTTGCCGCGTTCTCTCCTTTTTCTATCGGTTGTGTAATTTACCATTGTCAATGGAAGCGTTTACTAAGGAGCGTGATATTATAATGCAGATTGCTATGAATAACGGTTTTCCTTTGGAGTCCATCACCAAATTATATTACAAATTTATAAACAAGTACAAAATGTCCTATACTGTCATAAATTCAAAACTTAGAGATGAGACAAATTTTTTCAAGTGCATTACTTTTTTCGGAAGTATTTCTCTCCAATTGGCAAAATTTTTTAAAAATATTAAAAATGTCAATATTTCATTCAAAACAGTAAATACTCTCAAGAGACATTTAGTAAGGACAAAGGACACAACCGATAAATTGTCCAGATCTGGGGTTTATGCACTAAATTGTAGCGAGTGTTCCACGACCTATGTGGGACAAACAGGTCGAAAAATTTCCACAAGGGTGAGAGAACATTTAAGCCTTGTTCATTAAGAGCGTGCTCAAATTCAGAAATACGGATGTAACTGAGACTGTTTCGGCTTTTGCCAATCATTTGTTGGAGTCAGGTCATGAATTTTCCATTTCTGACGTTGATGTTTTACATGAATGTCCGAAGGGGAACAAGCTTGACCTTCTAGAAAAAATGGAAATAACCAAAGCTATAAAAAGTCCCATTCTCACTTGCGTTAACGATGTTTTTAATTTTGAACCAACCCTAATATTTAACAATTTAATGTAATAATAATTGTAGGCAACCTTCATTTCATTCACTAATTCATAGAGTGAGAGTTTTTGGTTCTTTTATTCGACTAGTCCAGTGGTCTGTGGGTGGTTGCTTCGGTGTCTCACTCGGGTGGTCTGGGTTCGATCCCGTCTAGAGACATGAATCTTTTTTAATACTTTTTTAGTATTTTATTTTGTTTATTCACGTGAGACTTAACCTCATTTTAATGTCCATCAAATATGTATAAGTAGTTGTTTGTTTTGTTGTGCTTTAGTGTGTTTTATTCTATTTGTAAGTTATTGTTTTAGGATTTGTGAGTGTGATTATTTACTAAGGTTCTCTCTGTTGTTTGTAGGTCTGATGATGCTCGAAAGGGCGAAACACGTGTCATGTTTATTGTGAATTGTAAAATTATAATTTAATGAGAACGAGACTTGGAGTCTTTTTCTATGTTTATTATTAAAACTAGGTCTCTGAGCAATATGGACAATTTCTTCGATTGGTTTCCTATTTCAAAAATTTGCAGCACTGCTTCCCTTGCTTCCATGGACACCATAGATAGTAGCAGATTCAACCCAGAAGAATATTGGGATGATTTTTACGTTGTTCTGATTGGTTTGTGTACATATTTATTTTATTCTATTGTGAATGTTATGTTTTGTTGTTATTTTTTATGTAGCAGCTGACAAAGCATTCGGATATTTATTTATAAGAAACACAAAAATATATGTTGTTGTGAATCTGGAGACGGCCAGGATAGGGGCACCATTGTAACTTGTTCCTATAAAAAGTAAGAATTGTTCAAATGAGAAAATTAAAGACTTTGTGTTAGATGTTAAAAAAATAAAAGAAGATTGTTCTAAAATGTGTTCTAATGAAAGACTGTTTAATAGGTTAAGATGATGTATATGTTAACTTTTCATGAACTCAGGAAACTGAGGAGACCCTTTCGAAGCTGGAAATCACTAGCTAAGCAGGGTGCTAATGTGTAATTAGGACTATAAAAGGCCCAACTGCACGGATTTATCGCCAGGACTCACCATGATTTATGTGGATCTCGCTACCTAGAGTTAATACAAAACTAGAGACATAAACAGTTCTTAGCCTGTCGATTATCGAGTTTTCAGTATATATTTTTGCACTGCGCTTCTAGTAAGTAGTCCATTTTCGACCTAAATGGTACAAAACAACTGCCTAAAAATATAAAAGCAGTATTAAGAAGATTGCCAGCAATATCTGAAAGTTCCCTATATCTCTGTGCTAGAAAATTTTAACCATCTAATTTAAAATGCCATATAATCAAAACAGAGCTCTAAATAAAGTGTTCTGTTCAAAGTTCATGACTATAGATCGTCAAACCAATTCATCATAGTTTTTACCACATTGTGTCCACAATATTGGCTATTTCCAAGAAGAAATTTCCGCTTCCATCAGTTCAGCACATTAACTTCCTTTTTGTTAAAAGTCAAGACGCCTTGGGCGGGCCAGCTGTCCAAGGCTTCCTTAAATGGTGAGCGATGGCCTCGACCGACCGTCTTTCTTACTGTCCTGCTTTCAATGCATTTAATAATAGAGTATTTACTTACTTGATGTTAGCACTCAAGAACCGCAATAACTAAAAACCCTGTCTGTTGGTCAGTTGGTCTATGCAGTGCCATAAAACAGAAAAGAAATCCTTCATCTTGTTAAACTCATAATTTAAAAGTTTGGTTTAAAGCTTTTAGAAATGTTTCATTTTATTTTATTTCTATGTGAGATACTGCCCTCAAATTTTTTTTTTGTTATTAATTATTAGGAATTATGGTAATTAAAGTAATTAATAGAATGTTGGTATTAACTGAACCCAACATAAAATATCATATATTTCCTATATTTCTATAAATTCTATTTATTCAACGTATTGACATTCTTAATGTTTAAATTGCATTAATTATTGGCTTCTAGCGAAAACTGATCTACGGAAGCAACAGACTGTTAGAAAAAAGAAACCAAACATTTGGAGCATTTGGAGCAACGCCTGAACTGAAATCAACCTGATACACAGTGGTACGATTTTCGTTATTTCCTAATTATTATTTAATTAAAATTATTTTTTTTTATTTTAGTAGCATATATATATATATATATATATATATATATATATATATATATAGGGTGTCCCACTAAGGGCGGCCGGGTAGGTTTTCTCAGAAACTATGAAAGCTACAGCTTCGCGAAAAAAAATTCATAACTAAAGTGGCTAAGAGAATTTGCTGGAAAATATTTTTAAGTTTGTAAAACTACCGCAAGATGGCGTACCTGTAATGGTAAATAAAAAAAAACACTTTTTTTGCAAAAATACCCAACATGACATAACATTTCGATAACAGCAACAAAAAGTCCAACAAAATCTGCGTCAGTTTTGTTTAAGGCGTTTTGTCATATTTCCGATAATAAGGGTGGGGGAAGGTGATAAATAAATCAACTTTCAAAGCGCTCTGTCTCCTACATCTTCTAATTAATTAGTTATCGAAGTGGGTACTTGTCTGAAAGAGCATTTAAAGCTCTTTTAACCACTGTCATTTTTGGCTCTCGATAGTTCTTGCTACACTAACTAGAGGGCGTTGTTTAAACAAATTTTTAGAGTTTTTCTCGAAAAAATCAAATAGAACGGTATGCTTTTAACAGTGTGACTTTAAAGAGGAAAAAATTGTTTAAATTCTGGCGAAAACCGCGTTTTGATATCTTTATTCATTTTTTAGTTATTTCACAATAACCTGTTTTCCGCTGATCAAAAAAAAATTAGCTTTTAATCATAATTAAATGTTATTATTCTGTGACAAAGTATTCTTTATTACAACTTGAAGGCAAATACTCCTTATTACAATAGTGTTGGCTTTACCTTACATTTTATTCAGGCTTGGTACTGGTCCAAATTTATTTATTATCAAAAATTTGAAGCGTTTAAAGTCTATGACCATGACTAAACGGCAAAATTGAAGTCCTAAAAAATTACAATTACAAAATGTCTTTACAAATGTTCAAAATTGTTGTCATTTCTGTAAACCCAGTGATTTTAAGGAGGGAAAAATTAACTAAACCCTGTTTTGATATCTTTATTCATTTTTTAGTTATTTCCTATGAAGCATTCATAAAAGTGGTAAATCCTAAAACCTAACGCCTAAAGCAATTTAGTTGTAACATAGTACCTACAGATGGCTCCACTGGTTGCATATTTACCCTCATCGACTATCAAAGTCGAATCACATGACACCTCGTTTGTTTTTGGGTTAGGCTATTTCGGTTTAATACTGATACCCCCCAAGATAACTGCCTGATGAGCCTTGAAGGGGCAAATACCACGGTAGCAGATGGCACCTTGACCCTTAAACAAACATAGCGTCACGTTTTAGTCGTTTCTCGATAGAATGGTGAAGGAGTAAATTTCCTTACCTTTAGTTCTTTCGTCTCATATAATTTTTATGACCAAGAACCGCAGGGAGTGTTATTTTTGTTCTTTACTTTACGACACCAGGCTGCTGTAAGTATTGAATTGTCAGTAAAAATAATATCGACAAAATAATGTACTCCCCGTTTTTTTTCTGTAGTTTTGATTCTAAGCTACTGAAGAAATGTTTGGTGAATGTGTTTGATGTATGAGCTTTTACTACTCATATAAAGAGATTATGAACCCAATTTCACGCATTCAGTACGGAAGCGAAAGCTCAAAATTCAGACATATTTATAAATCAGGTATTTCGGTTTTTTTCAATATATTATTTTGGACAAAGAAAACATTATGGAGAAGGACTACCCGTCTAAATTCTGAAAGACTTTTATCCATTGAATACTAATGTAAAATCTTGAACATTCATTCTTTAGGCCTTTGCATGTGTTGCATTATGGACTGAAAACTGTAAGTAAGGTGGAAATAACAGTGTTATTTAGAATTGGATAATACAGGGTGTTCAGTTAGGGGCCTTATTATTCATATCTCGAAAGTCCTTCACGTGAGCGCCATAAAAAATGTGTATTACCAAAGTGGCCAAGAGGAGTTAACTAAAAATATTTCAAAGTTTATAAGTTGCCGCAAGAGAGCATAGTTGCTAGGGCAAACAATACATTTTTAAAATTGTAGAAAAACTTCCAAAACTTTGTCTTCTTTACACTTATAATATGGGCAATGGTATCTTGGTGTTTAACTACATGAGATTGAACAATTTGTTAATTTTTAATACTACGTTCATGTTCCTTAAGTCTTCTAGGTATTGAGCGACCTGTTTTGACACAGTTTAGTCCCAAGAAACATTATTTCTCAATTGATCAAAGCCTTGAAAAACTTTCGTTCTATGTTAAGTTTACCATTTGTTGATAACACCCATGTATTAAAACAGAAAGACATTTCAACAATCGCTGAATGCTGTTTTTTTAGGTTTAGGCATAAATTAACTTGACTAGAAAAGAACAATAAGATATCTCATTTTGTAACAGTTATGGTATAAGAAAATTTTCAGAAAATGACAAGGTCTTGCATAATACTTGCACACACAACAGATGTAGAATTTTGCATGTAAGCCATTTAGACAACGACATGGAAATAACATAGACAAGGAATTCCAGAAATTCCCAGTATAAATTTCCATATAGAATATTTTAAAACTGATAATTAAATAGCTTATTATAAATAACTCAAACCGAATCTGTTTTAAATTTAATTTAAATCTTCTGTAATTATTATTCCTTATTTCAAGAAATAAAGCCCAGAATAATCGACAACGTCGGAATTCTACCTTTTTCGAGTATACTACAGATTTCTTTCGGGATTACTCGGAAGACGCCGAAGACGGTTGTAGTCATTCATGATTTCGACCTATTTGATGTGCGGCGTTGTAATTGTTCTAGTTGGTGAAATAAATGTTTTTCAGAAATCCAAGTCTTTTTTGTGTGGCTATTTTCAAGAATCTGTTTAAAAAACTTCAAGAAAATGGTGCGAACTTGCTTCATTTGCAGAAAAACAAACGATTTAAACCTAGAAGTTGGTTTTCGAAGGTAAGTAAGGTTATGTCATACCAGTGCTGTAGTTGAAGGGTAAAATCACCATCTAATAACGTTCTTATATTTGCAAATGAAGTATTGTTTTTGTATTGCACATTTCCGTTGGGCTTAAATTCATTTTTTATAACTTCTACTTATCTGTAAAATCGAAGACACTGATGATAAACGGAGTACAGCGTTTTGCTAATTTATATATTTGTGAAAAGTCTCAAATATTCCTCTAAAATTTATCAAACCACCTTTTTTGAGGGGTTAATAAACAACATAAATATACTATTTGGTAAAGCATAGATACTTAATTTTAATTGAGTAAGCTGTAAGACCCACTATTTTATGTTGTCATTAATTACTCCAGGATGGTTTGAATTTTGTGAAATTTTCAAGGAATATTTAGGGTAGTGTCGGAGTTCTCATATAGCAAGCATATACAAAAAATGAAAATAGGGCAATAGCGTTACTTTTCAATTTTTCATTTACTATAGATTTTCTTTAATGAATTTGAAATGCTTTAATTTATTGCCTTAAAAATAAGAAATCAAAAAAGTAAATAAATACCATCCTGAGGTACATTATCCCAACTAGGGAGAATCTGTTTTTATCAGGTGATTTCGGTAATATAAATAATAATATAATATATTAAAATGAATGTTAAAAATATTAAACATCTTGGCACAAAATATTTATATTGTCAATAAGTGAAATGTATAGCGGGGAAGGTGGATGGTAGGGAAAAAAAGGGGTAAATTGAGGGATAAATACTGTAAAGATATTGTTTTTCATAATATGGTTTTTGTGGTTTTTAGGGACACGAAGTTCAATTTTGTATTCATATTAATATTGGGCCATGTTTATTGCTGATTTTCTGTAAATATGAATAGATCCAATACATGTAAAGGTGGTGCATTTTTATATAATATTACTTGCCGCGAGCCTGGCAAACTTTTAAAAGTAGTGGACCCAAATTTTTAACTAACTTCGCGTAAATAGAACTAAAATGTGTTGGAAAAAGGGTGAAATCAAAATGTTTTGAAAAACAAAAACCCGATTTCAAAAAATAGGTTTTATTAAAAAGTGATAGATTATATTTTATTACATATTTCCTATGAAGTCGGTGATAAGCTGATAAAGAAAGGTATTAAATAAGCATTATACTCTTGGTATAGACATCAAAACACAAAGTGGGTCCATGTAACAAAATTTAGTTTTATCTTCATTTTTAGTAACAATAGTAATAAGAACTCACCCTGTTATTGGTTGTATTTTGTCAAGGAAATGCTTGTTCTTTAATGACTAAGCTTATTGCTAATAATAAATATTGCCATTACATAAATATGTCTTTTGCAGGCACGTAGCCAGAATTTCAGTTCTAGGGGGATCCAACCCTGTCAAAACCAATTCAATGACAAAAAAATTATTAAGAAGAATGCTTTTTTTTCACTTATTGCTAGTCCTCCTGCAAGTGCAACAAAATATGAACAAAAGTGGCAAAACACTAGTTATTTGCCAATATCTATTAAAACATTGCAGGGAGAGCAATTATGAAAACGTAAAAAATTATAGGTGTATCTTGAGCAAATAGGACGTTGGCGACATTTGCTTAATATTTTTAGGTTTTATATATTAAATAGTATTTTAATAAATAAGTGCTTAGTCCACTTTGTCAATAGAGGGTCTGGAACCATATTGCTACATTAAAAATCTGGATTTCTTTAATCATAACTGTATTCATCTTTCTTTTTAGTACTTTCTCGAAATTCTAAAACTACTTGTAATGAGCGTTTGCTTAAAAGTTTTTCTTTTTTTGAGAATTCTAAATATTCCTCACTGTCAAAATCGAATATTTTTTGGAGGTAATTTTTTTCAATCCCCAAAGGTAAATTCAATAATTTTCTTATTCCTTAATCGTGTTTTATATACGTAAAGATAAGAACTTCAAAATTATGTGAAAATGGTTCACGAAAAGACATTTTCAGCAACTACCATATATTCTAAGTTTAATAATAATAATTTTTGTTGGAATTATCATAAATTTGGCCTCGGCACGCATTCGCAATTTTGCTTATGACAGGAGAGTTTTGTGGAAGAAAAATGAAATTTATTTTCCTATCGATTTATGTTAGAAACTGTCGTACTTAAAATCATTAGGTGCGTCTTTGTTTAGGGTAGCTTTTCTTAATTTTTTACATTTACATATTTGTGAAACTTCTTTGTAATCGCAGAATATCTAACAGTGTAAACTGGGGCTTGTTAAAAAACCCGTTAAAAAGTTAGAATTTCAAAAAAGAGCCTGCCCCCTAATTTTCCTAAGTTTCGAGTTAAAAAATAGCTGTAGTAAGCAGAACCAATACGGAACTGCTAATCAGCAGTTATTGGAATTCTACTTTCGTAGGTTAAATTATGTAAAAACTCCTAAATATTTTTAGGGTCTCGCGCGGGAGGTCCGGACCCCGACCTCCCCTAGACTACATGCCTGGTCTTTTGTCACAGACAATTATTGATATAATTATATTAAATCAGCTTCTTGCTAACCTAAAGTTTTATATATATATATATATATATATATATATATATATATATATATAAAGCTATATAAAATTTCCTATTTTGGAAATTGCCACTGAATCATTAAATATGTAATAGACGAGTTTAATTATTATATAAATATTGAAATATTAAATTAATATGCAGATAATTTTGTTTTGTCGATAATAATAGTTGTTTGTTATTATATCAAACCGTTTATAAATAAATTATTCCAAACTTTTAAACTTTGTTTCACTTTTATAAACCACGTGTCCGGAAAATTTATAAATATATTGTTATTTAAATTTTTATAAAAAAAAATGTTTCAAATATAGTGTAAAATATTATACATGGTGCTTCAGAATCAAAAAAGTTTCGATGATTTTATTTTTAAACATCTTGCATTTTAATGAATAATTTAATTATTGATTTTTTGATAAAAGTTGGTGGTTCAAAAAAAAAAATATTTTTGATAGTAATAAACTTTAGATCAGGATGTTCAAAAAGTGGATTTCACTAACAATTTCAAAAAAATTAAATTTTTCTGACGGTAGTTTTAAGAGCCATAAAACATCGTAAATATAAACTGAGTAAAATTTTTTACATTATAGTTATGGAGATATTTAAGGTCAAACAGCAAAAAAACATTTTTCTATTTAAATCCATCCTTAACTATTACTAATATGACATAACTAATACTAAACCTTTATTTACGATTTTTTACGGCCGCGGCAGTCACAAAAATTTTAATTTTTGAAATACACTTTTTCGTATTTTTTGAATGCCCTGTATATCTGACTTAAAGTTGAATATTGTGAAAACTATTTTTTCGACAAACACACAAGTTTTATCAAGAAGAAAGTTTTTTCGAGAAATTGATAATAAAAAAGTTTCCCATCTAGTGCAGACTTTTCCACGACATAATATCTAAATTAATTGTTTTCAAGTTATTATTAAAACTCTCACTTTTGCAATGTGAAGTCGTTCCTGTTCACCTTAGAACAAAAAAACTGTCGTATCCACCATACTAATATTTGGGCTCAAAAAAATATAGCAAATAATACATTATCTCAAAAATAGCTACTCCACTGGTAAGCCTCGCGAAGATATCTGACAGCGTTGCAATTTTCGCCGCAAACAATTCTTTATGCGAACAGTCCGTCCTTTTTCCACTCATACACAACAACAAATTGATGTTTGATTCTATTCTTTTCATTTTTATGAATGAAATGCGGGGTCTATTTCTTTTTGATGTCATTGCATTTAGACCATTAATTCCATAATCAGTGTTAGAAAATATCTAAAACCTTAATATCTTAATAGGCATATAACATTGGAACATTGGAGTTTTGCATATATATGGTCGTCTGTCCTGTCCAGCGGTTTATATAATTTGTCAAATAGGCACATGATTAAAAAAAATGAAGTAATTGGACCAATGAAGATATTGATATTGTTATGAATAATTTAAATATAACCCTTTCTATAAAATATGCATATTAGTATTCATTAAATGCCTAAGTTATAACGGAATGATTACGAATGTATAAATATCCTCTTCGAGAACTTATGCTAATTTCGTTACTCGATAGGTCCGAAAGTTTTATTGTCTCTAATCATTAATTACAACCAGTAGCTGAAGAGAATATATTATCGTTTAATGTAATGCTTTTATCAGTGGCTGATTTATTTGAAATTTTTCAACAGGTGCAAAGTAATTCTGGGTGTGGAAACAGGATTCATCTATTGTGAAAGTAATACAACAGAGAAAAATGTTTTATGTGTATTGAAGTCTGATTTAATCATAGAATTATGAAATTGTTAGTTTTCTTCGTTTATTTAGAAAATGTGATATTATCATTGCCAACAGATTGAATGTATGGATAATGAGCTAGCAAATAAATTTGAATTTTAGATCGAGGATCAATAGTTTAAAAAATATTTAGATTTATAATAAATATTAATGTTTCTTAAAAATATTTGTTAATTATATGTTCACTAAAACATTTTTCAAAGTATTTTATATACCGAAATTTTTTATTTAGCATAATTCAAAATAAATTCAATAAGTAGTTTTTGCATTGACTCACATTTCATTTTTTCTGCGAAATTTGAAGTCAGTTGAATAAGATTTTTTTTTGTTTTTCTGAAAAATTATTTAATTTTTTTAAAAAAATTATTTGGCCGCCATCTTGAATTTTTATCACAACTTTACCAGTTTATCTCTGTATCACCCTTAATGCTTGCACAAAATTTCAAACTATTCTAATAAGTAGTTTTTTCCAAGCCGATATTTAAATTATTTTATTAGGCCACCATTTTGTTTTGATGGTATATTCATACCAAAATGTCACCAGTTTATTTCTAAGTAGCACTTGATTTTTGTACAAAATTTGAGGAAATTGGATAACTAGATTTTTTACCAATAACTTCTTTAAAGTGTCACTAGGCCGCGATATTATTCCGGAAAATTGGATTTTTACCAAAACATTATTAGGTCATCCCCATAAGACCCTTAATTTTTGACTAAACTTTGAAATTAATCTGAATATATTTTTTGGCATCTAGAGACCCTAAAACCTGAAAATATTTATAACCTGAGAGGGTGATTTTTTCAACAATTACAAATATTTAATTTGGTCGCCATTTTGGTCCGCTGTCTTGACTTAGTAGCACAGTTTTACTAGTTTATTTATATGCCACAATTGGTTATGGCACACGATTTGGAATCAGCACATTAAGTACTTTTTTTCTGGTTGAATTTTTAAATATTTTATTAAACTGCCATTCTGCTCCTCCATCTTAGATTCGTACCAATATTTCACCAATTAATTCTTACATAACACTTGATTGTTGTGCCCAATTTGAGAGTAACTTTTAAGTAATATGTTAGTTTTATCTATGTCGCGAACAGACAGATCGACAGACAGAAAGATCGACGGAATTGAGAAAACATCTTTTTCGGCATCTAGAAACCCGGAAACGTAACTGTCTTCCCTTTTACGTGGTAAAAACCTTAATATACAGGGTGATTCATGAGGAAATGTCAATACTTCAGGTACATATTCAGGACCAAAAAATAAACATAAAAGTCTTTATAAATAAGTGTCCGCAAGGCCTTAGTTCTCGCAATACATCTATGATAATGTAAATAATGTAGTGAAAATTGATATACGGGGGTTTTTTGGTATGACAAATTCGAATCTAATATTAGTATTGCTCTTAATTGTAGGGGACGCTACCTACACGTCTTTCTACTTCTTCGAACAATCACAACTTTTTGGTACAGTCTTGTATTACATTTTTGAGCAAATTATTCCCTTGCCATTTCTATGTCAAAAAACTATTAAAAAACTGTTAAAGTGGATACGAGCAACCGTTTTCGAGATATTTGGATTTAAAACAGTTTCGGCGCATGCGATTTTTTTTATCAAATTTACATAAAGTATGCATGTATTGTAAAAAAATAGAAGTGTGCCTTGCCTGACAGAACAACTGCTGGTTGGTGTTCTCATCGTTTTTCCTGTTACCTAGCAATAGTAATGTCAGTTAATAATAAGATCAAATTTTGTCACTGTCAATTTCTGTTCATAACTTTTATTATCTGACAATAATCATTTAAGAAACTTCAGATCTAAATACGTCATTATGCCTGTGATATTCCCGCATCGTGAATATGCAGTTATGTTATTCGTCTATGGCTTCTGCAATGGGGTCGCAATTCAAGCAGTCGCGGAGTACCAGGTGCCAGATAGAAGAGTTTTTCAACAAGTTTTCACTACTGCTGGAGAATCTGGGATGTTTCCAAGTGCGAAAATTGTATCTGAAAGGGAATCGGGACCCAACGTTGAAGTAGAAGAGGCTATACTCAATGCCGTCGAAAATGATTCGAGTATAAGCACTAGGCGGATTGCAGATACTTATCAAATTACACAATCGTATGCTTGAAGAAATCTTCACATTAATTGTTTATACCCATTTCATTTACAACGGGTTCAAAATTTGCAAGAGGGTGATTTTGAGTTGAGAATGCAATTCTGTAACTGGATTAATGAAGATCGAAGGTTGTATAGGTATGTTTTGTTCACTGATGAAGCACAGTTCACGCGTGATGTTATAAATAATCTTCACAATGAACACCGGTGGTCCTATTAAAATCCTCACGCTACAGTAGAACATAATTTCCAACATAAATTTAGCATTAATGTGTGGTGTGGAATGTTAAATGGTCATTTAATTGGTCCATTTATAATCGACGGTAGTCTTACAGGAAAAAAATATTTAAACTTTCTTGAAAATCACTTGCGAAATCTATTAGAAGATGTTCCCCTTAATGTAAGACAAAACATGTATTTGCAGCATGATGGAGCCCCTGCACACTACAGTTTACTTGTAAGAGATTTTTTAAACCAAAACTTTCCAAACCGATGGATTGGTCGAGGAGGTCCGTTTAATTGGCCACCTAGATCGCCAGACCTTAATCCTTTGTATTATTGTCTTTGGGAATGGTTCAAATCACTGGTATATTACACTAAAGTAAATACAAGAGAATCATTATTGGATCGGATAACAATCGCAGCACAAACACTAAGAAATGCGCCCGAATGTATCCACAGAGCAACCCGAGCTATACACCATAGAGCTGACCTGTGCTTAGAAGCAAATGGTAGAATTTTTGAAAATTATAAAACGTAACCTAGATTTTATTAAAAACAACTTAATAATAACAATTTTAATAAAAATTAAATACCTTTTGTTTAGTTTATGTGTGAGGCACTGAATACACACCTCAAAAAAAATGTGTTAGTCTTTCATTTCAAAGCTTTTGTGCCAAGATGCGTTTAAATTTGGACAAAATAACAAACTTTTAAAATTTTGCGATAAAAAATTACATGCGCCGAAATTGTTTTAAATCCAAATATCTCGAAAACGGTTGCTCGTATCCACTTTTAACAGGTATACCTTTTTGACGTAGAAATGGCAAGGGAATAATTTGTTTTACTCAAAAATGTAATACGAGACTGTACCAAAAAGTTGTGATTGTTCGAAGGAGTAGAAAGGCATGTAGGTGGCTACAAGTAAGAGCAATACTAATATTAAATTCGAATTTGCCATACCAAAAAACCCCCGTATATCAATTTTCACTCCATTATTTACATTATCATAGATTTCATTTAAAAAATAGGAAAATTAAATAAAAACTTTAACACCATGTATCTCGAGAACTAAGGCCTTGCGGACACTTATTTATATAGACTTTTATGTTAATTTTTTGGTCCTAAATATGTACCTGAAGTATTGACATTTCCTCATGAATCACCCTGTATATTTCAAACCTCCCAATTCCCATTATAGTAATACAGGCAACAGGTGAAAACAAAAGCCTGCATTACCAAAATATCATAAAATGGCCTTAGACTTATCTTACGTGATCTATACGTATAACGTAATAAGTGTTGTAAAACGCATATTACGCACAAATGGAAAAGTTACCTCAACACTCATTAGGTAATATCCTTTACCTACGAGCACTATCACTTGGCATTTTTACTAAATATTTAGATATAATTTTCCGTTTGTATGTATTTTATATTTGATAGTTGCTATGACTACAGCTGCTGAGGGGCAATCGCGCGGACATGGCCTACTCACGGAATATTGAAGGTCCACCATAAGTAAGTTGAGTGCATACGAGAAGTCCTATCAGAAGATGTCGGTGAATTCACTATAAGCACCTTAAGTCGGCTGCTGAAAAAAAATTGGATTTAAGTGGCAAAAAATGCAAGATAGGGGAACATTTTTATGCGAATGATTTGATATACGTTCCAAACATATAAAATGTTTAAAAAATCTATAAAGTACCGCAATGAGGGCCTCAATATCATCTACACAGACCAAACGTATATACACAGTAGTCATGTGCAGGACAAAGGCTGGTATGATGATAGCGACAAATGTCTTAAGAAACCAATTTCCAAAGGGCAACGCTTGATAATAGTTGATGCTGGAGGCGAAAATGGTTCTGTAAAAGATGGATTACTCATTTTTAAATCAGGTGCTTCAGTTTAATTATTTTATTTCCTTGCTTTTAAATCGTTAATATACATTTTTTTAGAAACAAAAACAGGACATATCACGACGAAATAAACCAAAAAAATTTTATGACGTAGGTTGAGAAACAACTTCTGCCAAATTTACCTGAAAGGTCAGTTCTGGTTATTGGTAATGCATCGTAACACAACGTTCCGGTTAAGAAAAATATTACAGACTAGACGTCAGAAGATAAACTAGGCTGTTCACTCACACACTTCAACTTATAGCTAGTCGAAGAGACGCCATATTTTTTAATAAGAAATATGTAATATATAATACTAATAGCAAATAAAACTATTTCCAAATATTTCAGTTTTTTTTGTATGGATCCATATCTAAAAGAATAATTCTTTAAATAAATTGGTATACACACCCTATAAATATTAATATATTATGCCACCTTATCAAAAACGATAAAAATTTGATATAACACAAAACTTAATAAATTATCTGCATGTATTAACAAAAACATAAAAAATTTCAGTAGTATGTATTTAGAATATAAAAATCAACTACGCCACTGGAATATCGATCGATTCACCGAACAACGCGCTTCACACCGATGACGCGTGTGCCCCAAACTTCTTTGATTTCTAGTCTTAACATATAAACATTATAGTTCACTAGGTCTAATTTAAACAACTGAATTATATTTCAGAAATATAGAGAAGTTTTAATTTGAAAATAGAGCAAAATTAAGGGAGAACTGCACGCAGTATTATGAATCATTTGCAAGCCTTCCGCCGCTGCAATATTTTGTTAAAGCTGTAAGAGATATTTATTAGCTTCAATATAATTTAATCAGAGAAATATGTATAGTTTGGTGCTAAATTCGAATTTTAATAAGAAAAGTCAAATCTTGAATTAAAAAATAGAAGTGGATTTGTCCACTTTCGACCATGTTTTGACCACTTTTTGAAGCAAATGCCGTCGCATATAATTTTTTTCCCACAAAATGGCTGTTTACCGCCTTGCATCGATCATTTGTCTACATAAGTGCAAAATTTGAAATCATAAATCGTACTCATGTCACTGTAATTCTGCAGCGCGTGAACCCTTTTGAATCCATTTTTAACCCAAATTTAATCTAAATTGCCTATACGCAGGGGCGTGCGGTGAAATTTTAAGAAAGGGAAGCAGTTTTTAGAAAGTTACCTATTTGTAATGTAATTCGATTCTTCGATCATTTTTTGCAAATTCGTCAATGACGTCATCATAAAAACGTCGATGCTCCGACATATTTCGGAGAAGTTTATTTTCAATAGACAACAGCGATGTATGCGAAGGTCTCTCCTGCCTCGTTGAATTTCTCACGAAATCTTTTACACGCTTAAGTGTTGAAAAATTGCGTTCTACTGATGAACTTGTGGCAGGTATTGTCAATACTAATTCACACAATTTCGACACTTCGGTGTAGACATCTTCCAGCTCCTTGTCTTTTAAAAATTGCATTAGTTCCTTATTTTTTGCGCTAATGTCATCAGTTTCGTAAATCACTTTTAGTTCAGATCGCAGTAACACTCGGTCGAAGAACTAGCCATAATGAAGAAGAAGAGATTTAAACGCATCTTCTGGAAAAATTTTTCCTTTAAATGCATCAAAATTGCAGAGCTCGATGAATTTAAAATCATTTGAACCGTTAAATCTATAGTTTATTTTTTGCTAAATTTGATCGATTATTTCATAAAAGAGGCGGCTGTATGATGTTTCAACATCTCCCACCTTGTCTGTTCGAAGACGCTTGGCTTGTGGCTCTACATTTAACGTCATCGTTTACTCCCAAAATAGGTCAAAGTCATCTCTTTTTTGGCTTAACATGGACTTAAAATCATCCACTTTTTTTAGGCAAGAAGCAATATCTAAAATCTCGTTTCAAACAGTCCAAAAACCCCCTCGAACTATTTATTGCTTCTGAGTCCCACGTTTCATTATTTCTATTATATTCTCAAATAGTTCAATCAGTGATTCACGATTTTTAAATACTGTTAACACAAGTCTTCCATTATAGTTCCACCTAGTAGGAGCTACTTTGGGCAATCGTTTGTGGACAACGGAGTCCAAAGCTTGTGTACGTTTTGTTGACTTGGAAAAAAAGCAGCCATGCCACTTAAAGTAGCGAAAAATACTTTATACTCTTTAATGTGATTGATGGACTGTGATAAAACTAAATTTAATTTATGAGCAAAACAATGGACAAACACAGCATTTGGGAAAGTTTCTCGAACTTTAGCATCACTGCAGCTCCATCATAGCTCTGAGCAACTAATTTTTTCTCTCCACTAATTTCTTTAGTAACGTTATAAAGTACGGTATATAATGCATCTGGTAAACGATTTTCGGACACATTCCTATAACCTAAAAATCGCTCTTGAATACTTCCGTCTGTTTTAACGTAGCGTATTACTATAGATAATTGGCTAAAATTAGTGATATCAGTTGTTTCGTCCAGAACAATAGCAATGAACTGCGCCTCGCCAATCTTCTGCTTAAGTCTTTTTAGAATAATGGTTGCAACAGCGGAAATTAAATCATACTGGATTCGATTCGACGTTCCGCGAAAAAGGCTAGACTGCTCTAAATGATTTTTTAAGCAATGATCATATTTAGCCATTAAACTAAGTAAATCTTGAACATTTTCCCTATTTGAAAAAACCCTTGTTTCGTCATGACCTCTAAATCCCAATTCGTGCTGTTCCGAGAAAACAAACAACATCGATAAGTCTTCTTAATATTTGCCGATTTTTATCGACTAGTTCATTGTGTTGGCATTGACTAATTTCCAACGGTTTATTAAGGGCGTGTTCAATTCTGGTTTTGCCGAAGACTTTTTTTTTATGACGGCCTATATATGCGCTTTAGACAAAATGTGTCTTTTTACATCTTTATGGAAATTGTTTATTCCAGAGATCTTTTTCATTTTCAAAAAGTAAACATGGCCAACAAAATAATTTACTTATATTTTCACACCCTGTTAGCCATTTAAATTGTTGGTATTATTTTTCCGGATACAAATGTCTAATACAGTTTTTCATTTTTGTGGTTAAATTTATCATAGGCGGTTTTGCCCTTCCTTTGCCAATTATTTGAAGCTTATCGGCGAAGTTTAATATTAAAAATCCCTTTATTATTAAGACACATACCACACATTCACACACACTCTTCTTACTAAATTCTCCAACATTTCCAACGTTATTACCGACAGCCGAAGTTGACGGTATTTGCATATCCACGTCCGTATTATTGTCTTCCATATCGCACCGGGCACGACGCGACGTACGTATCACACCACACACATAGATAGCCATTTAAACAAATAACCTACTCCAACGATAGCTTCCGCCACCACTTAAAGCACGCGACTGAAATGCAAAAATTGCAAACATTCGGTGGAAAGTTTAATAACCTTTGGCTCGATTCACAGGAAATCAAGCATACAGGACTTGGCTGCAGAGAAGCTAGCGGCCCGCATAGGTTGTATTCGATATTCTATTGTGGCTGGGTCGGAGACAAGGCCGCATTTATTATGGACTTGATAATTAAGATAATATTTTAGCATTTTTAATATAAACTAAATTAATGGTTTTCTATTTCAAAAATTACATTTTTGAAGATGTTTTGTAATTTTTTTTGGGGAAGCACTGCTTTCCTTGCTTCCATGGACTGCACGCCCCTCCCTATACGTAACACATTTTTTTAAGGTCGGACAGGAAGTTTTTTCTAATACGTACGTAGGTACCTTTTCATCTTACTTTGAACTGGACTAGACCTTGCCGTTGATTTTCCAGTTTTTGCGTGCAGTTCTCTGTTAAGTTAGTAGTCTTATTGAAATTTAAAAAATAAGGATTTTCTGTTTATTTAACAAATGTTTTTAAATTGTAACTGGATACTAAATAAACGCTTGACGAAAGTAACTATGCGGGCAAACGAAAAACACACATTACGATGATTATTAAAAACCTCTCTAAATTTTCGCAATTCAATTGATTTAGCATTGTGCAATTTTGCACGCACTCGGAACTAATATTAATAAAAACAACGATCGTGTGACAGGAGCCAATAAATGGAAATGTTTTATAGTCCCATTAAATATTCCATTACATTTGGATGTTGATGATACAAACTGGCGTTGATACTTGCTGTATGCAATGCCATGGAATTTATGGGCATATAATTTTGTCGGCATTTTTCCCTTACTAAAATGACATGATTTGGGATAAATTGTCCGATCGAATATTTATAGTCCGGGACGTGGCAATTTAGTCTGGTCAACCCGATGGTAAATGGTATGTTTTGTATTGCTGGACGGATATGTGCAAAACTTGCCTGATTTATGTTCTAGTGGCTGATATACTCCGCCTCGTTCGCGCTATTGCCGCTAAATTTATTATACAGGACGGACTATTTAATAGGAATAAATTCAATAACCTGAAACCAGTTCATAATTTAAACAACCATTTTACCAGAAGAATTAGCTTATTCCTCTCCCGATCTTAGTAATAACTATTTGAGAAGCACCTAAATCTCAAGAACTTCTCACTACCTGTGGCGCCACTTGCAACGATTTGCTTAAACAGATTTCAATTGTTTTATTTTACTTTTTTTACATGAACCCAAAATAAAAGACCTAAGCAAGGCTAACCAAAAATTCAGTTTGATATTTAAAATATGATTACATATAAAATTAAACAGAAAAAACCCTGCTGAGCTAGCAGACCTCACATGAGAAACTTAACAACTAATGTTGTTGATATTCTGTAATTTCCAATAAAGCAAATCTTGGCAAGTGGCGCCAAAGTCAGTGAGAAGTTCTTGAGATTTAACCGCTCCTACTATTTGATTCTGACGTCATCTGTATCTGATTTAAGTCGTCATATATATTTTTAAATCCCTATATTGTTACATTTTTAAAACACTGAAAGATTCCAAACATATTTTGTGATACATATCTTATATCAAAATTCAACTGTTCTCGAGAAAATGGCATTTCAAAATTGTCACTTGGGACAATTGTGGCCCTCTGTCGGTTAAAGTGTTAAACTTAGAATGAAATAACTTGCACTTGCCTATCTTAACTTATTAAAAAGTGCGTTTACGCGCGTTCATTTTCTCCGCACGGCTAGGGTAGAATTCTGGTGCGCGCATAGACTTTGATAGGTCATGCGGCTGAATTTAAAGGTCAAAACCCATACAAGGTAAGTGTAAAATGTACAGTGTATCCCAGATTCGCGTCTCTATATGGGGACCTCGGCTTTTATTATACTTACAGCAAAGGTTAATAGAGAAAATTTTTAGATTTACGGTTGTCAATTGGTTTTGGAAACATCGGCGAAAAACCGAAAATGGCGGATTTCGTTTTTGGCCAGTAAAATACAAAACGGTAAATTTGACAGCTGTCAAAATGTGATATTATTCGGACACTTTTTTAAGACGAATAAGATGGCGTATATGACATGACTCCATCGCCTTTTGTTATGCCGCAACCCGCCTCAACTTTCATTTTTCTTAAGGCCGCCATATTGGATTTTCCGATTTTTGAAAAGAGCGTAAAATTTCTGGTCTAGTGATGTCTCACAAGAGCATAAAAGAATTGAGTATCATCGAAATATCACACTCCGTAAAGTTAGGTCTCAATTTTTCCTAAGGAAGCCATGATTTATTTGTAACAAGATTACATTAATAACACAGGGTAACAAAATGAAAACAAAAAATTTGGTGCCGGAAATCTAACATCTGATTTTAGATGTTTTTAATGTGCTGATTCCAAAAATGCCATCAGATTTTTTCTATCAGCTCTAGTTTTTGACATACAGGTTACCGGTTAATTGATATTTTTTTCTGATAAAGGAAAACAAATAAAGAGATAAATATGTAATCGTCAAAATAGAAATTTCCCAGAATCTAATTAACCATATGAATACCTGGAATTGTCCCTGACCCAATGTTCCTATACTAAGAACTACTCAATACACTGCTGTTAATTACTTTTATACCTGTAATTGCCTGTGGCCCGATCCTTCTATACCTGCTTGGCTGTACTCGATTTAGTATATTACTGAGTTTTCCCAAGTAAAGTTGTGCTATCATTTTGTGTACATTTTGGTTGTTTTGTAGTATTAAGACACTAACCTGAAACAATGGCATCCACAAGCAGACGTACCTGTGTAAATCATCCCGATGTTTTTTGTTAGGTGTGTGGTAAATACACTTTGAAAGAGAGCTGAAAAACGATTTCTGACTTTGTGAAAAGAGCTTATCTTGCCTATTTTGGCGTTCATTTAGAAGATCAAGATAAATCTTGGGCCCCACATTTCATATGTAAAATATGTGTTGAACATTTGCGACAGTGGACAACTGGAAAGAGGAAGTGCCTAAAGTTTGGTGTACCAATGGTTTGGAGAGAACCGCGAAACCATCATGACGACTGCTATTTTTGTCTCGTTAATATTAAAGGAGTAAATAGAAGCAATAGACACAAATGGACATATCCTGATCTAGATTCTGCAAGAAGGCCTGTAGCGCATTCGGAAGAAATACCCGTTCCATCATTCAGCATTCTACCCGAACTGACAGAAGATGATACAGAAACATCAACGTCTGACGAAGTTAAAAGAATTCAATCACAAAACGACAGCGAATTTGAAGCAGATTTAGCAACTCCGCAGTGTTTCAATCAAGAAGAAATAAACGATCTTATAAGAGACCTGAATCTCTCAAAGGAATCCGCTGAATTACTTGCATCCAGATTAAATGAAAAAAATCTACTTTGTCCAGGTACTAATATTACATTTTATCGTAAAAGAGATAAGGATCTGCTGCATTTTTCGCTTAGGAAAATGACTTGGTATTCTGTAACAATATAAAAGGGCTCTTAGAAAAAATGGGTTTGCCTGAATACACTCCAGATGATTGGCGCCTTTTTATTGACAGTTCAAAACGTAGTTTAAAATGTGTTCTTTTACATAACGGTAACAAATATGGCTCAATTCCTATTGGTCATTCTATTACCATGAAGGAAGAATATAAAACAACTGCATTAGTTTTGAGAAAAATTAAATACGAGGAACATCAGTGGGCAATTTGTATTGATTTAAAAATGGTTAACTTCCTCCTTGGACAGCAGAGTGGTTATACAAAATATCCTTATTTTTTGTGCCTTTGGGACAGCAGAGCTTAAAATGAGCACTGGGTTAACAAAAATTGGCCTTCAAGAGATGACTTGATTCAAGGAAAACAAAACGTGATCAACGAACCTTTGATTTCAAGAGAAAAAATCTTACTTGCCCTTGCATATCAAGCTAGGCCTAATGAAGCAATTTGTGAAAATAGTGTGAGAGAGAAATAGTTTTGGGTATTTGTCACGTAAATTTCCTGGCATTAGCACGGAAAAACTAAAAGCTGGTATATTTGATGGTCCTCAAATAAGGCAACTTGTTAAAGATCCACAATTCACCACATCAATGAACGAGACTGAATCTAACGCTTGGTGTTCATTTGTTCAAGTAGTACAAACTATGCTTTCAAATTTTACTATTCTCGGCTGTAACATGAGTATAAAAGTTCACTACCTCTACAGCCTCCTAGATCGTTTTCCAGAAATCTTAGGTGATTGCAGTGAAGAACAGGAGGAAAGATTCCATCAGGATATTAAAACTATGGAAGATTGTTATCAAGAACGATGGGATAGCCACATGATGGCGGACTACTGCTGGATCCTTCAGCGAGACTGCCCTAGTAAACTCCCCTTCCAGAAAGTCGTATAAAAGAAAATTTTTATGTGATTAGTGAATAACGTAATTATGTAAATTAAGTTTTTGCAATAAATACTTAAATCCATGTATCTTTGTTTTTTTAACTGGCAATAGTAATATTATACATTATAATAGTTATAACGTAAAACATATACACAATTAAAAAAAAACTAGAATATGAGAACTTTTTTACATTCTGCATCTAAAAATTACACAGGAACAGTTAAAAAATAGCGGGCACCAAAATGTGTGTTGGCCTGTGTAGTTAGTGTATTAAACGCATTAAATTTTTAATACAACATGAACGTAAATAACGACTAAAAAATCTAAATACTTGCTTAACTACTTCGTACCTGAGTTACATTAAATTACAGGTTTGCAAAATGACGTCCATTTGCATCGGGACAATTATGACAATCAGTGACTGATTTTCGTTCAACCCTGTCAAGTCAATTTACGTTCTTATTTCTAAATGTGGTCAAAACCCTTTGTTTCAGGATTTATATGGTCGCAGGGGGATCAAATTCATTCTTCGTATGACCCCAGAGGTAGAAACCCAAGGGCGAGAGGTCAGGGCATCTAGGAGGCCCATATATTGCTGCTCTTTTAGGAAGTTCCTCACTTGAATGGTAGAGATCCATCCTGTTGAAACCAGGTTCTTCCATTAGAGTAGCTCGTAAAACCGGTATAACTTGGTTTCGCAAAAGTTCTAGGTATCTTTGTGCGTTTAGGCTCCAGTTAAACAAAAATGGTCTTATAAATCGATTCCCTGAAATGATTAATAGTTTATAAATAGGTGCCCAATTATAAAAGGTAAATTAGATTAAATTACCAATGACCCTACATCAAAGGTTACTTCCAAATCTGGCCTGTAGACGTCTCTCTGATACTTCGTGAGAGTTTTCCACAGCCGTCTTGGAAAATCAGTTTCCTTAAGTCCTTGAACTATTATGGGTTTGTATGGATGGTACTTATTCTTTTTTAACACTTTCTGTACCGTTGATTTTAGCACATAAATTTCCTGTTCCAGTTCTTACCGATGCACTAGGGTTTTCCTTGATAGCTCGTAAAATGTTTCTGTCGCGATTTTGATTATCAATATTGTATCCGCTTCTAGGTTGTTCGAAGGCCCCATTGTTAATTAAATTACCTTTGTTTTATGAGGCTGCCGTTGCTCGGGATACATCTCCAAATATCTTCCTGAGGTAATGTCGACGTTTCTGTGTGACTGCAGTACAGTAAATACAGCGCTAACATGTTAAACTTTTCTTCATTTGAATAGGGAATACCGGCCATTTTCAACTGGTCTCGACAATTTGTGTGTCAGACTTATGATTTTATTGTGAGAAAAACGTACTAGTACGAATTAAGGATCTTTTTTGTCAGAGCCAGTTTTATCTACAAGTTAAACTAAAATAAATAAAGTAATGGCCTTTTTTGTAAAGAACACAAAAACTGAGACTTTTTTTTTGGTTGTTGAAATTTTCATCATCGTTTCAAACCCCCCCACCCCCAGAAGCAATTTATATATACGCCATTGGAACAGATTTACGAAAAAAATAAAAAAGGGTAGTTTGCAAAGTAAAAAGATATATGATTAAATTAATCCAATTTATATTTAGAGATAGAGATAGAGTTTTTGTCAGGCATTATGTTTCTAATAAAGCAAAAGTTATGACCTTTCCTATTTTTTCTAGTCTGAATTCCTAAAAATCTCACAACTTTGTAACCTATTAGGCAGTTTTTTACCCTTTGAATTATTTGTTATATTTTATTAAATACTGTCACGAATATTCTCTGTACAGATAGATTTATGAACAATTTTTTATTAAATCATTATAAAACAATTTAACAGAGAGAAGCATGAAGGAATTATTTAACTACTAGTTTTAATAGCATTTCGGTCTAGAATAGGAGTACCATTTAAAAACAATTGCCTCAACTAACTAAATAGACTAACAGATAACCATTAAGTGAACTTTACAAAAAAATACAAATTACAACAGTATCATAAACTGCAATATACAATAGCCAACTCGATTTATGACTGTGGTTTAACTACACTTTTAATAAAAGAACACACACATACACAACTGGTGCCGGAAAAAGCATTTATGAACCCCAAATGAAAGTCGTATAAATACATAAAAAAGCAAACGAGACCCACGCCATATTTAGAAAAGGGGGGAATGCTTAAAACTCGTTAATTAAATAAAGTCCTGGAACAATGCATATACTGCACCTGTTCGACATTATTTTGAGATATATGTCCTTAAAGCACTTTTGGTAGGGCGTAGGTCTATAATGGGTAATTTTATTTACATCTGTCTGGCAGCTGTATGACCAGATCGATATTATTTTTTTCTTATATCTTTAGTTCCTGAGTTATTGGACGGAAAGTTTATAGTATTAAATTGTTACTACTATTATTACAATAGCCGTACGCGGCTATTTTTACTGCCGCGCATTTCTATTTTTGGACCGGAAGTTTTTGAAATTTGTGCTTTTTGACTTTCTAAGTTCCCCAGCTCGGTAAGGATACGTCGGCGAAATACATTTCCATGAGGTCGATCGTTGAGAAGAAATAGAGGCTTTTTTGGTATAAACGCGATTTCGGTGGACGTATAATAAGCCGACAGTGGCGCCCGAGAGGGATATTTTTTTCGAAATCCCGATGATTCAGGATACAAAATGTTAGGGGCAATTTTTTTTGGTACTTATCATCCAAAAATCTCGGAGAGTTGACAAACGGGCGATATCGAACCACGGGATGTCACTTAACAAAGAATAAAAATGGGGTAAGAAGAGTCACGAGGGGCGAGAATTATTTATAGGGCCCCCCAAATTTTCCCCGAGTGATCGAAAAACTACATGGCCAAAATTACTCTCCGGTTTATACAGGTGGAGTCATTTAGAAACCTGTCCTTATTTTACGTTCGACCCTGTAGCATATGAATGATTCCAAAGTAGCATTTTTAGTCATGAATTGTTATTACAAGTATTTTCATTGAAGTAACCGGAAAACTGTTTAAGCTGAGACTACGTAGTCATTACCAAAATAGGGAACAATTTTAGGGTAACTATTTCGTGAATAACATGTAACTGTGACTTTGACTATTACGTAGATAGTTCGGAATTGTGTAGTTCGATTTAAGTAGTCAAATAGTAATAATTCACCTTATTCGTCACTTCCTTATTTCTGTCATTATTTAGCCCGTTTTAAAAATATGTATGGTTCGTTTTAATTCAAACAAAACAGTTATGGCCACTACAAACACTCAAATTGGGAATATGGTGTAGAGCGTATAGAATACGTTATTGTTATTTGAAAAAATATATTACAAATAAGTAAAACTATTTGTGTCAAGTTTAGTGGTTACTTTATTCATTTAAGACCAAAAAAATATTTTAGACAAGATGATATATGAGTTACAGTTGTTTTTTTAATACCCTGCGCTGGTCTTCTGTGCCCCTAACAATGGGGCACAGAGGACCTAGTGCTGGGGCACAGAGGTCCTAGTACGGGGTGTTGGGATCATGCATTGAATAAACAATATTTGAATAGGATTTTTACAAAAAGACTGATGGGTTGCAAAAATTGTTTATAGCAGCTTAACAGTTAACAAAAAATATTATTTTTAATAATATATTTAAGAACATTTCAGACAAATAAATTCTGCATCGTCTTCTGACACTGCTGCGCAAGCGTCATGTGCCCAACCTTTACAATTCTGACATTGAATCCATCCCTCCCCTTCCCTTGATTCGCCATACCTACTCGGACAATAAATGCATATGGTGTTAGTGTCTTCTTCTTCGCTACTTGAAACTTCCACCACTTTTTTTTGCGCGGTTTTCTTTTTTTTAATATTGGACTTTTCTTCTACATTTTTAGTAAGTTTTCTTTTTACACTTTTGGTATTTTGTTTTTTTTCTGCTTCTTTGGCCATAAGCTGGTCCTTAAATGGGGAACTTGTTAATTCTTCAGCATACTGAGCTCTGCTTACCTTCTGTGGGTTTTGAGTTTTGTTTTTACGGGCATCTGACTTTGGCTTTGGAGAAATTATTCCGATAGCATCTTTGAAGGAAGTGTAACTGCAGCTAGGTTGTGGTTCCTTGAATAAGCTTTGAGGTTCAGGTTGGTGATCATCCTCATCCGAAACATTTTCGGCAGCGATAGGCCTCTCGGTTTCTTGCTGTACCGGGACGTCCGTAACTTCAGCGGGCAGAAAACATTCGTCAGGAAATATTTCATTATTGAATGGATAAATTCCTGTCGTTTGAAAACCCTTTATGGCTTTTTCCAAGGTGGCAGCATGAAGAAATGCCTGTGAAAATATTTCTACGATATCATATAATGACACACGAGATCCAGGGTTATTAGTCTGCCATAAGTCACACTCCTTTGCATACTGATGTTTTAAGGACCCAAACACAGTACAGTCAAGGGGTTGCAGGCGATGACTGGTGTGGGGCGGGGGAGAGACCATTATAATATTATTTTCTCTTGCTTTATTTATTGCTGCAAGCGTCCTATGACTATTGTGATTGTCAAGAATTAATAATATTTTCTTATCGGGACCAGGTTCCACATGGTTAATAAAGTGATCTAAATACTATACTAATACAACAATATCTAAATACAACCATTTGCATAGCCATCTGCACCCGGCGAACATCCTTTCATAAATAATGGGTTCATTCGCTGTCAAAAAATAAAAAACGAAGGGACAAATCTGCAGTTAAATTAAACCTGCAGTTACATTAAACCCACGTTCAGTGCTCACTATCCGCTCAACCTGCTTTTTTCCTTTTTTAGATAGAATTTTTCTGGGTACAGGCACTGAATTAATCCCAGTCTCATCAATATTATATATTTGGCCTGGTTGAATATTGCTCTTCTCTAAAACTGATCGTACATCAAAAAACTTTTGAACCTGGGGCTTATTAAATCCTGCAGCTCGTGCTATGCTTGTGGCTTCGGGAGCACTAATAGAAAGTTGAGGATTTCGTTTTTTAAACCCCGCTAACCAGTCATTACCAGCTAATTTGGCATTCTTATTAAATGGATGTTTCAAGCCTATATTTTCTGCCAGCTCAAATGCAAATCGACGAGCGTCGAGAGGGGTTATTCCATAAAATCGCTGTTCTAGGTCTAGAAAATGCTCCACTAGTTCAGTTTCTTGTTGGTCAGTAAACACTTGTTTAAAATGATCATTTCTTGGTGTCTGGCATCATTTCATTATTTTTTCGGCGCAAAATACAGGTCTTAGGTATCTTAAAACGTTGAGCTGCTTGTCGAACTGAAATTTCGTTTCGGTTGATCATTTCCAGTGCCCTGGTCATGTCTTCTTCTGCCCACGAAGGCTCGGGTTTTTTCTTTACGTAGTTACGTACCATTTAAAAACAATATTTTTTATGATAATATACACACATCACATAATTGAATTAATTCTAAGACACTTAAATTCATATTTAAGCCACAACATACAGTTGCAGAAAATAAATTTAAATTTCCTGCCACTCCACTGAATGTTTGCTTACACCTGAGTTAACCAACTTGTTTTTAAGTAAAAAAGTTGTGTTTTAGTGGGTTATAATAAGAAATAACAATACACGCATAATAACGCAATAATCGCCCTTGACAAAACTATAAAATTTAGCATGGCTTACCTTAAAAACCAATGTTTTGTTTGCTGCGACCTGCACACTGCACGAACATTGCTGTAACTGTCAGAAATATAAAAATGCACCGCTAGTTTGCTATTTTATAACAACAAAGATGGCGCCACGTATAACAGAATAAATCGAGCGGACCTTTGTGCCCCAGCGGTCCTCTGTGCCCCCTTCTCCCCTACATGCGTTTCACTTAGTTGTCTGGCTATGCTAAGGACCAAAAATTAAAACTCAGGAAATGTTTTTATTTTTCCGATGAATATGCTGATGAGAGTCGTAAAAAAAATACGAGCCTTTAAAATTCGTTAATTTTCAATATATTTTGGTCAAATATATTGGCCAATTTATATCTCAAAAATATAATTTTGGACTTTGGTTTAAATAGTAATTATCATTAAATATTTTATTATAAAAAGTGATTCTTTTTTTAACGTAATGTTTAATTTACATGCATTTTTAGTCTTTATACTGACAAAAATAAACATCATAGCTAAATATTTATAGGGGAGGAGAAAATAAACCATGACATCTATAGGGCACTCCAACGATCTGTCAGTTGAGCGTCACCGATCAGCTGTTTTTGACGGGCGTAGGACAAACAAATCGAATTATTACACGGTACTGTATGGGACTTTTGTTATTTATTTTAATTTTTTTCCCTAAAATGCCTTCTTTTTGTTGCATTGCAAATTGTGGAAGTAGAGGGATAAAAGACAATGATACTTTTATTTTCAAGTTTCAAAAATTTTCAATTTTAGATATGTAAAACGATAGAATGAACTTTCGTCGATTTGGCTGAAGTGGATTACTGCAATAAGAAGAGGATGTACGTACTACTAAATTAAATTAGGCCCAAGTGTGTGCAAAACATTTCATATTAATCATTTATTAAAAAACTAAAATTATCTACTTATTATGATTCCCAATTGAGCTTCACATCAAAGATATTGCTAATGTTGTGAAAAAGTTCTATTACATTTTGTACCTTTACATTATTCAAAGTTGTATCATTTTTTATGTTTTAGTGGACTTAAATAATTATTAGTATTTTTATGTACCATCTTGAACGAGAATTTTTAAATTATTTTTACCTTTATGCAACTATGTGATTTTTTTGTTTGGGAACGTGAGGTAATCCTACTTAAAAAACTCATAGTTCTTAAATTAATGAGTATTACATATTTTTTTACATTCTATCTTAACTTAACGAATTCATCATATGAGGAATTTTATTACACACTATAACTAAATAATGTATGTTTATATTGATATTATCCTAGCACAAGTGTAACAGTTTTTACAAATTTTTTTTAATTTTATGCATAAATGAAGCTACGATAACCATATAAAGGGTTATTACTAACTTAATACTAAGATTTGCCAAAAGTGTCTCTCGGCAAAACCTATGACCGAATAAAGAAAGACTTTGTTATACATTCAGGATGGAATGGAAGTTCTTAAATTATGAAGGGTGGAAATTCCAGACTCAGGATTACAGTATCATAAAGTAATGGATGCTCTTTTCAAAATTTTGAGTTTCTCGATAACTGCTCAAAAAAATATTAGACGGGAACAAAATATAACTATTTTTTTTTAGGAACTCCATGGTATAATCCTCTCCTAGAGTGCAAGTATATAATTAATTTTTTTCTAGACATAAGTAAGTTTAAATCTAGGAAAGGGTAAAAGTTTCATTATGCTGAAAAAAATTTGAGGTCCTTTACACTCGTCATCAAGTTTATTATAAAGACAACTTTTTATTCTTATTATATTCACTCTGAAAATGTTATATATTTTTTCACTGACATACATGACAATTTATTTAAATATAAACATATTTGTTTTATTTATATATATATATGTTTTATTAATAAAAAAAATATGTGCTGGGTGCAGTATAACATATTAAATACACAGATTGAACTAAGTTTAACTTGGATATACATAATTTAAACTGAACAACTAGGTAACTAGCAATGTCCATATTTGTCACTGAGGGAAAGTCTTTTGGATCTATACTATAAAAGGATCTAATTTTTAATTATAAAAATATTTTGTTTGCACCGCTCAGCGACTTCGGCGTTCTCATTTCGAAGCTTCAAAAAGTATTCACTTCTCACAACTAAGTTTATAGTAATCTCACCATTCTAAAAAATGGCCCTGCACACAAAAATACTAAATATATATAAAAATAGTTGAAACTTCCTTTTAAATTATCACGGACTCATTTGGAAGAAAACAATGTTTGTCCTACGCCAGCCATATTGTCAGCAGTCAGCTGTTTCGTTGGACCGCCTAATTGGGCTTTTACTTTTAGGTTGGCTGTATTTCTATATTACTTAACATCAAGTGTCTACGACTGCTCCCATACGCTGTTATAGTTTTGGATTCTTTCAATTCGCAACTGTCACTTATACACAATTACACTGAAGTTCTTATTAAACCTATACTGTATATTATTACCAAGGGGTTACGATTTGGAAACATTCCGCCGGTTCTTTAAAATATAAGGCGTTGTATCGTAACATGCGGAGAGTTGCGGTACTTGAGTCACTACTATAATTCTGCCATCTATCGTAACCATAACCATTTGTTTCGTTTTCATTTTTTGTTTCTTTAAAATACCGCTTTAGGTTGTTTTGTTCAGGTATGACATAACCAGTTGTGATATTTGCAATTTTCTATAAAATGTGGCTGAGTGACGAAAGCTACTTTATTCTCTTATGGTATGTGAAGCCATTGTAAACCATTTTAACTTGTTTCGCGTAGACGATAACACAACACATACACAACTAATTAATAGCTGTAGACCGAATTACAATGGACAGGGGCGACAATAGGGCCCACCCACCAAATTGATGCAAAATTTCTAAAGGTTGTAATGGGGGCACCCATATTATCGTGAGTTTTTCACAATACATGACTAAATTAATCTACTATATTGAAACATAAGCGTCTACTTTAATAATCAATTAGAGTCCAACAAAACAGCTGCTTGTCCTACGTATTTAACAATACAGTTTATCAAACCAATATTTAAACCTCATTGGCTTCAGTTTGTTTATCCTACGACAACCCAAAAATGACATGACAGTGATAGAGAGTGCCTAATTCGAACTATCTAATACAAACTTACTTCTTCATTTAGATTTCAAACAAATAACAATGTTTGTGCAAGCTATTAAGGAGAGTTGCCTGTCAAGTGAATTTAGTAATGCAATATGCACTGAAGGAAGGCCAACAAAATAAAGTATGCTAATGTTAGAAAGCTTCTACCTCAAATTGGGGTGCTGAATGAAGTAAAACATACACTAAGATATGAAACAATATTGTCTTTTACAGCAAAATAAAACCAAAATATTATAATATTCAATATTTAATAACTTTTCTTGGAGTAAACTTAAACTTAAGATATTTACGGTCATAGTCATTTACACATTCATCACAAACACTTTATAATTATAAGCAAAAAACAGGTGAATCAGGCTTAAATACATTTCTCCATGTGGCAAATGGCTGAGAACTTCTTGTTTGTTTAAAACAACAAACCTCATAAGAAACCCACGTAGGCGAAAAGTAAACAAAACGATTTTAGCAGCAATATGGCCGAACCAATCATTGGTTATTCTATTGTTGACACTGTCCTTATAAAATCACCTACCGAATCTCGTACCAGCGCCCCCTATTTCCGGAACCTCAAGTACAAGAGGTAATAGTTTACTTGTAGTAAATATTTAGTGTAATTCTTACTTCTAAGTTGCAACAGAAGAATAACGACTGGTCATAGCCAGTTTAAAGTAGCAGTAGACGATAACTTTTTCTACTCTGCAACGACTCGTTTTACTTAACAGTGATACGTTGTAGGAGTACATTTGAAAGTAATCGAGTAGTCTCTGCAAAATTGAAGAAGGTACTGATACTTAAAAGTTGTAATTTAGTAGATTAGAAACAGTAACTTTGAATAATTACTATTATGTAACGGAAAAGAAATGACGACCTTGAAGTCAATTCCTTAAGTAGTTGCTTAGGATTAGTTATTATATAATTACTTTTCATGGAAAATTACTATAACAAATACATATATAATTCTTAAAAATGGGTAACCCAAAATGTTTGTTGATATATAGTAGGATTATTATTAATAAATACGTAAAAGTTCTTAAAGAGTAGTAGTGGAAACAGTTGTAGCTACTTTAGTGCTAGCTGGGTTGATCCTAGGCGAATCAAGTAAATACACAAAAAGGTCTTTATTTCTTCTAGAGACTGGTCAGAAAATCTGCTCGAGCACGGTTATGGGTGAATTTTGAATTGTATTGCGCGCGAATTCTGTTTGCATTTCTTTGACCCTTCCAAAAATCGTATTGGTCCGGTACCTCCTGAGATAAAAAAGATTAAATACGTAAAAAATTCCATTTTGTTGCCGCTCGAAAAATTAACCCTAGCTAAGTGTATTTTTTATTTTTAATTTATAAATATATTTTTAATTTGAAATATTGGGAAGGTTCAAGTAAAAATACAATATTTTCCATTTGTTATTGAATTTACCACTTTTCCAAGTTGGTCTAGCTCTGTCAGCTGTGTAACTTTTACTGACATGTCATAATAAGCAGTTTAACAAGGTCTCGATGTTATTAACTTAAAATGCTCCCAAATTTGTAAATATCTGTTGATCAATCTATCTGGAATGCTTTGAGCGGCAGTGAAAATGGATATACATTCCGAAAAGTGCAGAAATATCAGGTTATAACAAGTCCTTTATATACGAAATGAAAGTTGTTGCAATAGAAAATAATAAATGCAGTGGATGGAACGGAAATTTAAAAGTAGGTACAGTAGAACTTCGCTAGTTCGGACACGCGCCATATCGGACACTCCAGTAGTTCGGCGCCTCTTATCAACTGCACAATTTGATATTTTTACCTCTTTATTCCGGACACCAATTAAGTGCAAATGCAAATACATTCCGCATTTTTCTGAATAAAACTAGTTAAAACCAGTCGCGTTTGGCGACAACTCAACGACTCTGCGCGGTCGATTAGATTCAGTCTTTCTTTGTAATTGTACGGGGGTGTCGTAAATTGCTAAAAAAATGGCGCCAAACAAACGGCCTCATAAAACGTGGACTCTTGCTGAAAAATGCAAGATACTGGATGTCATTGACAAGGGGGGAAGCATACGTAACATTTCTGATACATATGGTGTTCCAAAATCCACTATCTCGGATATTAAAAAGAACAAACTTAAAATAAGGAGTTTTGTGGCCAAATCATACCAAGGACCAGGTACGTAGACATGAAACTAACAACATAATGCCATTGTGTTGTAACTGATGTTGGTTTTATCTTTAATGTTTACAATGTGGCTGATACTCACTTATCCTTTTTCAGGAAAGAGAAAGGTTATGAAGAAAGCTGAAAATCCTGAAGTTGAGATTGCCTTATATAATTGGTTTTTACAACAACGCAATGCTCATGTGCCAGTTTCCTCAGGAATACTACAAGCTAAGGCAAAATATTTTTATGAAAAAATCACTGGGAAAAAAGATTTTTTGGCGAGTGCTGGTTGCCTTGACAAATTTAAGAACAGACATGGAATACGATTTTTAAAGGTTAGTGGTGAAAAACTTTCTAGTGATGTAAGTGCAGTATCACCATTCCAAGAAAAATATCGATGTCTAGTACAGGAGATGGGGTTAAGTATAGACCAGGTTTATAATGCTGATGAATCAGCGGCCTTTTGGAGAGCTTTACCTTATAGCACCTGGGTTCACAGGCAGGAAAAATCGGCGCCAGGTCGAAAAATATCCAAGGAGCGTGTAACATTTATGCCTTGTTCCAATGCTTCGGGGAAACATAAGCTACCACTCTTAGTTCTTGGAAAAGCTGAACATCCAAGAGCATTAAAAAACTGCATATTGCCAGTGCTTTACAAGGCAACTACCAAAGGATGGATGACAAAAAACTTATTCATGGAATTATTTAAAACGTGCTTTATACCCAAAGTTAAAACGTTTTTAACTGAAAATAACAGACCTCATAAGGCCTTGGTATTGGTAGACAACGCTCCCTCTCATCCACTTGAGGATATAAATTTTGATCCTGACTTCAGAGTTATGTTTTTACCACCCAATTGTACTGCTATTTTGCAACCAATGGATCAAAATTTAATTCAAAACATAAAAGTCGCATACAGAAAACGCTTGCTAGATCATTTAATCTCCATGGAAGACGGAGATGTAACAAAAGTTTTAAAGCAATACAATTTAAAAGATGCGCTTTGTAATTTAGATATAGCCTGGAAAGGCATCTCTGAAAAAAACATCAGAAAAAGTTGGACAGGTCTGTGGCCAAGCAAGGAAGAGGTTATTAATGCAGAGGAACTTGAAGAAGAAAGCATTTCGCTCGCAGAACTTCGAAAAAGGCTTTGTCCGTTAACCATTGCAGATATCGTTAGTATTTCAGACTCCTTGCAGATTATAGACCCAGAAAATAAATTAAGTGAGGAAGAAATTGTCAGTTGGGCGGCAGGAGAAAAAGAATTTGTCTCAGGCTTAACTGAAGAGGAACTTATCAATGAAGCATTGGAAAGCAAAGAAACAAGTCACAGCGAATTAAGTGAAACAGAGGATGACAATGTTGTGTTGAAAATGAAGCATAGCGATGCTGTAAAAGCCTTATCACATATTATTCAGTGGGCCGAGGAAAACGATGTTCCTACCCAAGATATTTTGCTTTTAAAAGGATTAAAAGAGAAGGCTGTTACGGCAGCAAAATCCAAAAGTGTGCAGACAAAAATCGATTCATTTTTTAAAAAACCTTCCAATTAAATATTTATTAATATTCTTTGCTTTTTTATGTAAATATTTAATGCATATTAAGGTACATATTGACATAATACATATATATGCACATTTTGTTACATATTTTCAGAGTTTGTGTTATTTTAAGTTATTTTATGCATACATATACATATATGTAGGTACAATTATCAGTTTTTCTTTAATGTTTTGTAAAGAGTTTGTTTTTTTTAAATAAACATGTCTTTATATTTTGAGTTTAGATTGGAAATCATAAAAACAAGAAACAATAACGCAATAAAAAAAAACTCCAGTAATCCGGATACCGCACTAATTCGGCGGTAGCTGTTCCGATATGTGTCCGGATTGTCGAAGTTCTACTGTATATGTTTTAATTATTAAGGGAGAACTGCACGCAAAAAGTGAAAAACTAGCGACAAAGTCTAGTCAAGTTCAAAGTAAGATGAAAAGGTACCTACGTATTAGAAAAGACTTCCTGCACCTCCGACCTCAAAAAAATGTGTTATGTATAGGCAATTTAAATTACATTTCGTTTAAAAATGGGTTCAAAAGGGTGCACGCGTTGTAGAAATACAAAAACATGAGTACGATTTACCATTTCAAATTTTGCAGTTACGTAGACAAAGGATCAATGCAAGGCGGTAAAGAGCCATTTTGTGGAAAAAAAAATTATATGCGACGGCATTTGCGTCAAAAATGGTCGAAAATGGACAAATTTACTTCTATTTTATAATTCTAGATTAGATTTTTTCATAAAAAATCGCATTTAGTGCCCAACTATACATATTTCCCTATTGAAATCACATTGAAGCTAATACATATCTCTTATAGTTTAAACATAATATTGCAGCGGCGGAAGGCTTGCAAATGAACCATAATACTGCGTGTAATTCCCCCTTAAGGCATTTCTCCCTTTCAAATATTAGTAAGCAATGTTTACTTCTTCTAGTTTGTTTAGTAGCAACGGCTGGTAAAGTAGATTCGGAATAATTGTTTTCTACGATATACGTAAGACTTAGAACTTATTATATTCTTATTTTTTGCCTCATACCTATGTGATATTCAGTATTTAAAATGTCGTTGACTTTAGTGGGTTATATATTATTATACGGGGAGCTAAAACAATCCAGTTCAGAGTAGTCGCATTTTCCAATAACCGGGAGATTTTAATGCAGCTTTAATTTAATTTTTGACACTAAGCAAAGGGTATATGAAGTCGCCGCTTGTTTAATTTCAAAAGATATACTTATACTGACTGATGATCATTATCAGTGACTCTTAAACAGTATAATAAATTCGCACCAAAAATAGTCTGGGTCAAAGTCCGCGGAGATTTGGAAGTTACGGATGATGACAGTCAAATTGGAAACAGATATAGCTGTAGTAAGTATCTTTTATTTTTTTATAAAAATACTTTATTCAAATATACATGCTAGCTGTATGGGGCTACCTGAAAATAATGAAAATGTATTCCAGAAGCATTACATTTGCCTAAAATCGGTGAATTTTTTTTTATCACTTTGTACATATAAGCATTTTTCCACTACGCACGGTAGTTAAAACATGCCCACTGAAATTCAAAAAAAATCCATGCGTTTATCACTTTTAGCAGACTGGGAAACACGTTCCAATTCTTTTGTTTTTTTTTTGTCCGTAACATTTTCTTCTACCATATAATAGTAGCTAGAATTATGAAGAGGCCGCCAAAAAACAAATATTTTTTTATTGTAAATCGGTTATTTAAAAAAAACAGTGTCAAATTTCACTTACCTCTGTCTACATTTTACATAATTCAACACTACAACCCTGTAGGTTGCCCTTGGGAATACAAGAATCCCTAAGCATGCAAATATTTTTTTATATCCATAACGCGTAGCTCTACAGTTAAACCTAACAACTTATTTTCCTTTTTTGCATACAAAGGTAATTTTTTGTATATAGGGTCATTCTACGGAGGCGAAAAAGTCCTATAATCGTCTATTAAGAGGTGAAAAACGCTAGATCTGTTTTATATTTTGTATATACAGAGTTATTATATGGGGGCAGCTCTTTAAAACTAGAAATGGCAGCATAATATATTAATTAGATTTAAGTCAAATTATCAAATAAGAGTCTAGCGGCTGTTGTTCCCATCCTTTTGTCGACTAAACGTTTTCTAAGGTTATAATTAAATTTTTAACACATTTTTTAGATATAGAAAGTTCATTTAATTTACCTGTAAAGGGGCATACCAATTGTGTCTTTAAACCAAAATATCATCGTGACGTTGTCGTGTGGTAGGGCTGGTGTGACATCACATGGAAGTTCCGCGTCTCTTCCTGCAACGGCCCAAATCACTTTAGCGGGCACTGCAATATTAAGAAATCAATAAATATTCATATAATTTTCGTTATTTCTTGAATTAGTTAACATCGTGAAAAAATTACCAACATTATTTCATATTTAATGTAATAACATACTATCAGATTAAAAATATTTCAAAAAATGTAAAACAGCTATTTAGAACCTAAAACATCTTTAGTAGGCGCCACCTCTCAAAATACCTTTGAGAGGCATTTAAGACAGTCCTGATGCATTTAATAAAGCTTCAACAGATTGATTAGCTGATAACTAGAGGATGGTGTTAAGTAAATAGGCTCAAATAAAGTATGCTGAAATATAATATTTTTCCTGATTGTGCCGGTAATCAAATAGGTAGTTCCTAAATATATGCTTTATTCTGAACACAGCTTAAGATAACCTAAGTAGGCACAGGTTATTAGGCTGTCCAGAATGCTGTCAAATTTTACAAATAAAATGGCCGCCTGTAGGCACACAACGAATTTACGCATTACGACAAAAACTTGATAGAACCATAAACAAAACTTGTTGTTTCTCGATGGATAGAACTATTTATTTATTTATTAATTTATTTATTCACAATTTAGGACACGACAGAACATTGTTCCACAAAGCATCCACTTTATACATTTATGTATTATTGGGTAATAACATTAGATAATTTTAGATAACTTAAATATTAAAGTTGAACATTTTGAAAACAGTAACAACGACAACAACAATGATAATAACAATATCAGTAATATCAATATTATAAATTACAAAACAATATATATTAGCATAAGAAAAAAAAATTGTATTTTTTTTTAATTAAGTTTCAAAAACTTTAGAAAAGTACAGTCTTTTTAAATTAATTTTGAATGTTATCACACTTATCACAAAACAAATCGATATTATCAGACAATTCATTACATGTAATTTGAAATCTAATTAATGGGGCGTTGCGTCCCAAATTTGTTCTGCGAAACGGTACATTAAAAAGTGAGTATTTTCTGAGCTCCCTAGTAGGAATATTAAAGTTCAAAAATGACAAAAGGTGGGAAGAATCTACTTGGTGGTGTATAAGCTTATAAATCATGCAGATATCAGAAATATTACGGCATATTTCAAGGGGTAAGATTTTAAAATTACGGGCTACATTTTCAACTGAACAACCTGCTTTGAAGGCTAGTCCTTTTAAAAACTTGTTTTGAATCGCTTAAAGCCTATTTATGTATACTTTATAGTTGGGATTTCATATCACTGAAGCAAATGAAAGCTTACTATGGACAAACGCAAAATACAACGAAAGAATCGTCCTAGGATTTCTGAAAACTCTACAACTTCTAGTAATAAATCCCAGCATCCTACTGGCTTCTGCAATAACTTTGTCGAAATGTAAACGAAAGGACCACTTGTTGTGCAGAATTACACCAAGATCTTTGACATGATCGACATTTTTTAGGGATTTATTGCCAGTTTTATAATCATATTTAAATAAATTAATATTTTTGGAAAAGGAAATTGAGAGGCATTTGTCCAAATTTAGGAACAAACTGTTCCTATTACAATAAACAAGCAGTCTGTTTAAATCCTCCTGTAGTTTGAGACAGTCTGTCGGATCCCCTATTTCACGATATACCTTGAGATCGTCTACATAAAAAAATATATTTGCTATTTAAGAAACATCTACTTATATCGTTAATATATACTATGAAGAACAGGGGTCCCAGATGACTACCCTGAGGAACACCTGAAGTATTTTCAAACGTATCTGAATGGTACCCGTTGACTACAACAATCTGTTTTCGCTCACGAATGCAAGACGACACACAATTTAAGATTCCCCTACTTACGCCGACCTCAGCAAGTTTTTTAAGTAACTGTCTATGACTGATTTTATCAAAAGCCTTGCTGAAGTCTGTATAAACGGCGTCAATCTGCGTTCTACTGTCCATAGCCGTACAAATGTCATGGGAATAGCATAATAAATTTGATTCGAGAGACCTTTTTGGGAAGAAGCCATGCTTTTGTTCTATAATTGTATTTTTTACTGTTACTCAAATATCTTCGTAAACTATTTTTTCAAGAATTTTTGCAAATGTATTTATTTTACTTATTGGACGGTAATTAGCGGCTTGACTTCTATCTCCACTTTTAAATATGGGTGTCACATGGGATGTCTTCCATTTTTCAAGAAAACACTAATTTTTCAACGACAAACTGTAAATAAAGTGCAAAGGCACACACAGATTTAATGCACAATTCTTTATAAATCCAGGAGGTATCCCATCAGGTCCTGCACATTTTTTTTATGTCTAAGTTTTTTATAATATTTAAAATTTAGGTTTTGGCGACGGTAAAAGGAGGCTCGTTACATGTTGTATGTACAGAGTTTGTGTTAGCTACGCCAGTGGAACTATCCACGTACACGCTTTTGAAAAATGTTGCAAATAAATTACTTATGTCCCTTCCATTAGCAGCAACAAAATTTTCATGGTACAGAACCCGAGGTACACCAGTTTTGTTTTCTTTTTATTTGATACGTAGTTCCAGAATTTTTTACTATTCTTAGAGATTACCGATTCCATATTATTGACGTATTCTTGAAAATAATTTTTAATTAGTTGTTTGGAAAGGCGTCTTAAACGAGATAAATTATAATATGATATTTGTATTTTTTATATTTTTTGTGAAGCTTATTTTTTTCTGTTATTATTTTTATTGTCTCTACCTTAAAGTATATTGGGTACTTGCCCTTTATTTTAAATGATGGAACAAATTGTTCTATAAGTTTGTTAATTTCTAAGTAAAAATAATCTATTACATTGTCTAAGGATTTTTCAAAAAACAATGTTTCCCATTGCACCTCGCCCAAGCCAATATTTATGGACTCGTAATCTGCCCTATTAAGTTGTTAAGTTTTTGTTGCTTAATACTAGATCTAATGTTTTGTCACTACTATTAGGTATACCAATAAACTGCATTAATTCCAAGTAAGAAAAAGCGTCAACCATAGGAGAGGACTTCTCATCTATTTGTGTAGGTCGAAAGAAATTTTCATTTTTTAAGCTAATCCATTGTATATTGGATAAATTAAAGTCCCCTACTATAGTGACAGCCCTCTCCGAAATAATATTTTCGATGGCATAGAGCTTATTAATAAAAGATGCAAAAGCATAAGTGTCACCTGGAGGGATGTACACGCAGCACATATACATTTTTTCACCGCTGACATTATTCGGAGAGACCCAGACATCTTCAGCTTCGGATTCTAGTTCACAGCACCTTTTTGCCTGCCACACTTCTTTAACTGCGAGAAGTACCCCGCCGCCATCCACTTTAGAGGATGACGTTGTTTCCCAATCACGCCGAAAAACACTATATCCATCATCAAACAGTTCCGAAGATAAGACCTCTTTTTTCAGCCATGTTTCCGATATACAAACAATATCACAATCACTTGAAACCACACTATGGAAAAAACCATTTGTCTTTGTTCTTAATCCTCGCGTATTTTGATAAATTACTTGTAAGTTTTGAGGCATTCTGAAAATTTCAGTGGTATTTTATATGTAGTTTGAGCCGATTTTACATTTTTCTAAAGGATTCTTGATCTCATATCAACATTACCCGTGAACCATCATCCTTCATGACAAAGATCGAACCATTTTTTGTTCAAAAAAAATTGTAATTTTTTTCTCTAGCGGCTGTTCTTACCTCTTTGTATAATATTTTATTGGCTAATGTTAAATGTTCATTAATGTACAGGTTTTCTGACAATCCACCTATTTTCATTTTAGGCGATCCGTTGTCTTTTTGTTGACGTTTACATTTTTCTGCTGCAAGAATTTTTTCTTTCTCCCTGAGAGATATCAGACCCACTACTATATTCTTGATTTTATTTTTAGAATTCTTGTTTGCTGCTCAACTTTTTCGTTATCCATGTCATAGTTGATATAATTTCCGATCTTTTCTAGCACACTAAGAAGGTTTTCTATAGAACTATAGAAGATGGCGGCGTGTGAAAACGGTGGTGCCGATGACCCGGCACAAAATAGTGAAAATACACAAATAAACGAGTGTAGTAGTTGCAAAAAAAGTGTAAAAAGCGAATTAAAACGCGTTAAGTGTGAAAAACAATATCACCCGGCGTCTGCTGTGCGGTTAAAAGGCACAAAAGAAATTAAGCGAAAAAAAAACAGAAGTGGAAATATTGCAAACCGAATTGAACAATATCAAAGAAAAAAATGTAAACAAAGGTACGTCTCCTTTGACTGTCGGCCCCTTTGTAGGTCCCGCCAATCGAAATAATGAAAATATTACGAAGTCTGCTACAAATAGCCTTTCGCGGACGGTAGTTTATGCCGATCGAAGTGATGAAAACATCGTGAAGTCTGCTGCGAAGATCATTTCTCAAGCAGGAAGTAGCAAAAGCCCTATATATATATATATATATATATATATATATATATATATATATATATATATATATATATATATATATATATATATATATATATATATATATATATATATATATATATATATATATCAATCAGGATATAGGCGAAAGCAGTGATTGTTTGAAAAACCCAGAAGAGGAAAAATGGAAAGTAGTAAAAAGTCGGAGGCGTCGAAATAGTCAAGGAAACATAAATGGAATTGGAAGCAGCACTACATCGGCACTGCTGAGGAAGTGATCGGATTTTCGGGAGCTGAGAGGAGAGTTTGGCTTTACTTGTGTAGAGTTAAAAGAGAAACAACAGCAGATAATATCTCAAAATTTATAAAGAATGTCCCAGATTTTCAGAAAGTCGAGATAAAGGTACAAGAATTACCCACAGAGAAACAAATGTTTTATGGTCTGTGCCCCTTTCAAATACAAGGATCTATTATATGATCCATCCTTTTGGCCTAGAGGTGTTAGCGTTAAAAGGTATGATTTCCAACGTCAGAAAGGTTATAGAAAAAATTCTAGAGACTCTTTTTTAATGTAATTAACGCCACAGTTGCTAATAATAATGTTAACTCAACTTGTCCCGTTAATCAAAAATCACTATGTCTTATACATATCAATATTCAAAGTTTTACTAGAAAAGTTAATGAGATGGAGGCTTTTTTACTATCACAATTTGGTTTTCAGATACCTGACATAATACGCATAAGCGAACACTGGTTAACAAATGATAATTTAACACAGTTTACTCTGGATGGTTATTCTGTTGGTTCATTTTTCTGCAGGACCCGGATGATTCATGGTGGCTCTTTAATTTTAATTAAAAAATCAATTACTTTCTGTTCTCAAAAAGTTCTTTCAATTGAAAAAACTGTGAAGTATCATCCACAAAAATAAATCCTTATAATATCATAATACTTAGTGTTTATCGCTCTCCACCAGGTGACCCAAAAATATTTTTAGAAACAATAGACGCTATATTATCGTCTTTTGACGCAAATCAAAATATAATCCTAGCAGGGGACTTTAATGTTAGGTTTAACACTAATGACCCGCAGGCTATTGCACTAAATGACCTTTTGACATCTTTCGGATTACAACAAACAATTACTCAGAACACTCGTAACACCAACTGTATCGACAGTACATTTTTAAACTTTAGTATTGAACACTACAAATCATATAATTTGGATGCTTTGATGTCTGATCATCAATGCCAAGTCATCCACTTCAGAGTTCCTAGATGCGAGTCTGAGATTGTTGTCAAAGTGTATCGTCCTTTAACCTAAGCAGGTAAGCAGATTTTTTTCAGCTTATTAGTACAACAGATTGGACTTTTGTGGATGAATATGATCTGCCTGGTTGTGAAAAAATTAACTTATATTTAAGCCAACTGATATCAGCTTATGAGACGTCGTTCACTGAAAAGCATGTTCGTTGCAGGGATGTTGATTTGAGGGTATGTTGGTTCACAAATGAGGTGAGGGTGATGCTTGAGCACCTCCGTTTTCTTAATGACCTATGCAGGAGATGCGGCACAAAGGACATTAAAAAAAGAAATAAATTTAGATTAAAATATAGAAACGAATTAAACAAAGCAAAAATCTTAGCAAATGATAAATTTATCCAAAATGCGGCAAATCCTGCAAAGACAATGTGGTCACTTATAAATAAAAGTAAAAAAAATCATAAATGTCCAGATTTAAATGTAAATATGTTTAACAAATTTTTTACCAATGTAGTCCAGAATATATCTTCTGGTTTTCAAACAACGCCTTTTAACCCAGTGAGTGTTGTAAGGACCGGAAATCATGAGCCTTTAAGTCTGGAGGAGCCGAGTTTCAATGACACTCGTGATATAATCAGATCTTTAAAAAATAGTAACAACAAAGACATATATGACTTAACTGTACCTGTGTTAAAAAGTGTAAAAGAGTGTCTAATTATCCCACTTACAAAGTAAGGATCTTTGTCAATGTAATCGTGAATCTGCTTTCCGGAATCTTTAAAGATTGCATCGGTTGTACCAATGTTTAAAAAACGAAATGTCGAAGATATGACTAATTACAGGCCAATATCTATCTTGTTATTTCCAAAATATATGAAAAAGCCATAAAGATTCAATTGTGTAAGTATCTAGAAAAATACAAAATAATAAATACAAATCAATTTGGATTTCAAAAAAAAATTAGGTACAACGGGTGCTATTCTGAATTATGTGGAATACACATTGGAGTGATTTGAGGAGGGCTTGTACTCGGCGGCCGTTTTTCTCGACTTAAGTAAGGCCTTCGATTGCGTCCCCCATGACCTCCTTCTTAATAAGATGAATCAAATAGGTTTAGGTCAGCCTTGTGTGGAGCTGATTATGTCTTACCTGTCTTGCAGACGTCAGTCAGTTTATCTAAATGGTGAAAGATCGGATGTACTTCAAGTGGACATTGGTGTTCCCGAGGGTTCTATTCTGGGGCCAGTGCATTTTCTGATTTTTTTGACTGACCTGGAGTTCTACCTTGGCAACATAAAAAGTATTAATTATGCAGATAACACCGTTCTGTTTGTATCAAATGGGAATTTAGATCTGTTAAAAGGAGTTCGTGGGGCATGGTCTGAGGCTGAGCGATGGTTTGTGGGTAATGATCTTTCGCTGAATGCAACTAAAACAGAAATAATGGTTTCTTCTACACGTGACCTTATAGATTGGGAAATGAATCAAATGAGCGTTCGATATCTGGGTGTTACATTGGACCCTCATATAAGATGGGAGAAATATGGACAGGCGTTGAGTGGCCTACTCTGTGGTAGCATATTTGCCCTTAGACAATTGGCTGAAAAGGTGTCTCAGGCAGTTCTCAGGGTGGCTTACTTTGCCCTTTTCCATTCGAGGCTTAGTTATTCTGTTGTGGCATGGGGTCACTCTGCGACTGGACATCGTCTCTTTGGCCTCCAGTGTAGAGCGGTCCGGGTTGTGGGCGGTCTCAATTATCGAGACGAATATAGGGACATTTTTATTAAGCTGGAAATAATAACTTTACCTAGCTTATATGCCCTTGAATGCATATCACATGTCAAAAACCACTTACATCTTTACAGCCAACACACGCATTTGCATGAGCATGATACTAGACGTAAAAATGACATCTTAACTGAATATACTCGACTCAAAAGAGGACAGACGGGTGTTAAGTTTTACGGAGTCAAAATGTACAACCCGCTACCGTGTAACGTAAAGAGTCTACCTGCAGCAATTTTAAAAACTTATTTAAAGATCATTTTTACCAGAAACGCCTTCTTCTCCTTAACTGAAATTTTTAACGTTTTGTTCCATCGTCATCGTAATTCTTGACAATTTTAACTAGTTTGTATAATAATTGTATCTGTAACTATTTTAAAATGTACTAGTAGTTTGTTTAGATATGTAAATGTATTTGTAGTTAGTTTATATAAGTAATATTTCTATATCTTAAGTGTGTTTAATGTACTTTATTGAGAGTTTGTATGACGAAGTATTGGTTCTTGTAACTTTTTATGAATAAAATTCTATTCTATTCTATGCGATAGAGAATTTTGATGAAATTCATGATTTTTCTTTTTTTAACTAACAAACTTCGGTTTGTTTGGAATTAATATTTTTTCAAACACATTTTTGTGTTTTAACTGATCGTCCAGTGCATATATGAAACCAGATTTATTCAAAACAAAGCATAACATCGATAGATGCCTACAGGCGGCCATTTTAGATGTCAAAGTTGACAGCATTCTGGACAGCCTAAAAGCTAACAATCGCAACTCATGTAACTTAAACTTGTCACTGTCAACTTGTTAACCACAAAACAGCCTCCTTCAGAAAGTAAAGTAAAATGCTAAGAAATGTCAAAAAAGAGCCATCTAGCGACTTACAACATACTTAATATTTTTAAAGCGGGGCTCTTAAACCATCTCTTAAATATTATATTTTAATTTGATTTTGTAGCAAGTTTTTAGCTTTTTATTTTTAAACTTGTCTGTAGTTTTTCATTCAGATATTTAAAAAAATAAAATGCAGAAAAACTCCTACAAAAACAAAACAAATAGGTTTAGTGTATTTATGTATAATGAAATAAAAAGCGTCACAGATAGATAGATAGTACTTATTGTTGTTAATGATATATTTACACACTTCTAAGTATTGTTAAACCTAAAGAAAAATATTTAATTAAAAATGTAAGATCAGCTATCTTTCGTCTTGCACATACAACAAAGTTCTGATACAAAATTTCGAACAGAAGGGGCATAAGTTTAGGAATATTAATAGGTTCACGCCACATGGAAAATAATTCTTTCTGGTTAATATTAGGAAACCAAAAACGGTTGATATGTTTACCATCGCATCCTGTAATGCAACATTTCTTCTTGGGGATTTTTTTTCAACAAAGTTAGCCGACATGGTTTTGATTAGGGTTCAAATCTATTCAGGAATACTCACAAAACACAAATCACTATAAAAAACACTAAAAACCACTACTATCTCTGATAAAATATGAGATCAATAATAACGCATTTGAAAATACTTCATTTTATGAATTTCAAAAATATTTCAAACTTAAAGTTGACATTTACATGCTTAAAGCTCCTCTAGCGACGGACCGCATAGGCTTTGATCTTTTCATCTTCAATTTAAGTTTGTTTACTAAAGGGGACTGTTTTGTGGTATGAACACTTCAAAACCTCAAACTAAAACAATCCAAAAAGTTATTTTACACCGTACTTTTATATTTTTTAGAAAAGGAGAGAATAATCAAGAAACACAGAACGAAAGTTTTCATGGCTGTGGTCAATTAAGAAATCATGGTTCTTGGGATTAGACCGTGTCAAAATGGAATCACTTTCCGACGTTTCGCCTTCAATTGCACGAGGCATCTTCAGAGATCTTCACTTCACGAGATCGGAACACTGAATGAGCTCGGAGAGACCCAGGCCGGCTATTTATAGTCGACCCAAGAACCATGATTTCTTAATTGCCCACAGCCGTGAAAGCTTTCGTTCTATGTTAGCTAACCTCTATGGGGATGAAATCAAGAAGGATGCCAAAACTTTTGGCGATCTTAGGAACAACAACAAGAAGCTACTTTGCCAACTAGCTTTTCTCCTTTGATGTCGAGATAAATCGAATGATCTCTACAGATGAAACACCACATAACATCAAAAAGTGCAAGGAATATCTACAAACGAGCCAGTATAGCATTGGTAAGAGAAAGGATACAAGCTACTCGACGTGATTTGGATATAAACGCTCGTAAGTTATTAAATATTCATTTAAAATTAGCTTTTATACTTGAATATCAAACATTTAGAACTCTCGATAACATTACCAATGCGCAAGCAGAAAGGATACATCAAGCAGTTACAATTAAGCAACAGAAAAAGTTCGAAGGACTGCTAGACAGCCGAAGACTACTAAAACAGCCACAGGACACCGTTATAAATTTATCTTCTAAAATTCTTACTGAAGCAGAATAATCCGTCCTATCTAAAGGTCAAAACTTCGCCATTACACCAAAAGACATACCCGTAGAAGATATAGTATCATCCGTTTAAGCGACAATTAGAAGACTTCCAACAGAAGAAGCTGACGCAATAAGGTATAAAACAGCGAAGATTATCAAGAATTCTAACCCGCCTAAGTCCATTCTATCAGCTGTGGAAAGAACGGCAATAAAAACATTAAACAACAATACAGACATTTTGGTCCTTCCAGCGGACAAGGGAAACGCCACTGTCATCATGGAGAAAACAGATTACGTGAAGAAAATATAACTACTTTTGGACAACAACATCTATAGAGTGATCCAAGCAGACCCGACCAACAAAATTGAAAGACGGATAACCAACCTTATAAATGCATCCAACCTACCAACAGAAGAGAAGAAGATGTTAAGGCCAAGCAGCTCAAGAATTCCGCGGTTCTACGGGCTACCTAAAATACATAAGGTTAATGTACCACTTCGACCTATCGTCAGTGCAATAGGATCTCTTACTTACAAAATTGGTAAATATCTTTCAAATATTCTTAATAATTTTACAGGAAAAACACATTCATATATTAGAAACTCTACGCATTTTGTAGAAAAATTTAAATCAATCCAATTAGATCCCAAAGATATCTTAGTCAGTTTCGAAGTAGAATCGCTGTATATGAATGTGCCTATAAATGATTCTATTTCCATAATATCAGACTTATTTCACCATAACAGTATTGACAACTTATTTTTAGATCTAAATGAAGCATGCCTTACATCAACGTATTTTCAAGGAACTTTCTGTGAGCAAACCTCAGGAGCAGCCATGGGATCTCCACTGTCACCGGTGGTAGCCAATATCTTCATGGAAGCTTTTGAGGAGGAAGCCTTAGAGTCGTCTCCACTAAAACCAAAATCATGGTTCAGATATGTAGACGACACTTTTGTAATATGGCCACATGGTCCAGAAAACCTCCCTGGGTTTATTGATCATCTAAATCAACAACAAGCTAACATAAAATTTACGATGGAAATTGAATCAGAAGGCACGATTCCCTTTCTAGATTATACAAAGGAAAGGGGATGGTTCCTTAGGACACTCTGTATATAGAAAACCAACGCATACGAACAGGTACTTAATGTAGTCTGTGTAGAGGATTCAGACAATAATGCACCGATATTCCACAAACAATATTATATCCTAGCATATAGAAACAGAAACGAACGTGATAACATCCGTACAATACAATAAATCTAAAATAACGTGGTTGGTGGCCATAGAACAGGTCCAAGAATTATTCTGTCCATATCAACATATCAAAACTAACTGAATCATACTCTTTGTTCGATCACCAGGCGTCTTGTGTAATCATATCGGATGACTCTTTTTCAAAATCTGCTTCGAACCGCTTTTTCTGCAGGGGAATATATGGGTCCGACTGCATTAAATGCAAATTCCCATCATCATCCAGCACAAAAGCAATCAGTCATTAATTCATTGGTTTACGGAACTCTCGCGATTTGTGACCAAAATTCTTTACAATCGGAAACAGAGAAACTGATTCAAGCTTTAAGAGGGAATGGATATTGCACTGATGATATTAGACGATCAATTAGAAAAAATAATAATCCTACTCCAAGAAATGATATTAATAAGGAATTACCGATAGGAAATGTAGTTCTTCCATTTATACACGGAACCACAGACAAGATTGCAAGGTTACTTCGCCGGTCCAACATACGTACAATCTTCAACACACACAAGAAAACTGGACAATTTTTGAGATCGCCAAGGGACATTATTCCTTTTCAAACGGAAAGAGTATATGCAATTCCCTGTTCCTGTGATGATGTTTATATTGGAGAAACTGGACGATCCATATCGACTAGGCTTAAGGAACATGAACGATGTATCAAAAAGAAACAAATTGTATGTACAATCTGCTGTATCTGAACACCAACATTCTATTGGGCATGTCATAAATGTAAAAGAAACCAAAGTTCTTGCATCGGTTTCGGGACTCTATAAACACAAAATTAGAGAATCTATTGAAATTTATAAGCATTCTAACAATTTTAATAGAGATACGGGCTGCAGTCTACATCATACGTGGAAACCGATTGTTACACCGAGTCACGCTCCGGTAAACACAGGTCGACTATAAATAGCCGGCCTGGATCTCTCCGAGCTCATTCAGTGTGCCGATCTCGTGAAGTGGAGATCTCTGAAGATGCCTCGTGCAATCGAAGGCGAAACGTCGGAAAGTGATTCCATTTTGACCCGGTCTAACTACTGGGTGAAAAGGACTAAGCCTCTTTTTGACACTAACATTATTTTACATACATAAAAACTAAAGTAAGTCTACTTCATATAAATATGAGTAAATTCGTACCATTTTCCCCTTCCTAATTTTGACCAGTGGCGTATTTAAGGGAAGGGGGGCAAAAAAAGCAAATGTTTTTTTAAGTTCCCTGTTTGGAGTAAATGCTTCTTCATCTTAGAATTAAAACTTGAAAGAGTTTAAGGACTTGAGAAATTTAATATATAATTTAAAATCTAATGCATTTTCGTTGATTTTTCCAATATAAATTTAGGGGGTCTTATAAAATTAGCAGATCGAGTCTTATAAGAGTGAAAATCTGAATTCGTTTTCCAACTGCCAAAACTATTATGAATTTCTAGGAGTTGATAGTAAATAAAAAAACGGGGCAAAGGTAAAACTTGCAATCTGAGAAAATGCAGAGAATCTTAAATCCAACCCCTGGGATATTGCGAGTTGTTTTTTTTTGTAGCCCGAAAATCTCCAATGCAAATGATGAACCTCCCTAGAGGTGGAGGTCATAGGAGATACGTGAGTGGAAGAGTGAAAAATATACAAATAGGTAAGCGTATTTGAATCAATACTTCTACGATATATGCGAATTCATAAGCAGTCATCCAAATGTACTCCCGGCAATTGTACTGAAGACCCACGAATATAAAAATCAATTCATGAGTTTTGTTGATATTACAATTTAGATAATTTTGTGTAAAGCAGATCCTGGTACGATCTGGAACCTCGCTGATCTCGCCCTGCGCTAGATAAAGTTCGTTGCTAAAGAAATCAAAGGCGTATCATCCTCATAAAAAACAATATATAATGAATCAGATCGTTAATGTGAGTTACAAAAAGTAAAACTAATTTTTTTCCGCGCATGATCTCGCGGAAATACTGAGTTTTTTAAGGCAAAAAAAAGTTCGGTTTGAGCATTTATTTAACGTAGTACATTCTAATGTCGAGCGAATTCTTTCAGTTAAAACAAATTAACCTTGGACTTTTATTTTACTACCATTACATTAATTCTGCTCTACCCTTAATACAACAAGAGCAACGCAAATTCACAGAAACTTATAAATTTTAAAATAAATAATATTAAAAAAACATATTTTAAATGATAATACTTGAGAATATAATAAACTAAATGTAAATTTCAATACTCCTATTTTCTTAATCACTTTATCGCTCATTATTAATTTTCTAAACGGCCAGGCTGTTATCTAATTTGATTAATGAGAAATACCTAACCTAACAATGATAAAATGTGTACCAATTTGCCCCGAAACGTATGCTCAGAAATTTGAATAAAAACTTCTTGTCCCCCAAAGTTAGGTAATTAATTGGCGACTCTCCGAGCCCCAGCGTAAACTCCCAAAGTCCCAACTCCGGGGTCAAGTTTGCGTTTTAGATGCGATCTTGGAAGATGGTTGGTATTCGAATCCTGGCTGGAATTAATCAAACACAAATACATTGTTATCGGCCCCGAAAACTAATTTGGACAGAGGAACGCCGCCGACGACGCCACGTACCATCCCAAGGAATGTTTCCCGGATAAATCTTATTGTTACATTACTATACGGGATGGTTGCGCAAACCGCAAGCACTGCGAACTTCTCCTGCGGGTGATTGTTTCGGTTGAGTGTGGCGAAACTTTTACTTTTCTACGGATAATTTAGTAGGGCATAAATTGAGGCGTGTTTTACAAAAACAACATTCAAATTCAAAAAACATTTATTTGTCAAATAGATACACCAATCTTTAACATGGTATTGGTATAAAAAAAAATTGTTTAACCTATTCCACAAATTGGACAGCCTCTCGATTACAAAACCGGTTACATTGCGCCCCTAAGCAAGATGCACAATGTGAGGCTACCCTAAAGAAAAACCTTTATGAACAATATTAATAATTAGTATATATAATTAATCAATTAATACAAATATATGTATATGATTGTGCAAGCTTGCAAGCAAAAATTAAAATATTGGTAAATTATTTATTCTTTAAAAATATGTGTTTATGGAGTGAAACAAACGAGAGGTTGAGAAGAAGGCGACGCCGTAGCGCGGTGGGGTGTGGGAGATAGAGTTAATAAGTCTTGTTGGATGGGACAATCGGGCAGATTACTACTAAGAAGATCACAATAGCAACAGCAATTTAGACGGTACATTGAGAATATACATAGTTAATATAGAACTTAATTACTATCGGATATTGGATAACTAATCTATAGTAAGTGTTGTTCATATAATAAGTTAGTTTTAACATGTTTTGAAAAATCCTTAAGGCAAAGATTTTTTGCATCTTCCTAAAACTTATTCCACATTTGAGTAGCGACAAATGTAAAAGAGCGCTGAAAGACAGAAGTTCTATGCTGCAGCACTACAAAAGTGCTGATTGTATCTAGTACTATGCGTGTGTGTAAAAGTTGAAAAATTTGCTGACAAATAACTGGGCATGCCTGTCTTAATTACGCGATAAATAAAAGAATACATGATACTTCCTGCGATTGTTCATGTTTAATATATTCTCATTAGTTAAGTAAGTGGTAATATGGTGTCTATAAGGAATATTGTAGGAAAATCTCATACAGGAGTTTTGAAATTTCTGTATCATTTGTTTAGTACGAGATGATAAAGAATCCCCGTAAACCACATCTCCGACAAACAATGATAATACCAGAGTTTCACACAAAAAATATTTTTGTTTGGAAGGAAGTACTTTTTTAAATGTATATAGTTTCCTAAGATGGAGATATGCTGCCTTTATTTTGATTTTTACATGTAAATCGAATGAAATTGCAGTGTCAAAAGTTACGCCTAAATTTTTTGCACGATCGACAATTGGAATTATGCTGTTATTTAAATGTATATTTAGATTATTTTCAATATTTTTTCTGAAACTGTTGTTAGCGTTAAAAATAAGAATGTGTGATTTTGAAGCATTTAGTTTTAAGTTGTGATCCTTTGCATAGTTGTCAATGTTTTTTAGGTCGGAAGTTAGGAGTTCATGCACTATGTCGATGTTATTATTGTTAATTGGTAAATACATTTGAGAATCGACCGCATATTGCTGAAGTCTCGCGTGTTTCACGGCTTTGTCCATGTCTGCCACATATATTGAGAATAACAATGGAGACAAGACAGAACCTTGAGATACTCCCCGAGTGACTGGTTGAAAATCTGAACTTAGGTTACGCGATTCTTTACTAATTAATACGCGGCTTTCTCGATTATTAATATTTTTTGAAAAATTCAAGAGCGTTTCATGGCTTGACCAATAACATACTATGATTTATGGTATCAAATGCTTTGCTAAAGTCTAAGAAAGCCATACAGGTACTATTTTTTTTCTCTTCGTTTTGACGAATATTATTAAGTATGTTTACTAAGCTTGTACAAGTGCTAAAACTTTTTCTAAAGCCCGACTGGCACTCAGGAATTATATTTTGGTTTTCTGCAAAATGAGAGAGTTGAATCGAAATGTGCTCTTTAATTTATTTGTCCATAAATGAAAATGAGAATATTTATATATAAAAATTGAGATATGATTTTTTTGTCAAAAAATTTCAAATAATTTTTCTACATAATAAGCTATAACTTTTTATTAGACATTTGATGCAAGGTTTTCTTGCTAGAGGGCCCCTTATCATATTTTTTCATGTGCACAATCTGTACTACGCAGAACATATACAGGGTGTAAAAAAATGTGGCAAAGTTAGTTAAAAACCTAGCAATCCTAAAGATCATGTACGTATATTTAAAAACCCTGTAGCATAAAATAGAATTCAAATTTAAAAGTTTTTACTTAAGTTTTAGGTGGTAGTGATAATAATAGTTTTTTAATTTTCTCTCTAACTTTATGATTTTAACAAATACAGGTGTTGATTTTACAACCAAATTTACCAACATCGGGAAAGACAAGAGACATGTAACAGGCTGGCACCTTTTTACTTTTAAAAATATCAACTTGAAATTTGAAATGTCTCTGTAACTCCATAAAAGAAAAATTTTCTATAAAAAATAATTAAGTTACTTCCGCTTTAACCGGAAGTAACACCCCTACTTTTTTATTTTAAATATGACCCTGTATATTTAACGGAGATTTTAGTTAAGTTTTGTTTTCAAAATGGCGGCTGGACAGCCATTTTTGCAAAATTCAACATTGGCCTGTCATGATAAAAATGCAGTCACTTTTCACAAAATACTTGTTTTAAACAGCTAAATAAGTTTAATTTTAATTTTTTTATAACACTTCGATTTAAACATCCTTTGGGAAATAATATATTTTTTATTTGTTTCACTTTTTGTTTTACCGAAAGAGCAATTTACTGCAATTTTTTTAATGACTTTTTTTATATTTTTTACATTAATTTTCGTTGTAAAATTGCCTTTTTAAAAATGTATCAAATGTCGAGTCAAATGGTAAGCTTTATTTTTAAAATGACTATAAATTAGCCAGTTATTTTAAATAAAAACTCTCCCGATTTTTCAAAAATGGCTGGCATGACTTGAAAATAAGGAGTGTACGACACATTTTCAAAAAGGCAATTTTACGGCGAAAATGATTGTGAAAAAAAATGTGCCATTAAAAAATTGGACAAAAATGCCCTTTTGAGTTAGACGAGAAGTGAAGAAAATTAAAAAATTCTTTTAGTACCCATGACGATTCTTCATTTAAAGGTTGCGGCTCAAGTTTCGTTTACCTGAAATTGGTTATAAGGAAAGTATCTAGTTTTACATATTCTACATGTCTTTGTGTTAACGGAAAATAAGAATTTTGCTGCGGAAATCAACATTTCCTGTATTTTTTAAAATAATAAATCAGTTACAGAGAACTTTGCATTGCATCTCATCCCAAACTCTTTCCCAAGCACGAAAATGTTAAAATGTGTTTGCGGAAATTTGTCATTTTCATTTTCTGCGGAAATTTTGTCTAGTTTAGAATATCTAAAATCAGTTACACAAAAAAAAAACTTTCATTTACATTCTAAATTCTTCTACATTTTTTAAGTAACGAAAACGAAGGCATGATTGCGGATGGAGGCAAAATAATCGATGGCATTATTGCGGAAAAATATATTTGTTCAATTGCCTGACTCAAAAAGGAATCCTTTTTGTTTATATTCCTTGAAGTTTTTATGCACAAAAAAATGAAACTTCATGACTCAGACAAATTATTGAGATTATCTAAAAAAAATTTCGAAATCACGTATACGGGTATAAAATGTCGCTGACAATACAATGCGTTCAGCCGATATTTTTACATTCCGCAATCGTGCCTTCACTTCATTTTGTGAAAAACTGAATACTAAAACATCGTTTTTGGAAAAGCGCTTTTTCCGTGAAAAATGTAAATGACAAATTTCCGCAGAAAATTTTTACATTTTTATCTTGAGGAAAAAGTTTAGAATATAAATCAAAGCTTCTTTTTTATGTAACTGATTTCAGGTAAACTAAACTATACAAAATTTTGTCGGAAAATTAAAACGACAAATTTCCGCAGTAACATTTTGGCATTTTGGTGCTTGGGAAAGCATTTGGGATGAGATGCCAAATTTTCATGTAACTGATTTCAGGTATACTAAACTGTGTATGAAAATGAAAATAACGCGTTTCTGCAATAAATTTTTTCATTTCGGTTGTTAAGAAACACTTCTAGAAAAGATTTCTTTTCCCTTTAAATATTTTTACCCCACAGCACCCCTATTCGCTTCAGATCCCGCAAGCTTCTAAATTAAAAAAAAAACTGGGTGTACAATGGAAATGACGCATTTCCGTTTTTCATTTCCATTGTTAAGAAGGGCTTCTAGAAGTCAATCAAATATTTTTTTTCCAAATAACCCATTTCAGGTAAACAAAACTTGCCCCAAGGTTGCTCTAAAACATAAAGAAATAAGTTTATTTTAGACTTTACATATTACATGTCTCTTGTGTTACCCGATGTTGGTAACTTCTTCTGTAAAATCAACACCTTTTTTTTTAAAATAATAAAGTTAGAGAGAATGCTACAGGTTGTTGAAATATACGTACATGTTCTTTAGGATTGCTAAATTTTTAACTAACTTTGCCACATTTTCTTCACACCTTGTATATTTTCTGGGTAGTGCAGACCATGCACATTATAAAAAAAATATGACTTAAGGGCCCTCAAACAAGAAATATTTACATCGAAAAATTAAATTTTTTGACAAAAAAAATCATATCTCAAAAATAATTAAAAATTAAAAAAAAGTTTGAAATTGTTTTTTACAATTTCACCAAGGAGTACGCTAATCTAACAATTAGAACTAAAACATTGTTTTTGTAGATTTTCGGAATAAATAAAAAATTGAAAAATTTGCAGAGTTTTGTTTAACACCCTGTATAAATAACTTTTTAGCTTAGGTAAGGTATATGCCTAACATCGGTTATATGTAATAAAATTTGCAAGATACAGCTGAAATCCGCACCTCAGTATCTCGTCTCGTTTTAAAAATATTCGAATTTAAATTTTACTGTTTCAAGTGGCCAGCAGTTTATTTGTTGCAAATAAAATAAGAAATCAACTTTTTGGTGAAATATTCAGATGGTTCATTCAGATTCTACTAAAAAACAAAAACGAAAAAACTGGTGGACATGAGTTGTTTTTGCAAGAAAGCGAACGACGATTTTTCTAAATTATTTTTTTCGTTCTTCATATTTTTGAAACATACATATAAAAATAAAATATCTTATCTTTAAATTGAGCTTTAAATTCTCTTGAAGTTCAGATCTACTCTTCGTTCCTTAGAATTCGAAAAATGCTGAATGACACGTTCTTTAAAATTAAACACACATTCGTTTTATAAACGATTTCTTGATACTTAACATTGCTAAAGCGAATAATCTATCTTGGCCCAACTCCTCAACAAAATTTATAAGCCCTCGAAAAGCCCCTGGATTTTCAGACAAAGCCGTTTCATCATGGCCACTTAGTGCCAGCTTGAATGCCTCACAAAATTTTACACAATCTATAATTTTGTTTAAAATATAACGATTTTTGGATACATTTTCATTAAAATCTCTAAGGGATTTTCTATAAGCTGTGTCCAGCTGAGTGCGAATATCAACACGTCCGACCGTAGCTAGTTCACAGAACATTTCATGTGATCTGCAGAAAACGCATGTTTTTTTATTTTTCTTTTAAGTGTTTTAAGTATTTAACACCGGTTTTGCATCATTATGAGTCCGACGAGTCCTTAGAAAACAACAAACATAACAGTAAAATGAGTGAGAGACTTCACAACCACATATCTAGTTAGCTAAATCGTACATACTTTTGCGAAAGTTTCGATGAACCTCGTTATTTTTGAAATCTTCGGGTACTTTCATCAAGCTTTAAGGTAATCAGGGCAATTCGGACTGCTCAGTCTAGCTTAGTATAGCTTATTTTATTGTGCCTAAGGAACGCAAAGAGCGCGCTATGGGTAGGATAATATCTTAGGAGTCCTTTAAGTCTTTTTAACGCTATTCAAAGAATTACACAAATGTGCTAATATTGCATTAGAGAAAATGGTCGTCAATTTGAACATTATTCTTCGTTAGCATATTGCTTTTCTTTCAATTGTTTATTATTGTTATTCATGGCCAACTATTAAATTATGCATTTAATTTCAGAAAAGGTAAAAAAAAAGACAAATTTTATAGTCTATAAATATATAGGGTGTTCCATTTAAAAAGTAAAGTAGAGTCCGATACCCCGCAATAGTACCCAAAATGGGACATCTTTTACTAGCAGTTGAAATCGTTTTAAAATCGATGATAGAAACGGAACAAACTGTTTTACTTACACCCTTTTTCGAAATTTGTGTGTTATTCGATAAGAAATAAAAATAATTAACAAGCATTTTGATATAGCTTATGCTACTGCCCGAATTATAATTTGATAGTTCCATAACTAATTTGTAAACAAACTGTAAAAACATACCCATAATGCAAATACAAACATATCGTTTTAGGAATATTTACATGCTCAAAACTGGTATTTGGTAAAACGAGCTCATTGCATCGATGTTTATGTTTTCTTGTTTTATCGGCTTGCTTATTAATTACCATCCAAATGGTCAAATTTGGCTATTCCAACAAACGACGTAAAATATTTGTTGGTGGGAAAACATTTGATTACAGTCGTACCATGCGGATATGTATTTATTCAGGACACTTTCGGAATCGACTGATAAACAAACAAAGCCGTATGTATACATAACATATGTGCGTGTTGTTTAATTTCTGCAATGCCATAAATTCGGGAAACAGTCAGATAAATATTGTATTTATATGAATGTGTTGATTTCGAAATATTTAGGCCTTATTGTGCATTGTTTTTATTTTGCTGTAAACTATTTTTTTATTACCCCCGCAATAAACACTATAGCAGTGGTCGCCAACCTTTTCAAGGTGTTGAGCTTAGACTAAGAATGAAAATAGAGTTTATTATTTACATATTTAGCCATTGCCAAGATTACCTCACAGTATAAGATCGATCGTACGACGATGCCAAGACTAGCCAGGAACACCAATTTTTATACCAATTTATATTACGGTGAATATGTTTAAACATGATGCAAAGAATAGTAATGAGTTTCCAGTATTAGCTTCTAAGCAGTATAAAGAAATTACTTTTGTTGCAAATTATTAAAATACAGACTAAAATACGTAAAGCCTCAGATCAGATTACACCAGTAACAAGAATTTTAGTCAGATATGGCAAATCCGATCGACAACTTCACATATTAGACCATCCCACTTTCATTGACAAGGCATCCTTATAGTAAAAAAGTATAATAGTCTACAGTAAAGATTGTTACAGGGTCACGGGACCGGCGTGGTTTAAAAACCAATAGCGGGTCGTGGAATTACAATAAATTGAAAAATAAAAAGAAATTAATTTGCTAAAAATTAGTTACCAAGCTTTTCTTAGCGTTACTACTGCATGTGTTTTAATGCATTATTGTGTGTTTGCTGATATGGTTCAAATCTTCTAATTATATGTTGCCTACCTACTTCAAGAACTAGCGTTCTAAAGTTGCGGTGACAATAGAAGAATATTGTTTTTTTAAATATTTAATAAATAAGTTTTATTTACTTTATCTTGGACATTGCGAAACTAGGAGCTTTAGTTGACCTAACTATGGTGCGGCAATGTGAGTTTGTAAGAAAATGACCCTTTAAGTCTGGACTTTTCTTTTAATCATTAAGTAAACAGTAAGATTTCCTTTTTCAGGAGACATGTCTAATGGAAGATACCTTATTCACTTATTTTGGGTCACATGGCGTATTTTGGTCTATATAATGAAAATACCATCTGATCAATTTTATACTTACAGTGGGGTCAAATTGATCACGTGGATTTAAATGCATAGAAATAACGTACAAACACTAGAAATCTGATCAATTAAACCCCGACGAAATTATATTGGGTCAGAAAAAAAGTTATGTAATATTTTCATAATAGGGGTGAAATTGATCGGTCTATAAATTTGACTCTTGTGAGATAATAATATATTTACTGACCAAGATAAACTAAAAAAACACAAAAAGTATGATTTATTTATATATTGAACAAGATACAGAAAAAATAGAGGTAAATCTACATTTCATTGATGTCCACTGTCTTTTTAAAAACATATGCTTCTTCACCGTCTAAGTATTTCAACATGGGATCCAGAAGAACAGCTATTATGTCTGAAAAATCAATGGAAAATACGTCGTCTTTACAGTTTTGAAAAATTTTTTTCCCTCGTTTAAACATTTCATGCCTAATACTTCAAAGTCATTATCTTCGGACACTTTTTGAACTATGGCAACATATCTATAGTTGGTTTTCTTTCTTGAACCCCCTAACACTTTCAATAATAAAAACTTCCCCTTCTCTACATTATTTTCTTTTGGTGTTAAATATTCTACTTCTTCCTGAATGTCGTCTTCCATTACAAGGTTGTCGGAGTTGTCGTTAGTCACTGATTCAGGTAAACTGGATTGGGAATCTGAGTCTTCTTCGATAGGCGCAGACACACTCTTTCCCGGCTCGACTATAAGCTTCTGCCTCCTTACATTTCGTCTGCTTGACCCAGCTGCAAATCTTTGGTGTTGTAAGTATTCAACCAGAAGATTGTTGACAGCTTGGTCAGTTTCTTTTTCGAGGTCTCCTGATGGGATTTTTTTTAAAACACACCCTGGATCTAATGGTACTATTCCAGTGGCCCTGAAAGACGCTATCAAGTCTATTTTTACGGCGCCATCGGCATCTTTCTTATCCATATCTAGCAATGTCGTATTTAGCAAGTGTGGGAAGTCCTTTTTGTCTATAGATGTCGAAAGTTTATGTGCAGCTTTCCATCTGGTTAGAAAGGCTCTCCAAGCAATTTTGAAAGGCCGAAAAAAACTGACATCTAAAGGTTGAGTAATAAGTGTCGAGTTCTTCGGTAGACACACAAATGATATATTATTTTGGGCGCACAATCTTAACACGTCGTTAGTAAAATGAGACGATAAGTCGTCTCCGATTAAGACTTTTCGGCCTTCCAGTCTCTTTGCATGTGGCAAAAAGGTAGAAGCAAACCAATCACTAAAAGTTTGAGCGTCCATCCATACAACAAGGCGGCCCCTTTGGTCCTGCCTCAGTCCATTGTAGCCATATCTTTTCTGATGTATAAATAACGAAAGGTGGTAGGGGCACGCCCGACGCCGAACCACACATCATAATTGACGTGGCACTTTTGGTGAAATTACAGATGCGTTCGGGGTATTTAGTGCCCCTGCGAAACAGCATTCTCTTTTGCCCTGGATCGTCCTGTAGGTTGGTCTCATCATAATTAAAAATGTGAGACGCGGGAACTGCCTGTAGAGTTGTTTGCAAATTCTCGAAATAATCAAGGACAACTTGACGTGATACATCGGCCCTAGATCTTTTGATGTTCGCTGCCAATTTGTGGTTTAGGTCATCTTTATATCTACGCAGTAGAGAATATGCACAATCTCTACTTGGTAGATTATCTTTAAATTTCTTTACACTGCGACCCTGACTGTCTAGGTAGTTTTTAGCTAGTTGTCTAACATCTAACAATGTTAATGGAAATCCCCATTCTCCACAAGTGGAAATGGCTTTAATGAAGGATTTTTCTTCATTTTTAGAAAAAACCGACTGGCCACCATTTTTACCAGTACGTCGGCCATGAAAACGGTTGTGATGAGTCCCAAATGGTATTTTATAATCACTTGAAGCTTTTCGTAGGGTCCACCCATGAGCGACAACTTTTTCGAGGGCAATTTCTACTTTTTCGTTAGAGTAGTTTTTGTAATTTCTCGCCCCAAGCTTTGTCTTGTAAGTACGTGGTATCGTCAAACCCCTAAAATAAACAAAAATCCCGTATAAGTGGCAAAATCAATCGTAATTTTAAAAATAAAGCGATCAAAATCACCCCACACCGATGATCAATTTCACCCAAGAGTTGTGATCAATTACACCCCATGAGTTATTTTTTAAATTTCCCGCGTTCTCACTTTAAGAAATGTCAAACAGATAACTTGCAATACATTAGCAAATATGGCTATTTACGATATTATAGCTAGATAAGCGCACAAATAAATAGTTTTCAACGTACCTTCAAAAGTTCTCGGTGTACCAGAAAGAATGAAATTGTAGCACCACTTTGAAACAATTTTTTTTCGTAGAAAAATAGAATAATTTGCACAATTATTCACAAGGACATTCTTCTTGTTCAACGAACTGAATGAAACAGGGTTGCCAACATACTAATTCCGAATAATAATTGCGGCAAATTCGAAAATATTAAAATTTGATTTAGTGATCAATTTCGACCCACAAAATCAATTTAACCCCATTTTACGGTACTTCAAGAACTAGCGTTCTAAAGTTGCGGTGACAATAGAAGAATATTGTTTTTTTAAATATTTAATAAATAAGTTTTATTTACTTTATCTTGGACATTGCGAAACTAGGAGCTTTAGTTGACCTAACTATGATGCGGCAATGTGAGTTTGTAAGAAAATGACCCTTTAAGTCTGGACTTTTCTTTTAATCATTAAGTAAACAGTAAGATTTCCTTTTTCAGGAGACATGTCTAATGGAAGATACCTTATTCACTTATTTTGGGTCACATGGCGTATTGACCAATCCGGTTCAGTATAATAGAACGTTTATTTCGTCGGGGGTCATGTGAGAATCCTCAGGAGCAAAATTATACAAGAAAGACTCTGAGGTGATTTTTTTGACAATGACAATAGTTTTTCCTATCAGAGAATTAAAATAATTATAGAATATATCTATACTATATTAAAATAGTCAAAACCGTACTGCTATTTCGAAAATCACCAGATTTTGGATGAAATCTGGGGAAATAATAAAGTTTCAGATGATTTCGCGCCTTTTTTTAATTTTCACTCGAGTTGGGAAAATTTTTTATATGTGTTGTCAGGTAAAGGAATTTACATGATGATTCTTTGGGTATTAAAAGTAAAAATGTGTTCGTAAACACGTTCTAAACTGGTTAGAATTTAAGATTTAGGATATTGAATATTAAAAAAACATCTTTTATTTTTTAAATTTTAGCTATTAACATGGAAAAACAATATGACAATTGGCTATTCTATTCTTATCTTATAGCGCTCGATTTTTTTTACTTTCCTCTTGCAGTTGCAAAAAAACACGTTTTCTCAGTTCCGTCGGTTAGTCTGTATGTCTGTCCGCGACAAAGCTCAAGAACTGCTTGTCCTATTTACTTCAAGTTTTGGTTAAAAATTAAAGGTCAGATGATGATGACGTGATAACATTTTGGTACAAATCCAAAATGGCAGCCTAATAAAATGTTATAAAAGTCGATGCAGAAAACTACTGCATCGATTATGTTCAAATTTTGCTCAAAAATCAAATATTATATAAGGATGAACGGTAAAAATGTTGAGACAAATTCAAAATGAGGGAACAAAAAGGTGGCCGAATTAAATTTTAAAATGTTGACAAAAATTCATGATGTGCAGTCTTAAATACCGAATTTTAATCAAATCTGGAAACATTTTGAAATTAGTTTGCTATGTTGGTGCCGCCATTTTTAATTCTCAAATATTGACTAAAATTTCATAACTTTCATTCTTAAATACTTCTAGATACTGATATTTCAGTCGAATCTGTACAAATGAAAAAATTCGTTCGCTATATTGGCCCCACCATTTTGATTTTAGTTGTGCATTCTTGAATAATCCCCACAAATGTTAAAGTCATCCGTCCGACCTGTTGACATTGTCATTTTGGCACCGCTATTTTGAATTTTTTAATGCTGACACTCTTAAAAATTTTGCTAGGCAAAAATTTTCAGTTTAATCTACACAAGTAACAAAATTCGTCGGCCTTATTGGCGCCACCATTTTGGATTTCTAAACGTTGACTAAAAAAATTTGGATTTTTTATACTCGAAAGTGTATGCATGTCAAATTTGAAAATAATCGGTAATAGAAGTGGTGAAAAATCCATTACAAGATTTGAACCAGACATACAAATATAAAATCAGACGAGTAGGAAGCTAATAAAAGCGCGTTAAAAGCAACGACATGGAAATAATATAGACCCGGTTGTTTACATTTTGGAGGAATCCAACATTAACCCTGGTTTGCCAAACCGTTACTGTGGCCAGATTATAACGGATATCATCCTTTGTACTATTACCTAAATAAACAAGGAATTCCAGAAATTCCTAGTATAAATTTCATATAGAATATTTTAAAACTGATAATTAAATAGCTTATTATAAATAACTCAAACCGAATCTGTTTTAAATGTAATTTAAATCTTCTGTAATTATTATTCCTCATTTCAAGAAATAAAGCCCAGAATTATCGGCAACGTCGAAATTCTACCTTTTACGAGTTTACTACAGATTTCTTTCGGGATTATTCGGAAGACGCCGAAGACGATCGTTGTCATTCATTATTTGGACCTATTTGGTGCGCGGCGTTGTAATTGTTCAAGTTGGTGAAATAAGTGCTTTTCAGAAATCTAAGTGTTTTGTGTGGCTATTTTCAAGAATCTGTTAAAAAAACTTTTAGAAAATGGTGCGAACGTGCTTTATTTGCAGAAAAAGGGACGATTTAAACCCAGAAGTTTGTTTTCGAAGGTAAGTAAGTTTATGTCATACCAGTGCTGTAGTTGAAGGGTAAAATCACCGTCTAATAGCGTTCTTATATTTGCAAATGAAATATTGTTTTTGTATTGCACATTTCCGTTGGGCTTAAATTAAATTTTTATAACTTCAACTGATCTATAAAGTCGAAGACACGTATGATAAACGGAGTAAAGCGTTTTGCTAATTTATATATTTGTGAAAAGTTTCAAATATTCCCCTAAAATTTCTCAAATCACCTTTTTTGAGGTTAATAAACAACATAAATATACTATTTGGTAAAGCATAGGTACTAAATTTTAATTGAGTAAGCTGTAAGACCCACTATTTTATGTTGTCATTAATTACTTCAGGATGGTTTGCATTTTGGATGAAATTTTCAAGGAATATTTAGGGTAGTGTCAGAGTTCTCATATAGCAAGCATATACAAAAAAATGAAAATAGCGGAATGGCGTTACTTTTCAATTTTTCATTTACTATAGATTTTCCTTAATGAATTTGAAATGCTTTAATTTATTGCCTAAAATTTGGTTTTGAAAAATAAGTATTCAAAAAAGTAAATAAATACCATCCTGAGGTACATTATCCCAACTAGGGAGTTTTTATAATGAATGTTAAAAATATTAAACATCTTGGCACAAAATATTTATACTGTCAATAAGTGAAATGTATAGTGGGGAAGGTGGATGGTGGGGAAAAAAGGGGGTAAATTGAAGGATAAATACTGTAAAGATATTGTTTTTCATAATATGGTTTTTGTGGTTTTTAGGGACACGAAGTTCAATTTTGTATTCATATTAATATTGGGCCATGTTTATTGCTGATTTTCTGTACATATGAATAGATCCAATACATGTAAAGGTGGTGCATTTTTATATAATATTCCTTGCCACGAACCTGGCAAACTTTTAAAAGTAGTGGACCCAAATTTGTACCTAACTTCGCGTAAATAGAACTAAAATGTGTTGGAAAAAGGGTGAAATCAAAATGTTTTGAAAAACAAACCCAATTTCCTATGAAGTCGGTGATAAGCTGATAAAGAAAGGTATTAAATAAGCATTATACTCTTGGTATACCCATCAAAACACAATGTGGGTCCATGTAACAAAATTTAGTTTTATCTTCATCTTTAGTAACAATAGTAATAAGAACTCACCCTGTTATTGGTTGCATTTTGTCATGGAAATGCTTGTTCTTTAATGACTAAGCTTATTGCTAATAATAAATATTGCCACATGAACCATTACATAAATATGTCTTTTGCAGGCACGTAGCCAGGATTTCAGTTCTAGGGGGGGGATCCAACCCTGTCAAAACCAATTCAATGACAAAAATATAATTAACAAGAATGCTTTTTTTCACTTGTTGCTAGCCCCCCTGCAAGTGCAACAAAATATGAAAAAAAGTTGCAAAAAATTAGTTATTAAGTAAATATTTTAAAATTTAATATATGTACTTATAAACTAGATCTTAAATAATATTCTCGATACCAGAGCTTTAAGCACTCTTTAGAGGATTGAACAGGTTAATATGTACAATTGTTAAAATGTAATGAATCTGTTAATAAAATTTCAAAAAAAATATTTTGTGTTTAAGTAAATAAGATATGTCGATCTCAAACATAAGGAATAAAATAATGTTTTATTCTTTTAGTTTTTTCTTTTGAAGAGGATTTTATTTTTAATCCTTCAATTACCCTCCGAGATTTTCTCAGATCTTGACGTTTCAGGGTCCCGAGATGCTGAAAAACATGTTTTTTCAATTCTATCGGTCTGTCTGTCTGTTGGCAGCATAGCTAAATATCTACTTACTCAATTTTGGTCAAAAAGTAAAGGTCACATGGGGTGATTTGTTAACAAAATATTAAAAAAAGTTACCAACAAACTACTTATTCCATTTACCTCAAATTTTGCACTAAAATCAACTATTAGGTAAGAATCAACTGGTAAAATTTGGTATGAAATGGTGGCCTAATAAAATAATTAAAAACTCAGCCTGAAAAAACTTCTTAATGGATTGATTTAAAATTGTATGCAATAATTAATTGTGGAATAAAGACGAACTGGTAAAATCGTAACATTTTTGTAATCGTGAAAAAGGCACCCTCCCAGGTTTAACAAATCTACACCTGGTAGTATTTATAAAAACCCAATATGGCGGAACAAGATGGCGTCCTAGTGAAATATCAAAAGAATTATTACTAAAATGCTAATTATTCAATTTACCTCGAATTTTGATCAAGTGTTACACAGGAATGAACATTTTGGTATGAATCCAGAATAGCAAAATAAAATGGCGGCGTAATAAATAATTTAAAAATTGACTTGAAAAAACTGCTTATTAGATTAATTTCAAATTTTATGGTAGCATTAAGTGAGGTATAGAGATTAACTGGTAAAGTTGTGATCCAAATTCATGATTGTGAAACAAAATCTCAGCCCAATTAAAATGTTTTAAAAAATCAACGTAACAAACCTCCACTTATTCAATTTATTTTAAATTATGCCCAAAGATCAAGTGTGGCATAGATAGAAACTGGTGAAATATTGGTAGAGATTCCATATGGTGGAATAAAATGGCGCCCAATAAAAATGTTTGCAAAGACTTTATATACCTATAAGTGTTATCAAGTGACTACTTACCGAACTAATAATAATAATAATTTTTTTATGCTATTATACAGTAAAATATTTGTCACACTTCAGTATTCCTAATAAAAAGAAATATTGATAATGAGGGAAGTTCCAGGTAAAAGTTTTTATTCCTTATATTTTTTTAGCGTTCCTGTAAACCGTGAAACCAGGGATATGTGGCTTTCCATTTTTGGTATGGAAAATGGCCCACATATACCAAAACGGCCTGCCCTATGTTCAGATCACTTTTCACCTAGTGAAATTGTTACTCTTGCTGATGGGCGAAAGCAGATTCATCGAGATGCACTTCCACTACCTAACCCATCAATTTTTGTAGACCCTTCATCTTCTAGGTAAATATTATATAATTTTAAAAATTGTTTTTGAAATTTTGTTACATATTGTACATCTTTTTAATACTTATTTATATTTCAGCTCCGAGTATTCTGATTTTACGATCGTTGAGGATTTACCAAGCATAATAAGTGGGTAAGATATTTTTCCAGTAAAAAAAAACAAAACCAATTAGGCACAGTGAGATCAATTTATCTTGGTACCATTTTAAATGTTAAAAGTCTTTTTTACTTTCTAACTTATCGGAAAGAATCAAAAACTTTTTTTAATTATTAAAAAAAAAAGCATACCAATCTTACAAGATATCACCATAAGTGGTTGGTATTTTTTTAATGGGACATCCTACATATTTTTTACTATTTGGATATCATTCTCTTGTGATTTCATTGGTATATCCCACTTTATGTTTTGATCCAGCCATTTTTGTATATGCCAATATGTTAAATAATTATATTGCAAAATGAAGAATGCCATGGAAATAAAATAGATATTTTATTATTCTATTTGTTTTGATATGGACATATAGTTAAATAATAATTATAATTATGTTAATGTTTTCTTTTATATTTGTATTGACACCAATTAGCATTTTGTAATTTCCATGGCACTCTATAAGCAATGTATTATTTTATATATTTGCAAATAAACGTAAAACTGCAGGATCAAAACATAAAATGTGACATACTAGTAAAATCAGAACAGAATATGCCATTCAAATAGTAGAAAATATAAAAATATATAGGGTATCCCATTAAAGAAAATATATCTTACAGTGAAATCTTGTAATTGATAGTCTTCCGTTGAATTATTACAGAAAAACCCCACAATTTGTTTTTTGGTATATATGCCTAACTTAAAAACCAAAGTAGTTGGGGCAGGTAAAAATGTTATCAAGATACATTTTTGGGGGGTTGCTTGATAACATTTTTGCCTGTCATATCTTTTTTAGTTTTAAAGTTAACAATATGAACCAAGGGTTGCTACCAAGTTTTCTTCTAATAATTCAAAAACTAAAAAACATAAATTTACAATATATTATCATAAGTTTCATTTTTTAAAATGAGACGCCCTGTATATTATATGTCCCATAAATGGGTCTCTTCTTGCAGATTATGGTTTGATAATTATCTTTAAAGACACTCGAGATATTTAAGAGAAACCATGCCATAAGAGTTAGAGAGGCTGAAAATGCTCAATTACATAGTGGTGTCGTTGGGAATAAAAATACATTGACTCTTATGGAAGGCTTTTTCTCAAATTTATCAGGTGTCTTTGAAGATAATTTTATTAAACCAAATATATTTATAAGATGCAAGAAGAGATCCATTTGAGGGACATATAATATATAGGGTATCCCATTAAAAAAAAACAACTTTTAGTGATATCTTGTATAATTTAAAGAATTTTATTTTTTTAATTATTAGAGAAAAACTGGATAAGCAATTCTTGGTTCATATGGCTAACTTTAAAACTAAGAGATATGGCAGGTTAAAATGTTGTACATATATAACTTCTGCTCTTAAAAAAGAGAATATATTTTTAAAGTATTTTACATTACTATGAAGTAGAGCTGTTTATTTCCTATATTATAGGGGTATTTCCTCATATTTGGCCACCCCCAATATAGACTTAATTTTAAGAGATAGAAAAAAAAATTACAGTCAAAGTTTATTTCATAATTTATAGAAAAATATTACTTGTGTATACAGTAATGTGTAGCAGTCCAAACATTTTTTTTAAATGGACACCATGTACATATGTCAATAATATGTGCATCTTCTTGCTGATGAAAAATATAGTAGGCTAGATACCTTTATCTTTAAATAGCCATAAGAAGCAATGCGTTCCCATTGAATCCACTAGTAGGGTGTCTTTGGAGGTAAATGTATCAATATCAAACCTGATATGTATAATGAAGAAGAAGAAACCCATTTTAATAATACATATTGTTAATGTTAAAATCAGGTTGGGTCTGCTACACATTTTTGAGATATCTTGTATGCATAGATGTTATAAACTACGTAATAACTTTAATATTGAACTTTTTTGTTTCTCTTATAATTAAATCAATATTGGGAGTGGCGAATTATGAGGCAAATCCTGGTCGTGCATAAAGTATAATATAAAAAAAAATGTCACTCTAAAGTATTTTGTTGTGCAATATTATGTATTTTTAGGGGTCAGGATATTCTTATGGCAACTCCAATAGAGACCAACAAAAATGACGTGCTTTTACCGCCAAAAGCATCACCTAGCACTGCAGGGTTTTCAAGGTTAGTTAAAATGAAAGACAAACAAGGAAAAGAAAAAATAATAAATTGTCTTTAACTTTTAAAAATATTTATTTCTTCAAGAACATTGAGCATAGTATTTTACGCTTTTTGCAGGGAATCACCTACAAAATTGGAGAAAATGGCATCCTTTTCCTCAGTTAGTACAGAAACTGCATCAGAAACTGAAAAATTGAGAAGGTAACAATATAGTTGATAATATTATTTTACATTAGATATAGATATAGATTCATACTGGATGTTGCATCGGCAGACCAGCCAGGAAATATCTCATGTAAATTTTATCCTTGCCCTTATATTATCTTCCTTATTCATTTTAGAGTAAGATTGTATTATATCTTTTTGAAGGCTATTGCAAAATGAAGTCACGTGAGGTAGAAATTTTCAGATGTTTTGCAAAATGTTTTGTGAGAATTGTCAAATAAAAAACTTATTTCAATAATTTGACACTTGCTGGTGCTTTAATTACCAAATGTTTTTATATTAATGTGAAATTATTTCAGATATCTCCTTATTAGTTGAATAAAAATTATTCATATCTTATGAGGACCTTCAAAAAAGTTTTATACGATTTTGCTAAAAAATTAATATGGAAGGATAATATAAGAAGTAAAATTCACATGGAATTTCATTGGACGGTCTGCTAATGTAACTGTTCTGTGCTAAAAGTAAAAAAGGATTTGTAAACTCTAATGCTCTCGCTGAGTAGTGTGCATTTCACAAAGTTAAAGAATGACCAAAGGATAGCCAGCGCGAACGACATAATGCATTTTAAATAAAAGGCTTAACCACCACTCAAGTTTAAGATGGACCGAAGATAAGATAACTTTTTACAACTCGGTACACATTGTTCTTGTTACTTTTTAAAGAGATTGTTAAACTTTTCAATTTTTTTTTCGACATAACCTTGTGTTCTAAGAAAAAGGTCCTACGTTACTGGTCATTACTGTTTCAAAATTTTATTAATATATTTTTTTTGCTTTCTTATATAATAACTATTTTGTTTATTTATTAGTTTGTGTGAAGAACAAGCATCTTCTTCCTCTCCGTCATCAATTGTATATTCTGCTGTGAACTTGCCAAAACAGAAGCTTTTAATTAAAAGGTATTTATTATTTGTTGTTTTCTTTATCTTCTTGTTTACCTGTGATTTATCAATTATTTTAATTGCTTTCTATTTACATCTTTTGAAAGTCGTAAAGTTTCTTTGTTTTTCTGTTAGGAAGAGAAGATACATAGGAGACATGGGAAGTAGTGATTTCTCTACTCCGGAGAAACGCAGAAGAAACCTACAATTTATAAAAAATCGGGACGTTAATCAGCAAAGAAAGATCCACAACTTGCAGATGACTGTTAGAAGGCTAAAATATAAAATTACATCCTTAAAGCAGTTACTGATCTATCTAAAGAAAAAATCTTTGATATCAGAGGCATCAGAGTCTACAATAAAAGTAGGTATTTGCACCAAATAAAGAAAAACATTTTCTTTTTTTTTTTATTTGATCTGGTCAGTTTTTTGTAAATGTGTACAGTTTTGTCCTCCTTAAATAGTACGATACTGTTAATTAAAGATGGGTCCTGGGGGTAAATTACCGTGAGCGGAAAATTATTTTACTTTTCCAAATGAAGAAGTAAAATTCAATTTGACCAGTAAATTGTCCAATTTTGCCACTAAAAATAAAATACTGCGTAAAGCTAAATAACACCAGTTTAGTTTTTCCTGCCCACTATAACTTCAACTAATAATTATTGATTTAACATATTAAAACATTTAAAGACTGATGGTTACAAATGTAGTAGACAAAACTTAAGGATCATCTATGTTATTGTTAATTTGATAAGTTCTATTTTGAATAGTTTATGTTCAAGTTTGACAAGTTTCTAAATGACATTTTCAAAAAAAAACTCATTTTTTGTTATTTATTTATAGTTTATAGTATGGTCGATAGTAATGTTAACTTTTTGAAAGGTTAGATTTCAGTTATCTCAATGACTGTTTACTGTTTTAGTGTTTTTTGGAAGACTATTTTGTTTTATTTATTATAATACCAGCCCCCGAACTGCTCTATAAACACGAAATAAATCTCCTTCACCATTTTGTCCAGAATGAACTACACATTGTGACAGTTTTTCGTATTCTGTACCCCCTTACGAATTGTATTTCGTATAATCCCTACTTAGTGTACGCTTACACTCTATAAGCAACGTATCTGCCAAATCTCATGTTCCTAGATTCATTGTCTAATAAGATAATATTATAGCATGTGCAATATAACTTTGTTCCTTAAACCTTACCGAAGACTTCGGACTTCCTTTAAAGGTTCAACAAAAATGTTTCTATATTTATTATATAAATTATGTAAAAATAAACCTGATTTTTATTGGCATACCATATACAATATTCTCACATGCCTTTGCATTATAATAGTATACAGCCTCTGGTATTAAAAAATTAAACTGATTCTGCTTTTTTCTCACAATAAGAAGAAAATTTTTCAATTTTACTGGTAAATTAAACTACCAAGAGAAAAAGTCCGTTATGTAGTTATTTAGTAGTTTTTCATGCCTATTTGAGGACTATATAATGTGTTATATGTTTTCTCAAAGAGAAAAATTTGACAGATTTGATTATGATAATAAAAATGAAATTCAAAAAAAAGCGGTAATTTACCGTTACCGGTAAATTTATAGTCATGTTGGTGCGGTAAAGTAAAATATTTCCTAAAGAGGTAAATTACCAATTCTACTTTTAATGAATATAAAGTAAACTGTTCTTTCACCTTAAGTGTTTGTGAGATTCCAATAAAATTTGTATCATCCCATGTAAAGAATGAAAATATTGGGTTACCATTGCCTAAAACACTACACGATACTGCTAAAAATGAGATTAATATCGAATAAGCTATAGTGATTATATGTTTTTAAATAATTGAAGTTATATCGGTTCTAAACTTAATATAAAGCTATATAATTTCGTTTTCTTTTTCAGGCCTCACTTTCAGGATCTGCTCTTGAGATATTTGAAAGGATGTTAAAAGGGCCAACAAGACAAAAATATAATCCTCAACTTAGGTCGTTCGCGTTAACGTTGTCATTTTACTCATCAAAGGCCTATTCCTTTGTCAGGAACACTTTTAATCGCTCTTTGCCACATCTAGAGACAATTTCAAAGTGGTTCAGAGCTGTCGATGGCAGTCCTGGATTTACGCAAGAAGCCCTTAAAGCTCTTACATTGAAACAAAAAGACTCTTCGAGACCATTATTGTGCAATTTGGTCATGGACGAAATGTCGATAAGGCGTCAAGTGGAGTGGACAGGGCAAAAGTTTACGGGATATGTTGACATCGGAACCAACATCGACGATGATACACTGCCAGAAGCCAGAGAAGCATTAGTGTTTATGCTAGTATGCATAAATGGACATTGGAAAGTGCCTGTTGGTTACTTTTTACTAGATGGCCTGTCCTCTAGTGAAAAAGCTGGATTAGTAAATAAATGTTTACAATTTGTCCATGAAAGTGGCATTGTTATAACATCACTGACGTTTGATGGTGCAGCAGCCAATATGTCAATGTGCGAAAAACTAGGTGCAGATTTTACAGACCCACTTAATTTAAAAACATGGTTTTCTCATCCAATGACATGTGATCCCATATATATAATGCTTGACGCTTGTCATATGATAAAGCTTATTAGAAACTGCCTAGCCACCCAATCAGGCATAAAGGATATTGACAACCGAGACGTAAAATGGGAGTATATAACAAAACTAGTTGAAAAACAGAATCTAGAAGGTCTACATGCTGCAACTAAAATAAGAATGAGGCATCTTCAGTGGGACCGAGAAAAAATGAAGGTCCGGTTGGCAACCCAGACAATAAGTAAGAGTGTCAGTGATGCATTAATTTTTCTTCAAAAGGACATGAATTGTCCAGAATTCTTAAATTCTGAGGGGACTTCAAATTTTGTATTAAATTTTAACAATCTATTTGATCTTCTTAATTCCCGTAATAGGTTTTCTAAATATTTGTATAAAAGGCCAATTTCTGAAAAAACGGCTGCAACATTTTTTGAATTTTTTGAAAAGATAAAGACATATATTGTTGGTTTAACTCTTAAAAATAGACCAATTTTAAAATCAGCTAGAAAAACTGGCTTTCTGGGTTTTTTAATATGTATTGAAAGCATTAAAAAAATGTACGATACCTATGTGACTAATAAGAAGCTGCTCAAGTATATTTTAACATATAAGCTATCTCAAGATCATTTAGAGTTATTTTTTGGGGCTATTCGCAGCAGGGGAGGATTCAATAACAATCCAACAGCGAGACAATTTGAGACATCATATAAACGTTTACTGGTACACTCAGAAATTACTGGTCCAAATTCTGGAAATACTGTGAATTTAGAGAACATCACAATTTTATCATGTGGATCCAGTAATAAATTATCAACTACAGAGGCAGGAGATTTACGACAAAGTGACGAATATTTAAGCTTTGAAAAAAGTGTCAAAGAAGAGATCCAAAATAATTATTTGAATTCAAATGCTTGGGATCTAACTATTTATGTTGAAGATATAATTAGTTATATTGCAGGCTTTGTGGTGAAAGGACTTAAAAAATGCATCAGCTGTCCCAAATGTTTATTTATATTAGAAAGTGATGTGTCCAGCTCACTTCTTCAAGAAAGAAAAACATATGGAAAACTTGTAAAAGCAAACAAATTTGTGATAGAAATATGTAAAGCAGCTGAGAAATTTTTTAGGTTTTTTCACAATTCAAAAAATATTTTTAATAGAAAAATTCCGAATTTGTTACAAGTGTTGGTGACAAATGGACTTAATACTTTGCCTACCTCTGTATTTGATACATTTGGCGACCACATGTTTGACGAGGAAATTTTAAATGAGCATCCTATTCAAATGGCAAAATTAATTTTAAAATCTTACTTTAAAATAAGAATTTACTACGAGACAGTTAAAAAACTTGATCTAAATAAAAAGAACCGTACTCGTAGTATCAACACTAAAGCAATATTATTTCGAAATGAATAATTGAACAGGACCGTCCAGTTTTTGCCTTTTTTTACCTAGAACTTAATGCAAATACCGACTTAAGCTTAAATATTTTTTAAGTCGCAGTCTTAGACTCGCTCCAAGAACTCTGTTTAAAATTATCCTTAATTACTTATTCAAAAAATATATTTATGTATAGTGTTTGGATGCCTAATATCCAAGATTATAATGTCTATTAGTTTGATGCCCACTATATATATATATATATATATATATATATATATATATATATATATATATATATATATATATATATATATATATATATATATATATATATATATATATATATATATATATATAATATATAAGTCTGCCTTCGCCAGGGATAGGGTATTTGTATTTACCTAATGTTTGACTTGAAATTATACTACGAATAAACTGCATATGCGAGCTTAGATTAAGCAATTGCAGCGCGTTCATCATTGTGTACGGAATTTAAACCCTTTTAATTTAAACCAACAAACTTAATCCGCATTGTTTTTCGTTTTTTTTTTACTTACACATCATCATTAGGTGTCAAAGAATCTCTATACCAAATTTCAAGTTTCTGGGAGATCGGGAAGCACAAGACATTTTAGGGATTTTATATATTGGTTTGATGAGTTTTATTGTAAAAGTCAGATTTAACAAATAGTCTCATATATGATGTATATTGTTTTGTGATAAAATGGTGAACGTATATAAGCAGTATATTAACCTTGATTAATCACCACAACTGCCTACATCGCGTGGCGTAAACGATTCAAAATGGGGCCGCATTTCGCCATTTTTAACGTTTTTTCAATATGCTTGTTATGGGACCATCCCAGCAATATTCAACATTTCATCCAAATGGTTCAAACCATTGCGGAGTAATCGGTGCACACACAAAAAAAGTCATTGAAGATAAGTGGGTTAATTTTCCCACTAACTTATATTTTTGTACCCAATACTTTCAGATTATGACATCGAGTTTGAAGAAACATTTCAGAAAACTGCTGTTAGTTTATTATACAACGTTATCAATATCGATTTTGTGTCGTTAGAGTCATAACCAGTGAATCATGACTTACAACTAACTAGTATAATCACTTTATGTATATGAATTCAAAGCAATTACATACTGGTATTATATTAGAGTAGTATATAAACCAATTTTATTATCATTTAAATTTAAATAATTGGCCTGATACGTAATTGTTTATGTAACATACTAAGTGCGTAAAGTGGTATTATTTGCAGTAATAAATTTCGTTAGATTACGCCCAAGAGGTCTTCTAAAAGACACGAGTGCAAAAATGTTATGATATTATATAAATAATCTTTTCAAAATCGTTTAAGACATTTTTCAGATCGTAGATATTTTTCTTTTAATAGTGTAAATATTAAATCGTAACTGCTAAAAACATGAAAAATATTTTTATAATTTTTAGATTTAATTTATTGAGTATCAAGTGTCTTAAAAATTATATTTTTAAACATGATAATGAAGTAAACAAATAGTATATTATAATGTAAGGAGAATAAGAGATACTTTATGTGCTAAGCGTTGGCAATCCATGCCAAACACTTAAAGTCTCTTATTCTTTGAATAATATAGGAAATATTAATAATTTTGTACATTAATTAGTATAGGGTAGTTAATATTAAACTTAATATGTATTGACAAAATAAACCATCCACAATACATTCTAATTGCTTATTTCGCGAATTAAAATACCTTATATAATTATTGATACAATTGTATTAAATCAGCTTCTTGCTAACGTTTTATATATGTATATATATATATATATATATATATATATAAAAATTGGATTATTTCTTGGGTATAGGTTTATTTTATTATAAAATTGCTCATTCCTTTATTTTTTTTTGGTATATATGGCTTTCCTTACCTATCTACAATAAGGAAAGCCATATATACCAAAAAAAAATAACAAAGGAATGAGCAATTTTTGAGAAAGCCTACTATGATAGGCGAAACGTCAAGTTAATCCCATTGTTCGATTTTGCAAATAAACCTATATATAAATATATATATATATATATATATATATATATATATATATATATATATATATATATATATATATATTAAATTTCCTATTTTGAAAATTGTCCTTGAATCATTAAATATGTAATAGACGAGTTTAATTATTATATATAAATAATGAAATATTAAATTAATATGCTGTTACTTTTGTTTTGTCGATAATAATAGTTGTTTGTTATTATCAAACCGTTTATAAATAAATTATACCAAATTTTTAAACTTTGTTTTATTTTTATAAACCACGTGTCTGGGTAAAAATTTATAAAGTGCAGCACCACTTTTAACCTTGTTATTTAATTTTTATAAAAAAAAATTAAGTTTCAAATATAGTGTAAAATATTATACAGGGTGCTTCAGAATCACCAAGAAGTTTCGATTTTTTATTGGAACATATTGCATGTTAATGCATTTATTTACTTTTTTCATTATTGATTTCTTGATAAAAGTTGGTGGTTCAAAAAAAATATTTTTGATAGTAATAAACTTTAGATCAGGATGCTCAAAAAAGTGGATTTCACTAACAATTTCAAAAAAATAAAATTTTTCTGACGGTAGTTTTAAGAGCCATAAAAAATCGTAAATATAAACTGAGTAAAATTTTTTATATTATAGTTATGGAGATATTTAAGGTCAAACAGCAAAAAAACATTTTTCTATTTAAATTTCTCCTTAGCTATTACTAATATGACATAACTAATACTAAACCTTTTTTTACGGCCGCGGCAGTCACAAATTTTAATTTTTGAAATACACTTTTTCGTATTTTTTGAATATCCTGTATATCTGACTCAAAGTTGAATATTGCAAAAACAATTTTTTCGACAAGCACTAAGTTTTATCAAGAAGAAAGTTTTTCGAGAAATTGATAATAAAAAACGTTTCCCATTTAGCGCAGACTTTTCCACGACATAATATCTAAATTAATTGTTTTCAAGTTATTATTAAAACTCTCACTTTTGCAATGTGAAGTCGTTCCTGTTCATCTTAGAACAAAAAAAATTGTCGTATCCACCATACTAATATTTGGGCTCAAAAAAATATAGCAAATAATACATTATCTCAAAAATAGCTACGCCACTGGTAAGCCTTGCGAAGATATCTGACAGCGTTGCAATTTTCACCGCAAACTACTCTTTATGCGATCAGTCCGTCTTTTTCCCACTCATACACAACAACAAATTGATGTTTGATTCTATTTATTTCATTTTTATGAATGAAATACGGGGTCTATTTCTTTTTGACGTCATTGGTTAAAAGCATTGATTATAGTTTAAAACTTTAATAGTATTCACTAAAGAAGTTTAAATTTAGACAAGGTCTAACTTGACAGTTACAGGTTTAAGATGACTTTTTAACAACTGAACAAATAGTTTTTCTAAATGTCAGAATTACAAAATGACAGTGACAAGCAAACATAACTAAAAAGTAAAGTTTAATTATAAATAAATAACTAATTTCCTTTTAAAGTTACCTAACTTATTGGTTTGATTTTAATAGTGAAGTAGGGAACGCTTATTTCTTTGATATTTGTAAAAATACCTATTTGCCTCATTAAGGAATGAAGAATGGCCCATTTTTTCATTTTCGTACATAAAATATTTTAACAGGTCGTCATTTTGTTTCGCCATATTGAATTCATACCAATATTTTTTGTATCAGTCGTAATTTTTGTGGAAAATTAAATAAAATTAAAGTTAATCGAGTAAGTGGATTTCTTAGCTTCATCGGAACAGACCGACCGATCTAGATGATTTTTTCAGGATTAACACATTGCGTGCCACGCTGTAATCGGGAAAACGGCCTCAGGGGCCAAACCATATTTTTGCAATATTTGTATGTATTAACCAAAATAAATGTTTTTCTGAATCTACTGTGTTCTTTTTTTGTAGTATTTAGTTATTTTTTTGACTTTTTTTGTGTCTCTCATATATGAGCGACATGGCCCTGTAGATAAAAATGCGTGATATTTACACGGGTGGCCACGTCTCTCAAATATGATCGACGCATGTTTCTTAGTGTTTTCTCTTTTGTTGCAGGTTTGAGAAAAATTAAACATTGAACGCGCTGGAGAACGAAAAGAAAGAAAAAATGTCTAAACGTCATCGAGCCTTGACACAGGCCGAATTGGAGGAAGAAGCGTCGAAAATCAATACTGAAAACGAGAGTGATGATGAGTTTGATTTTGATTCCGATGACTCTATCAACGATCCGGATTTTGGTACTGATACCGCAGCTCCAGTATATCGATTCGAATCATCTGATGAAGAGGATAACGAAGAAGCCCCAAATATTGAAGACGTTCTTCAAGATTTGGTCATGGAAGAGGCCCGAACTGAAGGGAATGACCAAAATGAAGAAGATGACGAAATGCTAGCTTCCACTAATTGGACCGAATATGTTGGACGGCATAAGAACTTCGAGTTTACGGGTCCTAGTGGTCTGCAACAAGATTTGTCCCCCGAAATGACTCCGCTACAGGCATTTTTTCACCTCGTCGATGATGAGGTCATAAACCTTATTGTCACTGAAACCAACAGATTCGCGGACCAAACCATAGCCTCGAAGGAAGCGAAAAGATATTCCCGCATAAAAAAGTGGAACCCCACTTATCCAGAAGAAATTAAAAAATTCATGGGATTGACACTATGGATGGGATTGGTTCGACTAAGTGCATTACCTGATTATTGGGCTACCAAGGGTATTTATCGTCTAGATATTCCGAGAGCAACTATGTCGCGGAACAGATATCAGTTGCTGCTAAGTCTTCTCCATTTCAACAATAACGAGACAATTCAAAAAGGCGAGCGTCTAGCAAAAATAAAACCTCTTATTGATGTTCTTCAAAATAAATTTCAGTCCCTATTTTATCCCGAGGAAGATATTGTAATAGACGAAACCTTGATACCATGGAGAGGGCGCCTAATTTTTAGGCAGTATATACCAAACAAAGCCCACAAGTACGGTATAAAATTATTCAAACTATGTTCAATCGATGGTTACACATGGGCACTTGAAGTATACGCTGGAAAGTCAACGACAGGACAACGTGAAGTCGGACTAGCTGCAAATGTATGTTTGAGGTTGTGTGAGAAGCTTCTCTATCAAGGACGAACTCTGTACATAGATAATTTCTACACGAGCTATGAGTTAGCTAAAACAATGCTCGAAAAGCTAACACATGTTGTTGGAACCTTGCGAGCCAATAAGAAAAATATCCCAAAAGACGTTCTTCAAGCCAAGATAAAAAGGGGAGAAATGGTGTCCCGCGAAGACGAAAACGGAATAGTAGTTTTAAAGTGGAAAGACACCCGGGATGTTAGGCTCCTCTCAACAAAGCATGCTCCAATTATGGTGCCAGTTCACCCAAGAATGACTGAAAATGAACCGCCTGTTGAGATCCAGGAATCCAACGATGCTCAAGAACCACCAAACGCCATCGCTAGTACCGCCAGTGCATCGACAAGAAGCAGCGATTTGCCTTATTCACAGGAGAGCCAGATGGAATCTGAGAATTCCCAAGATCCTCCAGGCGCTTCCGATGACATAGAGGCCACAGTTCCAGCCAAGAAAAAAAGAGAATCTCGAAAACCAGAAGAGAAGCCCGTTGGAATTTTGGCGTACAATAAAGGCAAATCTGGAATTGACTTGTCAGACCAGATGGCATCTTATGCCACTACTCTTCGAAAGGGTGTAAAGTGGTATAGGAAGTTAGGAATAGAATTACTTCTCGGAATCGCGGTAGTAAATGCTTGGGTCCTATACAGACGGGTCACCAAAAAGAAAATTCAAATCCGTGCTTTTCGTGACATCTTAGCAGCAGAGTTGCTTAACATCAAAAATCAGGGAAAAGAGCAGGTACCAGAAGCCCAAGGTATATCATCATTTACTTGTGAGAGTTGGGAAAAATGAAAAAAAAAACCCGTCGCAGGTGTTCGGTGTGTTATGCCAAAATTACGAAGGAATCAGGACGTATAGTTGCAAAATCCAAAGCCAAATTAACTTACAATTATTGCGACAAGTGCCCGGGACAGCCGCAAATGTGTGCGCAATGTTTTAACGAAAAACATTAATTTTTAGACTTTTTTTAGTTTTTTTTTGTTTTGAACTTAAGAAACATGTTAACTACTTTAATTTTTTACTTCGTTTTGATATGTTATAAAAAATAAGCTTTTTTAGAAGGACTTTAGCGTTAATATTTCGTAAAATAAATATTTTTCAAACTTATCTGTTGTGTTAGATTTATTTTTCCGATTTTTCTCAAACCAAGACACATATTACTTTCCCCAGAGGCCACGCTCGGTATTCCCCATTTGAAATACACGGTAGCGGGTTACATATTTGATATACGTGGCCAGGCAGCGAGAGATGTGCGTCTCTCAAAAATGAGCGACGTGGCCCCCGGCGAAATGTGGTTGTCTCTCATATATGAGAGACGTGGCACGCAATGTGTTAATGGTATTTCCTTATGCGGGATGTAAAAACTCGTGTCGCCACTGGCATTCGTCAACAAATGGCCACGGCTTGAACATGGGCCATCCCCACTTCTTGTTTTATCGTAAACATTGATCGATAGAATGTGAAAAATAGGGGAACAATGTTGGCGCATACCCCTAACGTGATTTATGAATGAATTGTGATCTCTACTTTAATTCTTACTCTAAGGTGTTGAGCTACTTCGATAATTTAGAAATAAACCGTGAGCTACCTACTTGTAACCAGCGTTTAAGCCAGCCTAAACGAAATAATGCACCGTTGTATTTGTCATACATGTTTTTATGTAATTAATAAATACTTAACTAATACTAATATTTACCTAAAAAATAAATAAAATTTTCATATAGGCATAATGGCATGTGACATACGAGTTAATAAAAGTAAACATTATATTTAAAATTTTAAACAAAAACATGTGATACAAAATGATACAGCCATTCTATCCAGATGTTTATTTGTAAGGTGATTGCGGTATTTGTTCTTAATAAACTTCATATTGGAGAAAGAAGATTCGCACAAATAGGTTGTAGTAAATAACTCTTTCATTTTTAAGGCAACACGACATTGAATTGAATATCTGTCTTTACTTACTATAGTCCAGATACATTTTGTACTTAATACTAACGATTTCAATGCTAAATCACTTTGAAATGCAATCACTTCCATTTCAGTTGCAGCTATGTCTTTGCCAAAGTTCTGCATAACACAAGTTGCAAACTGTTGGAGATCAATTTTCATGAAGTGTGAAATAACAACATTTTATCGCAATCCTTAAACCAATTTTTAAAGTTATCCTTCAAGTTAGAAACTATTTCTACCTGAGATTTACTGTCATAGGGTTTTATTGGATTTTGAGATATTTTCTCTGAAAGAACAGGAAAATGCTTGACATCAAGGTTGATTAGGGTTTGTTCTTAAAAGTCAAGTTTTTTTATGAATGCATTTATATCGGAAATCAATACCGCCAGTTCTTTATCTCTTCCCTGAAGTTGCAAATTGAGTTCATTAATCTTGTCTGTAATTTTTACAAGAAACTCAAAATTTCTAAGCCAAATTGAATTTTCCAGTTCCTGAATCGGTTCGCCGCGTTATTTGAAAAATTGAACTATGACTGATAGGGCTTCATTAAAACTCGTCCTCTATTTAACCATAGCACTTTAGAGTGAAGAAGTAGATCTCCATACTGACAATCAATTTCATCGGCTAAGACTTTGAATAATCTTTGGAATGCGTGAACTCTAATCTTGTTTACAATTTTTACTACCAAGTTCATGACGTTTAGTTTTAAAAAATTTCCACATAATGTTTGCTGATGAATAATGCAATGGTAACACAGAAATTGTGAAAAGCGTTCATCTTTACGACAAAACGCTACCAGACCCTTATCACAACCTACCATAACTGGGGCCCGTCAGTTGTCAAGCCTACCAATTTTGAAATTGGAACTTTCGCAGAAGACATAAAATTGTTTAAATGAGAAAACCATTCCTGTCCAGTGATATATCCTTTCAAGGGAATAAACTTCATAAACTTCATAAATCATATCATAAGATATTAAAAAAAGTCCGAGAGTAAAAAAATTTTAAATTTTCTTTTATTATCGATCGGTGAAGGCCAATACATACATAAAAAAAAATTTAGATTTTTTCCTCATAAGACGAAACGAAAATGCAAAAAAAAATATTTTATCGTCATTTTTTTTTCGCTTATTCAAAATGATACGAGAAAAAGTTCAAGATAAAAAAACTTTTTATTTTGGATAGGCTATAAAATGCATTGATTGTAAATTATATTTAAAAAAAAGAAAAAATATTTTTCCATAAGACAAAACGTAAATTGGTCCTGAGGGTGATCAGTATCTCGAAATTTAGGTGAGATTTTGAAAAATGGGTAAGAATAAAAAAAATTTAGTTTCTCATTTGCTTATCGTGTACCAGAAGTTGAAATTTTTAGAAAAAAATCAATATTTTTTTCCCATAAGGTATAATGTAATTTGTATTTATTTTCATTTACATTTATTTTTTAAAAATTAATATCTCAAAATCTAATTGCGATTCCAGAAAATGTTGAAACATAAAAAAATATTGATTTGACCTAAAATATAAAATAAGGGGTATGGGAATGTGGAAAAACAAAATTTATTTTTTTTCATCCATAAGACGCAACGTATAGTCATTATAAGGATGGTAAATTACTCGAGAACTAATCAAAAAACAAAAGAAAATGTAAGAATAAAAATGTTTTAAATTTTGGACAGTTGTCGGACGCAGTGGTTAAAAATATCAAAAAAACCAAAAAAAAAATGACATAAGACGTAATGCAAAACGATTCTGAGGAACGTTTGTATCTTGAAATATGTTACTCTGATGCGTCTGAAAATATCAAAAACGATTTTTGCGTAGTGAAAAACCCCCTTATACGTTATTTTATAACACATTGCGAGTATGGTCCGAAATGACCAAAATAACCATCGATTGAAAATTAAAAAGTTTGATTTTCGATTTACTCAGTTCCTATAAGTTTTAGGAAAAAAAGTTGCTCTTCCTTTTTTGTAGGAATTTATCGGTACTTTCGGAAAAAAAATTGAGATTTCGCTTAATCCATTTCGTTTGTGAAATATCGATCAAAAACTGATTTTCAGTTTTTGGCCTATAACTATTAAACGGACCACTGTATCCTCAAACGCAAAGTGTCAGAGTGTGTATTTTTTTTGCCTCTAAATGTTACCGGTACAAGTTTTTCCGTAATTTGTATCGTTTTCGATTTATAAGCAAAAAACTGATTTTTGAGAAAAATCGATTTTTTCAGCCGAAAAATTTAATTTTTTTCTCCAAAATTTTATTACGGTATATGATTATGTTCGACCACGAGATTTTAAAAAAGTATTCGGTTTCGATTTTGCTACGTTCCTATTGTACTTTACAGACGTAGAAATTTCCTGATGATGGTTAATATTTCGAAAACTAAACGATATATCGAAAAATAGAAAACAATAAATATCATTTTTTTTTTTCGTTTTTTTATCGGATAGCGTATTATTAAATTTAATTTTTGCGTTTTGATTTTTCCTTTATATACATGAATGATACGGGTTAACGATTTTTCAATTTTTTTTTTTTTAATTTGACAAGATATTAAAAAAGTCCGAGAGTAAAAAAATTTTAAATTTTCTTTTATTACCGATCGGTGAAGGCCAATACATACATAAAAAAAAATTTAGATTTTTTCCTCATAAGACGAAACGAAAATGCAAAAAAAATTATTTTATCGTCATTTTTTTTTTCGCTTATTCAAAGTGATACGAGAAAAAGTTCAAGATAACAAACTTTTTATTTTGGATAGGCTATAAAATGCAGTGATTGTAAATTATATTTAAAAAAAAGAAAAAATATTTTTCCATAAGACAAAACGTAAATTGGTCCTGAGGGTGATCAGTATTTCGAAATTTAAGTGAGATTTTGAAAAATGTGTAAGAATAAAAAAAATTTAGTTTCTCATTTGCTTATCGTGTACCAGAAGCTGAAATTTTTAGAAAAAAATAAATATTTTTTTCCCATAAGGTATAATGTAATTTGTATTTATTTTCATTTACATTTATTTTTTAAAAATTAATATCTCAAAATCTAATTGCGATTCCAGAAAATGTTGAAATATAAAAAAATATTGATTTGACCTAAAATATAAAATAAGGGGTATGGGAATGTGGAAAAACAAAATTTATTTTTTTTCATCCATAAGACGCAACGTATAGTCATTATAAGGATGGTAAATTACTCGAGAACTAATCAAAAAACAAAAGAAAATGTAAGAATAAAAATGTTTTAAATTTTGGACAGTTGTCGGACGCAGTGGTTAAAAATATCAAATAAACAAAAAAAAAAAATTTCCATAAGACGTAATGCAAAACGATCCTGATGAAGAGCTGTATCTCGAAATATGTTACTCTGATGCGTCTGAAAATATCAAAAACGATTTTTGCGTATCGAAAAACCCCCTTATACGTTATTTCGTAGCACATCGCGAGTTTGGTCCGAAATGGCCAAAATAACCATCGATTGAAAATTAAAAAGTTTCATTTTCGATTTGCTCAGTTCCTATAAGTTTTAGGATAAAAAGTTGCTCTTCCTTTTTTGTAGGTATTCATCGGTACTTTCGGAAAAAAAATTGAGATTTCGTTTAATCCATTTCGTTTGTGAAATATCGATCAAAAACTGATTTTCAGTTTTTGGCCTATAACTATTAAACGGACCACTGTATCCTCAAACGCAAAGTGTCAGAGTGTGTATTTTTTTTTGCCTCTAAATGTTACCGGTCCAAGTTTTTCCGTAATTTGTATCGTTTTCGATTTATAAGCAAAAAACTGATTTTTGAGAAAAATCGATTTTTTCAGCCGAAAAATTTAATTTTTTTCTCCAAAATTTTATTACGGTATATGATTATGTTCGACCACGAGATTTTAAAAAAGTATTCGGTTTCGATTTTGCTACGTTCCTATTGTACTTTACATACGTAGAAATTTCCTGATGATGGTTAATATTTCGAAAACTAAACGATATATCGAAAAATAGAAAAGAATAAATATCGTTTTTTTTCGTTTTTTTATCGGATAGCGTATTATTAAATTTAATTTTTGCGTTTTGATTTTTCCTTTATATACATGAATGATACGGGTTACGATTTTTCAATTTTTTTTTTTTAATTTGACAAGATATTAAAGTCTGAGAGTAAAAAAATTTTAAATTTTCTTTTATTATCGATCGGTGAAGGCCAATACATACATAAAAAAAAAATTTAGATTTTTTCCTTACAAGACGAAACGAAAATGCAAAAAAAAATATTTTATCGTAATTTTTTTTTCGCTTATTCAAAATGATACGAGAAAAAGTTCAAGATAAAAAAACTTTTTATTTTGGATAGGCTATAAAATGCAGTGATTTTAAATTATATTTAAAAAAAAGAAAAAATATTTTTCCATAAGACAAAACGTAAATTGGTCCTGAGGGTGATCAGTATCTCGAAATTTAGGTGAGATTTTGAAAAATGTGTAAGAATAAAAAAAATTTAGTTTCTCATTTGCTTATCGTGTACCAGAAGTTGAAATTTTTAGAAAAAAATCAATATTTTTTTCCCATAAGGTATAATGTAATTTGTATTTATTTTCATTTACATTTATTTTTTAAAAATTAATATCTCAAAATCTAATTGCGATTCCAGAAAATATTGAAATATAAAAAAATATTGATTTGACCTAAAATATAAAATAAGGGGTATGGGAATGTGGAAAAACAAAATTTATTTTTTTTCATCCATAAGACGCAACGTATAGTCATTATAAGGATGGTAAATTACTCGAGAACTAATCAAAAAACAAAAGAAAATGTAAGAATAAAAATGTTTTAAATTTTGGACAGTTGTCGGACGAAAAAAATCCTTAACTGTTGAGTTTTATCTGACATTTCAAGTCCTTTACGATGTTTCGAGTGTAAATGTGCCGACATCCAGTTTTTCATAAATTGAATCAAAATAAGTAGTGTTACTCCTAAAATCACGAATTTTAGTTAGAGTAGTCCGTAGTAAATTTCTTGTTTTAACAGCATCTGTATTTCTATTTTGTAAAATAGAAAAAACGATATCGGTTTGGTGACAAATTAATTTATATGTTCTAAAAAAATATTTTCTGAGGATCTTCTAAAAAAGTTTTTCAACCTACTGCTTCCCTAATTGATTTTTGATCGAAATCGCGACTATTAATAATAAAATTAAAAGTCTCAAGTAATTTGTCCTTATTGTTATTAACTGCCAAAACTGCGCGTGAAGTAAAATTCCATCTCATGGTCCATTATACCGACAAGCCTTTAAGCATTTTTCATCAATTCTACCGGCACAATTGACGACGTTTCGCCCTTTTGGGGCTCATCAGGGCAATGCAGCCATATGGTAGAGATGATGAAAAATATTCAACGGCAGTTTGACTATATACGATGAAAAGTTAAGGCAATAAGAAATTAACCCAAAGAGTAAAGCAGCGTCATCTATGGGTATAAGTGTGAGGCTTGTTATTTAAACTTCTAGTAGTAATGTAAAAGTTAAAAACACAAGCGCGATATGCGAAGGCTTTCAATTTTCTGTTTGCCGTGCGATACCAACTATTGTTGGCGAAACGACGGCGCCAAAGGATGAAAATCCATGATATCGGCTTTTTAGGCCAAAGTTTCAATAAGAACAAAAAAAGTAAATAACGTCCGTAGATAAATTAGTAGGAAGTCTAACGGCCATTCGGACAAATAATTCTGCGTTTGATAAGCTTATTCAGGTATAGGGTCCAAATCTCATGGACCACTATACCGACAAGCCTTTAAGCATTTGGCTGCATTGGCCTAATGAACCTCAAAAGGGCGAATCGCCGTCAATGGTATAATGGTCCATGAGATTTGGACCCTATACCTGAATAAGCTTATCAAAGGCAGAATTATTTGTCCGAATGGCCGTTAAACTTCCTACTAATTTATCTACGGACGTTATTTACCTTTTTTGTTCTTTTGTAAAAAAATTCCAAAGTAAGCTTTAAAAAAGTCACCTAAGCGTAAAATAAAGTATACCTATATTCTAAAAATTTAAAAAAAAAGTTAATTCTAAAGGAAAAACGCGAGTTCTAAAAATTAAAGTTTTTTATAAATTAAAGGAATTCTCCGATTCTTCTGTTCTCATCCTGTTATTTTATAAACCCTTTTTCAACTGAGATTTTTGCCATATTACTTAGTCGCGTCTGTCCAGTAGTATTTCTAATATAATTTTTAATTATTTTCAGAGCATAGAAACTTCTTTCTGTTGACGCTGTTGTCACTGGCAAAACAACAGCAATACATAATAATTTAAAAAGTTCTGACATACAAAGTTTTAAATCATTTCCATGAAAAATAGCCAACATTTCATAAGGGTTTGTGCAACATTCTATCATATCGTTTCCGTATAAAAAGTCGCTTTTTAGCTGATTTATATCAAATATATTCTATTGGATGGTCAAATTTTTTAAAAACTCTTGAGGAAATTCTTTTGCAAAAATAGAGAATTTCGAAATATTGAGGAGATCAAAGAAATGTAGTTTTTCTATGTCACAAAACCTAACCTCTATTTGATTCACTATAATATCAAGAATTAAAAAAAAATTCCTTAACTGTTGAGTTTTATATGACATTTCAAGTCCTTTACGATGTTTCGAGTGTAAATGTGCCGACATCCAGTTTTTCATAAATTGAATCAAAATAAGTAGTGTTACTCCTAAAATCACGAATTTTAGTTAGAGTAGTCCGTAGTAAATTTCTTGTTTTAACAGCATCTGTATTTCTATTTTGTAAAATAGAAAAAACGATATCGGTTTGGTGACAAATTAATTTATATGTTCTAAAAAAATATTTTCTGAGGATCTTCTAAAAAAGTTTTTCAACCTACTGCTTCCCTAATTGATTTTTGATCGAAATCGCGACTATTAATAATAAAATTAAAAGTCTCAAGTAATTTGTCCTTATTGTTATTAACTGTCAAAACTGCGCGTGAAGTAAAATTCCATCTCATGGACCATTATACCGACAAGCCTTTAAGCATTTTTTATCAACTCTAACGGCACAATTGACGACGTTTCGCCCTTTTGGGGCTCATCAGGCCAATGCAGCCACATGGTAGAGATGATGAAAAATATTCAAAGGCAGTTTGACTATATACGATGAAAACTTAAGGCAATAAGAAATTAACCCAAAGAGTAAAAAGCGTCATCTATGGGTATAAGTGTGAGGCTTGTTATTTGAACCTCTAGTAGTAATGTAAAAGTTAAAAACACAAGCGCGATATGCGAAGGCTTTCAATTTTCTGTTTGCCGTGCGATACCAACTATTGTTGGCGAAACGACGGCGCTAAAGGATGAAAATCCTTGATATCGGCTTTTTAGGCCAAAGTCTCAATAAGAACAAAAAAAGTAAATAACGTCCGTAGATAAATTAGTAGGAAGTCTAACGGCCATTCGGACAAATAATTCTGCGTTTGATAAGCTTATTCATGTATAGGGTCCAAATCTCATGGACCACTATACCGACAAGCCTTTAAGCATTTGGCTGCATTGGCCTAATGAACCCCAAAAGGGCGAATCGTCGTCAATGGTATAATGGTCCATGAGATTTGGACCCTATACCTGAATAAGCTTATCAAAGGCAGAATTATTTGTCCGAATGGCCGTTAAACTTCCTACTAATTTATCTACGGACGTTATTTACCTTTTTTGTTCTTTTGTAAAAAAATTCCAAAGTAAGCTTTAAAAAAGTCACCTAAGCGTAAAATAAAGTATACCTATATTCTAAAAATTTAAAAAAAAAGTTAATTCTAAAGGAAAAACCCGAGTTCTAAAAATTAAAGTTTTTTATAAATTAAAGGAATTCTCCGATTCTTCTGTTCTCATCATGTTATTTTATAAACCCTTTTTCAACTGAGATTTTTGCCATATTACTTAGTCGCGGTTGTCCAGTAGTATTTCTAATATAATTTTTAATTATTTTCAGAGCGTAGAAACTTCTTTCTGTTGACGCGGTTGTCACTGGCAAAACAACAGCAATACATAATAATTTAAAAAGTTCTGGCATACAAAGTTTTAAATCATTTCCATGAAAAATAACCAACATTTCATAAGGGTTTGTGCAACATTCTATCATATCGTTTCCGTATAAAAAGTCGCTTTTTAGTTGATTTATATCAAATATATTCTATTGGATGGTCAAATTTTTTAAAAACTCTTGAGGAAATTCTTTTGCAAAAATAGAGAATTTCAAAATATTGAGGAGATCAAAGAAATGTAGTTTTTCTATGTCACAAAACCTAACCTCTATTTGATTCGCTATAATATCAAGAATAAAAAAAAAATTCCTTAACTGTTGAGTTTTATCTGACATTTCAAGTCCTTTACGATGTTTCGAGTGTAAAGCGCCGGCATCCAGTTTTTCGTAAATTGAATCAAAATAAGTAATGTTACTCCTAAAATCACGAATTTTAGTTAGAGTAGTCCGTAGTAAATTTCTTGTTTTAACAGCATCTGTATTTCTATTTTGTAAAATAGAAAAAACGATATCGGTTTGGTGACAAATTAATTTATATGTTCTAAAAAAATATTTTCTGAGGATCTTCTAAAAAAGTTTTTAAACCTACTGCTTCCCTAATTGATTTTTGATCGAAATCGCGACTATTAATAATAAAATTAAAAGTCTCAAGTAATTTGTCCTTATTGTTATTAACTGCCAAAACTGCGCGTGAAGTAAAATTCCATCTCATGGACCATTATACCGACAAGCCTTTAAGGATTTTTGGGGCTCATCAGGCCAATGCAGCCATATGGTAGAGATGATGAAAAATATTTAACGGCAGTTTGACTATATACGATGAAAAGTTAAGGCAATAAGAAATTAACCCAAAGAGTAAAGAAGCGTCATCTATGGGTATAAGTGTGAGGCTTGTTATTTGAACCTCTAGTAGTAATGTAAAAGTTAAAAAAACAAGCGCGATATGCGAAGGCTTTCAATTTTCTGTTTGCCGTGTGATACCAACTATTGTTGGCGAAACGACGGCGCTAAAGGATGAAAATCCTTGATATCGGCTTTTTAGGCCAAAGTCTCAATAAGAACAAAAAAAGTAAATAACGTCCGTAGATAAATTAGTAGGAAGTCTAACGGCCATTCGGACAAATAATTCTGCGTTTGATAAGCTTATTCAGGTATAGGGTCCAAATCTCATGGACCACTATACCGACAAGCCTTTAAGCATTTGGCTGCATTGGCCTAATGAACCCCAAAAGGGCGAATCGTCGTCAATGGTATAATGGTCCATGAGATTTGGACCCTATACCTGAATAAGCTTATCAAAGGCAGAATTATTTGTCCGAATGGCCGTTAAACTTCCTACTAATTTATCTACGGACGTTATTTACCTTTTTTGTTCTTTTGTAAAAACATTCCAAAATAAGCTTTAAAAAAGTCACCTCAGCGTAAAATAAAGTATACCTATATTCTAAAAATGTGAAAAATATTTAATTCTAAAGGAAAAACGCGAGTTCTAAAAATTAAAGTTTTTTGTGAGTTAAAGGAATTGTCCGATTCTTCTGTTCTCATCCTGTTATTTTGATTGTTTGATTTAATTTAATTGATTTTTGATCGAAATCGCGACTATTAATAATAAAATTAAAAGTCTCAAGTAATTTGTCCTTATTGTTATTAACTGTCAAAACTGCGCGTGAAGTAAAATTCCAACGAGTTGCTACATTAGTAGGTAAACGATTTCCTCCAATTTGTTTGCTTTGTAGATTTAGAGAAATGGGTTTGCTTTGTAGATTTAGAAAAATATGATGAAAAACCTGATAGGGTTGAGAAAAATACTTTTCCCCGGTGAAATGAACTGCACGCATTACTTAAAACCAAATTAAATACATGTGCAAAGCAATGAGTAAACAATGCTTGTGGTGCCATAGATTTAATTTTTGTCTGTAAACCGTTTATTTCTCAATTACGCAAGCCCCAGCATATATTTGAGCCACTAATTTCGAATGCAAGTCAAATTTTTCGAATTTTTAAAATTTCTGTCATATTTACTAACAAAAATAACTAGCTCTTTGAAAGTACCGCGATTTAAAGATTCATTTGATTCATCATGCCCCCCTGAAAGGTAACTCTCTCAGAGATGTAATGTAATATCAATGAGACTTTTTAAAATTTGTCGGTTCTTTTTAACCCTAGCATTAAAATTTTCAATTTCTGTTTTACGCGCATTGTCTGTTGCTGTGGCGATATTTTGCTTTTGCTTTCTCATGAAAGTAAGCTTGCAATTTGAAGAAATATGTGGAGTACTTTTAGTGTGTACTAACAGACCCCGAGACAAATTTTTTAAATCGCTATAACCATTTTTTGACCAAACTTTGTCGCTATTATTTGTTGCAAATAAAATACAAGGCCAACAAAATAATTTATTTAATGTTACACAACCAGTGAGCTAGTCGTACTTTTCATACCGAGTGTTATGAAAACCCAGATTTGGTCTTCCTACACCACCTATAGCAACAAGACGTTTACTTAAATCTAGAACAGGTCGCTTCACTTCTTTAACTATGTATATTATATCTCCATAGGAATTCTGCTGATTTATTAAAAAATTTACAAGATCACAAGCATTGCGAATATTTACATTTACCTGGGGTTACTTAGATCCCGCTAAATCATTTTTTTATAATGGGTAACTGGAAAATTTAAATCAAATTAAATCCGAAAATCCAGACACCGCTATTGAAACTGAAAATCACTGACCACTCCACTGTTTACACTTTACTTAGTTAATAGCTAATATGAATATGCAATCCACATTAATAAATTCAAATTAAGAGAACACTGCTACCGAATCAAAACAATGTTGAAAACGGCGAACGTAACATACATACTCCTACTACCTATTTAAAATTAGCCCACACCACCTGCAGTCTCAATTTTCTACCTGTTTGTCCAATTGGCGAATTGGAAATCTGCCGCTTATTCTCAAAATGTAATATATTTTGAATTTTCTCTTGGCCGATTTACCTATAAATATGTTTTCCTTAAGTTCGGTCATTAACGGTTCCCGAGCTACAGCCAACATCCTCTATTACTGGACCACCCTGTACAGGGTTTTTTTTTATATATTGCCACCCCCCTTATCTTTTTTATTTGACATTTTACAAAAATGTGTCCCAAATAAAAGTTTAATGGTTTCAAATGAGTGTTTATGAAAACATTTTTTTTCATATACAGGGTGTTACAGAAAGTCTGGGCGTGGTCCAAGTTTCTTATTTCAAATAGGTACCCCATTTTTTTATTGAATTTTCGGATTCTCCTGAGAATTTTACACATTTTTTATAAGGGACATTCTATACTTAAATCTAAAGCCTAAAGAGATATTGTTATTTTTTGAAAACTATTATGTAAAACAGGTAAACATTTTTCTGGTCGTAAACTGGTCATTGACGGTGACTGTTTTACTGTTTGGTAGACTTTCTGTCAATTTCTGGATAAAATGTCACATTTCCGATGAGGAAAAATCCGACAACCTTCGCATAGCTTATGAGAATAACGAAAATACACAGGCAACCAGAACAGAAATCACCATCTTCCAACGAATCGCCATCTAAACAAACATTTTTTGAAATATCAGACGTGGATTTTTTTCCTTCTACGGGGTATTCCAAAAACATCGAATTTTGGAAATATGCATATGAATCTAATTAAGGCAACACATGTTTTTAAAAAATATATGTATAATATTAACGAAAACAGAAAAGAATATTTTAAAAACTACACACAGCGTCAAAAAACTTGGACCCCTTCATAAGTCGCAATGCAAATTAGCTTTCCTCAAGACCGCGTATCTTCAGTAATAAATGAACCAACGAAGTGATTGAAAAATGATTATGTCAACGAATAGGGACTACCACTTTTAGTTAACTGAGCCATGGTAATCAGCAAGCTAATAAGGAGAGTTTAATTTTTTTTAGCCAGACCTCCCATTTAATTTGCATTAGGTCCTGTGTTGAGAAACTTTTAAACACTCTGTAGAGCGTTCTAATTACAATAGAATATTTCATGTGGCTAAAAGTGGCAGCCCTGCTATTCGTTAACATACACTTTTTTTAATCACATGGTTGGATCATTTATTACTCAAGATACAAGGTCTTGAAACAGAGCATTTTTGCATTGCGTCTTATGAAGGGGTCCAAGTTTTTTGACGCTGTGTTTATTACAAAAAACTACATATTATCAAATAATTCAATAATAAAATGAAATATAAATATTGTAATTGCTGAATATGTCCACCATTCATTTCAATACAATTTGTATAATCTGCTTCGATTTTATTAATCGCATTAATAGTGAATTGTGCATGATTATTGTTTAAATCCTCAATGGCTTCAATTATTCTCCTTCTTAACACCTCTATATCTTCCGTGGGAGTTTCATATATTTTATTCTGCAAAAATCCCCACAGAAAAGAGTCAAGAGGTGTTAAGTCGGGACTATTGGGCGGCCACCGAATCGGTCCAGTCCGACCAATCCACGTTTCAAAATTTTGATTTAAAAAATTTAGGGCCGCAAAAACATTGTGTGGTGGGGCTCCATCTTGTTGCCAAATAATTTGGTTGTATTGACGGAGGGGTAAGTCATCCAAAATAGGTTCCAGATCATTATTTAATAAATTTAGATATTTTTCTTCATTTCAAGATCCATCAATGAAAATCGGTCCAATAATTTTGTTGTGAAGGAGCCCGCACCACACATTTAAAGTTTTCCGACCTTGGGTTTTAATTTCACGCATGGCCCGAGGGTTTTCCGTTGCCCAAAATCTAACATTT